>OOIL02003144.1:1034614-1113477 GCA_900332095.2 Cuscuta campestris
TTTTCAATTTTATTAATATTATATAGCTATGAGTCAAACACAAAATCATTGATATTATTGATACTATTACAAAATGCAAATCATGCAAAGATTTCATTTTTTTAATATTAAACAACTTATTTGAAAAAAATAAAATCAACTCTTCATTTAAAATTCTTTTATATTTTTTTAATATGTAAATTTTATTTTTTAATTTTATAAAATAACTCAAGTATATTAATATAGTATTACTTAAATGTTATAAATTACTTTCTTTAGATATTTATAAATGAGAATGTGTGTGTCTATATGTATGTATGTATGTGTTTGTAAATATATATACATATAAATATACATACACACACACATATATATTTATTTATTTATATTTATATAATTTTGAAATATGTTTAAACCACTGGTTCGACCAGTTGAACCACTGGTTCGACCAGTAAACCAGTGAACCAGTACCTTGACCGGTTCGGTCACCGGTCCGGTTCTAAAAACTATGGCTTTAACACTAGTTTCAATCGAGGATAATTATAGTATTCTTCTAAACGCATCGAACGAAAATATGACAAAGAAGAAACTACAAAACAAGGAGTAGTTAAATGTAGGAATTTTTTATGGAAAAAGAATAACTCTACGAAGCAGCATTAGAGAATCTGGTAAATGAAAAATGTCATGAACGACTTGATAGTTTATAACGAATCACGTAGAATGCTTTCAGATCAAAATTATTTTAAAATATACCAAAATATTTTAATCGAATAAGACATTAATTCAAGAACAAACACTTGAAATCGATACCTCAAGTTCCTCAACTATACCCGCGGATCTATATTTATAGAAGCGAAAAAACATGAACAAACATTACATTCGCATAAAGAAGCGTTCGCACGAAAAGTTGCTTGGGATCTTTGGTCTAGTTTTAGATATATATCCACATGTTCGGTTTTTAAACGTTACTCTTGAACTAAGGCCTTATTTAGGAAAAACATGTTCAATTAGGGTTATTGTTTAGTGTATTTTTCAATGGTACAAATTAATTTTAAAAATGTTAAAACTGGACATTAACATTAAATAACTTTTTGAAAAAGTTAAAAAGAACGATGAACTAATGCAAGAACCATGAAACACTGAAAAAATGAGATTAGTGTTTGAAAATTACAGTAGATTTTGGTACCCACAAAAAAAAAAAGCTTAAAATGAGGAAGGCAGAATAAAGTCGCAAAGAGAAACTTCAATCCCCATAGAGATTTCTTTCTACATCATGCAATTTAAAAAAAAATTACTTGCAGAATATTTTAAAACTATTTTGTATATCAAGTGTTTTATAAAAGAAGATACGACAACATTATAATATATTATCAAATGAAAAATAAAGATTAATATAAAAAAACTGACTCTAGAACAATGAACAAGAAAACCTTTATTTGAGGGGGTATGTTTTTTTCCTCAGTAGTGGATAAAAGCATAGACAGCAGTGGAAAGATAGAGAGAGAGACCAGAACAGACCAAAGAAACCAAAGCACCAACAGAATAAGAAGAGAATTTGCTCCTACAGGAAAGAACCCCAAGCCTGATCTCTATCACTCTCACCATGGACATCATCAAGAACAAGCAGCCCAACATCGAGCCCATGGCGCAGCCCAACATCCCAAACTTCAGGGCCTTTGTATTGACATGGGCCTTGACGGCCTTGTCCGTGTCGTCTCGGGTCAGCAGGTTTATGGCCAGCTTCAGGCCCTGAGCCACCAGGGAAGAGAAGAGGAAGAAGCTGAAGGAGACAACCTCGTACACCACGAGCCCCCTCACCTTGTCTATCCCCGCGTCGCAGGCCGTCCGCTCCTCCAGGCTCCTCTGGCCCGGAGTCGCAATGGACAGGCCCACGAACACCGCCACCGTGAACAGTGAATTCACGTTCACCAGCCCGTCCAGGGCCGTCACGTGCACACTAGTCGTCTTGTCGGACGACATCTTTAATTTGGAGAAGCAATTAGTATAAAGGGTTGTGGTGTTTGTTGGGGAGAGTGGAGGGAGGAAGAGAAGAGGGAGATGGGGGGTATTTTAAAAGTAGGAAGGAATTTTTTTTTTAAATTATGGGTGTTTTGAAAATAGGGTAACGGATACGGACTAATTTCGATTCCTTTTTGAAAAGAGAGAAATAAAGTGAAAATTCTTTTTAAGAAATTTGTGCCATAAAACTCAACCAAAGTATTTCCAAAACTTAACCACTACCAAACATTTCAAGGGGAAGTTGGAGACCAAAAGCTTTCGAAACAACTGAGAACCAAGACACCATGTACCTATCAATAGCCACTCCACCAAGTGCCATTGCAGATGTGTCCCTACTAAAGAGCATCTTCATCCACTCACTAGTCCCGCACGGATGTAGCGTGAACCATGGATGGTTCAGGTAAGGGTGATCCTGCGTGAATTTCACACAATGTATCAAAGATGTGAACCTGTGGTTAAAAAGTAAAATTAAAGGGATACATATACAACTGGAAGTAAATTCTCCCTCCATCCCGTAATTACGATCAAGTTTTCTTTTTACGAAAGTCTAAAAGATAAAGTTCCCATTCGTACAAAAGGCAAATCTTTAAGAAAAAGAATGTAAAACCATGCCCCTTCTTTATTATTGTCACAAAACAATAAAGTATGATCAGAGTTGGAAAGAATGTCTAGCCTAGAGATGTGTGCCATTTATCAAAGGAGAACTTGATTGTAGGACAGAGGGAGTATTTGAACAATGCAGTAACCTCTTGAGTTATAAAGGTCCATTTGAACGATGACAGCTCTTGTCTTGTGATTGCAGGCATGTCTGTTTCTATATCGTGCAATGCCAAAGGTTGTCCATCTGAGGCGAGACAACAATCAAAACATGTATATGAGCTCGTGTCTATGTAGGAAAGAAATTGGGGGGGGGGGGGATTCTTGTTTATTCCTCTCCACAAATCCTATATTTTCAAACTAGATGACTTTTGAGCTGAAACGAAATAAAATGATACTTTTACAGTTCTACTTTCTTTTTCCGATACTATGATATATAGTTGTAAATGTATTTAGTAAAAAGTACTTTTAAGATGTATTTATAGCCAAATCAACTCATTCAACAATTTCATCCACATTAGTCGGTTTTGATGCTTATTTTGTCTATGTACGTACTTCGCCCATGCTACAGTTGTTTCTTAGTCCGTACTTCTATATTTGAGCCGGGGATCTCTTAGGAACAAAATCTCTACTATTTAGTAGGGGTAAGGTATACATATACACGCTTCCACACCCTACTTTTTGTGGGATTTTGCCGGGCTTCTTGTTGTTTTATAATTATAAGCACTCAAAGGGGTTAGTAAGAGGGGTTGAATACTTGAATATAATCCATAAAACCGAATGACTTGTTTGGAGCATAAAATGCATTGAATTAAAACATACCGCTCGAGTATGCTCGGAAATATAGCACAGGGACCCCATAGGATAAGCTGTAAACAACATGGAAGTCATAATGGCACCTTTCATGCCTCTCAGGTTGAACCTTTAAAAGAGAAGCTTCATGGTGAGATGAGGACATATTTGCATCTTTGGAGAAAATGAATATGAAAGATCATGCATTTCACATAAAGGTTCGAAGGAATTTTTTATCTAAAACACCAAAAGAAACAGAACATACAGACCAATGCAGCACTGTCAATAAACTCCTCTTCCTCCAAGCAAACCATCTCTTTTAATCCACCATCATCACATTCATGGTTATCCTCCTGCAGAGAAATATAATAGAGAAAAAAGTAACCACATTATGGGCTTACACATAGGCCTGGGGGATTATAGAGGGAATGGATGATTGGTATTCGTTTTTGAACTTTATCTCTATCTCTTAGCCTTACACATAGAAAATAAGTACTAAATGTTTAAGTAAATCATGTGCTTCTATATAACTTATCATTTCCAACCATCTTAGTTTAATAATAATTACGGAGTAATAAAACAAATATCACCCCTCCCTGTTTGGTAAAGGGACTTTGGAGGGCTTTTAGCTTTTAACAAAAAAGTTGCCAAGTTTTCAAAAACATTCTAATTTCATTTTATATACAAAAAAACATCTTATTTTTGCTACCAACCATCTCTTCTTCATCAAAAGCTAAAGTGAAAACAAGTTGTTTAAAAAAGCTAATATAAACAGCTTACTTCAAAGAGGTAAACGGCTAACATCTAGTACAAACAGCTAATCGACGGATAAGGCCATATTATCTATACGAAGTCCTCAATCTACGAGGTGGGTGAGGTGAAACCGTGAAAGTATCAAGCACATACCATAGTAGACCTGCGAGGAGGAATTATGCCATCCACACGTAGATATCCTTCTACCTGATTTTTATATTTAAAATTTATAAAAACAGAAATTATGAAATTTGATTGCATACAATAAACCAATGAGACATTGTCACTCAGAATCAAGAAAGGTATGAGTTGGATACTCGAGATGAAGGAAACCCAAGTAACTCTGGGCATCTGCACCATGACCATTGAGGAAGAGCAGAGTTAAACTTCTTCCATTTCTCAGCAAATGAACAATTGGAAAAGTAGAACTCTCCAGATGAAATGGTCCCATCCCACGTCTCAATATCAATTGTACTCCTTTCTAACGACATTACTGTCTAAAATCAAATAGATTTTTTAAGGGAATGTCTTGACAAAAATGGACACCCAATGTTGCACACTACCTGTGTTTTGAAAAGGAAAAGGAGCAAAAAAAGAGAGAAAAAAAAAAGAAATTTTATCAGCTCAGATTGTTAGAGTCTGATAGAGTTTGATAAAGCAGTTCGGAGCTATATAATCACCTCGGTAAGAGAAGTAATTGTAGAATATATGGCAGATTCAGAGAGCTGGAAAACCTTTACCATAATTTATGGCTTATGCTTTTTGGTATCTATATGGCATTACCCGATCTCTATTTTTGTGCTCTCATTCCTCTAATTTGCTTAAATCCGTCTATAACTCTTCAAAAGCAATCCAATTTGGGGTTAAAAGTTCTTCCCTTCTCATGCGAAAAATTACAATTACGCAAGGGAATATCAAAATGTAGGCTGATAGATGAATACGCGTGAAATTTATAACCACTAAAAAACTAAATAAATAAATAAATAAGATGATGTACTCACGTTTCACCGTGTGTTTTCACTGGAGCAGAGAGAGAGAGAGAGAGAGAGGGATATATAGATGAGTGGCGGCAGATAAGGAAGGAGACGCCGCTCTGGTGCGGGGTCACCGGCCGCCGGCGAGAAGTGGATAAGCGTCAAATTCTCTCCGCCGTTTTGGGATTAATAGGTTCTAATAAAAATTAGTTTTACATCAACACAAAATGTAAAATGTTGATGCAAATTGGGTATAAATTAGACCTGGCAAAACTGACCCGTACCCGATAACCCGAACCGAATAACCCGGAACCGAACCCGATTTGACCCGAAAACTGAAGAACCGAAATAGAACCGAACACCCAAAATGATCCGAACCGAACCGAACCGAACCCGAACCGAATGTATTCAGACCCGATTCAGACCCGAATCCGATTAAACCCGAACCGATTAAACCCGAACCGATTAAACCCGAACCCGGTTAAACCCGGAACCGATTAGACCCAAACCCGATTAGACCCGAAATTGATCAAATTCATTAATATTTCATTTATCAAATGAATTTGGAGAAAACGAATTACCTATATATTTTTACATGTGTTGATATGTTTCTAAAAAAAATATATTTAAATTATGGGTGCAAACCATGTAACTACTTTCATGTACAAATCTTTTACTTTGCATTTTATAACTTAAGTTAAAATACTTTTGTATTTTTATAGAAAGTATATAAAAATTATAGTTAACTAAATAAACTAAATTTATTATGTGATTTATTCATTTATTAGTATGTATGTGTTTACATTATACTTGAACTAATATAAATTTAAATCGATATAAACTCAAATATATATAAACCCAAATCAATACAACCCGAATTGATACAAACCTGAACTGATATAACCCGAACCGATACAAACCCGAACCGATATAAACCCGAACCGATATAAACCCGAACCGATACATACCCGAACCGATACAAACCCGAACCGAAACCGAACCGAAACCGAAAACCAATCAAACCGAAATAAACCCGGAACCGAACTGACCCGAACCGAACCGACCCGAACCGATTATAACATATATCCGAAAGAGACCCAAAGCGAAAAAACCTGAACCGGAACCGAACCGATTGACCCGATTGCCAGGTCTAGTATAAATATTGGGGTACACATAGCTTAATCCAATTTTTTTATGCAATTATTTTTAAAGCAATGCGTACACCAAAGTGTATCCATTTATCCCAACCTCTTTCTCCCCCACTTATTTTTATCCCATTTTTATTTATTTAAATTGTTTTAGTTTTGATGAGAAATAATACGTGGCACGGCCCACATTTCCCAATTATTTTACGAAAAACAGTCAAACCGGGCTTGTTTAATAAAATAGAGGAATAAGAGAATATTCCTCCGAAGATGCTCCCCTCCTATAAAAGGAGGGGTGCCCCCAATGTGAAGGGAGGCCAAATCACTTTCTCCCCTGCCCACTATACTTTCTCTCTCTAGCATTTTATAGTTTTTGTTCTTCAATAAGCTTTTAAGCTTCCATTAATGGCTTCCGAGCCCGATTCTTGTACCGTGTACACACCCCCGATATCAATAAAAATCCCCCGTTTGCAAGGTACCGCCAAAAAAGGCCCGTGGTTTTCTCCCGATTTGGGTTTCCACGTAAAAATCCTCGTGTTTATAGTTTGGTGTATTTTTTAGACTAGTTTATCGTTTTTGCCGGGCTAAAACGATATACCGGTCGATAATTTACACCATCATTTTGGTACCACCCGTGGGACCTGAACAAATAGCCATGTTCATTTTTTTTGTGACAGATAGCTCCGAGAGAAGAGTAACCCAAATTTCAGCCACAAAAAAAAAAAAAGAGTGAGAGAAGGGAGGGTTTTTGATTTTTTTTGACAAAAAAGGAGAAAGAAAGGAGAACCCCAAATTGAAGCCGCCTCCACCGCTGCTCAGAGCCGCCGTCGCTGCTCAAATCTGCCGCGGCCGCTGCTCTGATCCGCCGCCGCTGCTCAAACCTGCCGCCGCCGCCGCAGCTCTGATCCGCCGCCTCCGCCGCAGCTCTGATCCGCCGCCTCCGCCGCTGCTCAGAGCCGCCGCCTCCGCCATTGCTGCTCAAATCTGCCGCGGCCACTGCTCAAACCCACCGCCGCCGATGCTTAGACCCGCCGACGCCGCTGCACAGACCTGCCGCCGCTGCTCAGATCTGCCGACTGCTACTTAGACCTGTCGCCGCCGGTCTTGAGACTTGCGGCCGCCTATGAACCGCGTTGAGGGGGGCGGGTCTAGATGTTGTACTAGAAATCAACTACCACCGCCGCCAACTAACTTTTGTTCGCCACCAAGAATTCCTGCATGCATCCACAACTGTAAGGTGAACACTTGCTGGTCACCATTTGAATTTGCTGCCACAAAAGCCGCCGAATATACACGCACCCGCCCTCCCGTTGAGGTCCGCCGTCGTCACCACTACTCAAATCGACCACCATTATTTTGGAGAGCATATAGCCACTGATGTTGAAGAGGAAGAGGACCGCCGTTGCCACATTGTTAGAGCAAGAGATGGGAACAGATCTGTGGACTGCTGCTCAAACATGCCGCCGCCCACCTTCCCGAAGCCATCACTGGAAGCTGACAAAGCTTGGAGAAGGATATGTTTATCACAGTCGCTGGATTTGGTGGTCCGACACAAATACCAGAATTAATGGAAGTCATAGCCTCCTCCCGTCACCATCTCCATGGCACCATCAGGGGTACTCACCGTCGGAGCTCACATCCACAATCACCACCACAACCAACACTAAACACTGATGAGGTGGTGCCGGAGCAGAAAAAGAGTTGTACCGCCCTCTTACCCCATCCAATAGACGGAATTCCGGCGAGGGGTAACAGTGGTACAAAAAAANATCCAGTGAATTCAGCCGCAGTCATCGCAGGAGCCAGCCACTTCTGTTTCTGCTGCTGGAGCCTACATCTTGAAGATCATTGCTACATTCATCGTCCCTGTCGCTATCTCTAAAGATCCATCCGCCCCTGCAGGGATCAGCTGTCGGGTCTGCCGTGCTTGTTTGATTATATCCCCACGCATCTCCCTTGGAAGGGAGGAAGAGGACAACATGAAGCTTAATTAATGGAGCTAGCTGTCCACCACTCTCAATAATTCATTTTGAGGATCAAGATGGGTTCTCAAACAAATAGAAAAAGCCATGCGTAGTAATCCAGGTGGCCCTACCAGTGGTCATCTCAACTGGATTATTCTAACAAAAGCAAAGGATGATAAATTGTTCAAGCAAATACAGAAGATATGCGCACTCACATGGGATTATGGCTGGAGTCAAAGATTAGTAAGGCGGAAATTGAGATCCTCAAACTCATGGTTGTTGCCCGGTCGGACCTAGGTGATAATGAGTTGGAGATTGATCCAAGGAAGACTGGGACACAGGCCCGGACCTGGCACGCTGGTTACTACACCAGTCTTGCTCAGTATAAAATAAAAAAATAATAAACCCGGAAAAGGGGCCCGGAAGAGGGTATGCCTGCGAGAGGGCTGGACCTGGAAGAAGGTTCGAACCGTACTTACACGGGCCCATGAGGTTTGACCGATATCGGGGAATCAGCCGGTGCCGTCAAGCTGATTGGGGACTAAAAGATGCCCATTAAAAGAAATAGAAGAGGGGTCGTCCACCGTGGCGCATCCTATTTCCCCCTTCTCAGGGAAGACTTGAACGGGGGTTAGCTAAGGCCTTCTCGGGATAGTAAATATCAAAGGGCCAATAAAAGATCTTAATCACCCGGAAGAGGGGGCCCTGGAAGAAGGGTGCATTTTGGGCCTTGGAGAGGGCTCGAAACCATCCGACATGGTTAATTCTCCAATGTTGATCTGGCCCGGCCAGCAGCATTATCTTATTGGAAGACTGAGACACAGGCCTGGCCTGGCACGCTGGTTACTACACCGGTCTTGCTCAGTATAATAAAGAAAATATGTGACCCAGTCGAACTGGTACACTGGTCTCACACCAGTCTTACACATATTTTCCAATAAGCCTGAGCCCAATCGAATTGGGTACACCGATTGCACATCGGTTTCAGCAAAAAANGGGGGGTGAGCTAAGGCCTTCCCGGGATAGTAAATATCAAAGGGCCATTAAAAGACTTAATCACCCGGAAGAGGGGGCCCTGGAAGAAGGGTGCATTTTGGGCCTTGGAGAGGGCTCGAAACCATCCGACATGGTTAATTCTCCAATGTTGATCTGGCCCGGCCAGCAGCATTATCTTATTGGAAGACTGAGACACAGGCCTGGCCTGGCACGCTGGTTACTACACCGGTCTTGCTCAGTATAATAAAGAAAATATGTGACCCAGTCGAACTGGTACACTGGTCTCACACCAGTCTTACACATATTTTCCAATAAGCCTGAGCCCAATCGAATTGGGTACACCGATTGCACATCGGTTTCAGCAAAAAAGTGAGCAAAGCTCATATCGGGGACGCCCGATTCATTTAAGCCCTCTATTCGAGGCACTTTGATCGAAGATGGTCTCCGCGAGACATGAAGATATTTACATCAGTCAGCCGGGCTAACGCTGATCTTCAACAAAGCTACTGCATCGGATTCATCATGCATCGTCTGTATACTAATTTCGTCATGCATCGTATACTTAGTTCGTACTAACATCGGTCTCAACGAAATAACTACTTGAAGCACCGCCGCTTCATCGTACTAACTCCGGTGTCGTATAACTACTCGAAGCATCGCTGCTTTATCGAACTGACATCGCTCTTGTTACAATAATTATTCGCGCGAAGTTTAATCACTCTAACACCGAGCTCTTCGGTAAAGATAATAATTATTTGAGCACGGCATAGGCCGGTCAAAAAAAAATGTTGTACATTTTATTTTTACAGGAAAACCTTCTGATTCAAGAAATTGGAGAACTAATGAAGACTCGGAGGACTAGCAACAATATCAACCGGTCAAGAATCCAAAGTACGAAGATTGAAGATAGCACTCGGAGGACTTGTTTACTTTTTCAAGTTGATGATTCTCACAACTTAAAAAAGTGGAGGACTTATTGATGGGAAATAATACGTGGCACGGCCCACATTTCCCAATTATTTTACGAAGAACAGTCAAACCGGGGCTGTTTAATAAAATAGAGGAATAAGAGAATATTCCTCCGAATATGCTCCCCCCTCCTATAAAAGGAGGGGTGCCCCCAATGTGAAGGGGAGGCCAAATCACTTTCTCCCCTGCCCACTATACTTTCTCTCTCTAGCATTTTATAGTTTTTGTTCTTCAATAAGCTTTTAAGCTTCCATTAATGGCTTCCGAGCCCGATTCTTGTACCGTGTACACACCCCCGATATCAATAAAAATCCCCTGTTGGCAAGGTACCGCCAAAAAAGGCCCGTGGTTTTCTCCCGATTTGGGTTTCCACGTAAAAATCCTCGTGTTTATAGTTTGGTGTATTTTTTAGACTAGTTTATCGTTTTTGCCGGGCTAAAACGATATACCGGTCGATAATTTACACCATCAAGTTTCTTGCCCATTTTTGTGGTAATGGAGGGGATGTGGATAAATGGGGTACACCAAGGTGTACCCCTAACATTTTTCTTATTTTTAAGTTAGGGAGTATTTTTTCTAACGAACAAGTCCTATACTTACAGATTATCTTTTATATTTAATTTTCAATTCTAAAATATTCATTTGTCTCTGAATGAATTATACTTTAAGTAAAATGAAATAAAATACTCCCTATGTCCCATTTTAAATTTCATGTTTTCCTTTTTTCTCCGTCCCAAAATAAGTTGCATGTTTCTTGTTATCGTAAACTTTTAAGAGTAAAATATCTAAATTACTCCTAAAATAAGTCACTCTTCTCCACCTTATTTTCTCATTCATCATCATCCCTCCTAAAAAGTAATCACAATTTCGAAAAGTAAACTCTAATTTTTCTTTTCTTTAAATATGTCTCAAAGTCAAAACGGGCAATTTAAAACAGAACGGAGAGAGTAACAATTTTTTCAATCCATTTCATTTATAGATTTGTATAGAAATAAAAATAAAAATTACTCCCTCCGTCCTAAAATTAACTTCTCATTTGACTTTTCACGGTCTCCAATGCGGCATTTTGACCATTAATATCTCCATTTTTATATTAAAATATATTTTCAAAATAATATATTTCAAAACTATGTTTCAAAATGAATCTATTGATACTAAATTTATATGAAAATTCAATATTTTTTTTCCGTAATATGCAGTCAAAGTTTAAAAACTTTGACTGCAAAAGTCAAAATGAAAAATTAATTTTAGGACGGAGGGAGTATATATTTAAAAGATATATCAAATATTTTTCAAAGTAAGAGATATACTCATAATTGAATCTTTTTCTTTTTGACAAGATCCAAAACACATAATCATTTTATATATTAAAATCTATAAAATGAGCATGACTATAAATATTGCAAAAAAAAAAATGCCCCCTCTTAGACTACAAGTATTAAAAATTCGTCATTAATTACTACATTCTCTGTCTAGAAATTAACTTTTCTATGACTATTCTAACTTCTCAATAATTTTTATTGACTTATACATATTCTTTTATTGTTAATTTAATAAAATAAAATATTATTATCATGCTTTGTTTTATAAAACTTTTAATGTCTTTTTAAAATATGTACTCCCTCCGTCCCGTTTTAAATCGCTGTTTTGACTTTTGAGCATATTTAAGGAAAAAAATAGAGTTAATTTTTCGAAATTGTCATTACTTTTAGGAGGGGTGACGATGAATGAGAAGATAAGGTGGAGAAGAGTAACTTATTTTAGGAATAGTTTAGGTATTTTACTATTAAAAGTTTACGACAACAAGTAACAAGCAACTTATTTTGGGACGGAAAAAAGGCAAACATGCAATTTAAAATGAAACAGAGGGAATAATTCATATTTTTTTTCATTTATTTACCATTTTGTAAATAAATAATTTTAAAAGAAATAAGATATCATACCGTGTTCAAAGTAATAAATTAATTTATGGATGGATGGATGGAGTATTCATTCGTCACAAGAGATACAAAAAATTTCTCTTCTTACTAGATTTATTTGCCAATAATTTTTACCACTCGAGTAATGGGGAATTTTTTTGGCCCCTTGCATGATTCCATACAAATAGAAAAAAAGTTCAAATGAAGTGAAAATGAGTTCGACCAATTATTAAATGAGATAGTCGTGTAAAGTAATTGTCTTATGTATAAGGAGTAATTCCCAATTACATTAGTCATGATAGGCTTAAATGCTTAATTGTAATTTTTTTTGTTTAATATTTCAATAATGCTAGAATTACAAACAAAAATTCAAAATCTCACCGCTTACAAGGGAGGATGTAAAGCTTGACTATAGGGTCAATGCCCCTAGTAAAATTATATTTACTTATTGAGTACTAATTTTTTAAAAAATGAAGAAATAATAATATGGGTGCCAAATAACATCAACCATTATAGGAAACAAATCAAACTAGAAAAATACAGAACCACTTTATAAGTTGGGGTGGGAGCTTGGTGAAGGGATCAAGTTTGAGGCCTTCAATATGAAGGCATATGTGAAAGCAACTTCCTTTAGCTTTTCAAACCTGCACACAACAAAGAAAATTACTACTCACTTACAAATCAGATCTTCCCATGATGAGTAAGAGAACCCTCTCCCACGGCACTCGTAGGCCTAGTTAGGGCTAATTTGAAGGTCGGGATTCGATAAAAACACATTTTGAATGAAACAAGAATTCGCCCTTTTTGTGAGATTTGGACAAACGCCTAGCGTAGGCATGTGATGCCTCAAATATCAAAAAATTGAAAATGTTCTAGTTATTTTTATCATTAACAGAATAATAAGCATCTGACAAATGTGACTGAAATCAATTTCAAAGAAAACTTTTCCTTTACATAAAACCAACAGATTCACATAAAATGGGATTGGGGGAAAGGTTAGAGACTTAGGGATAAGGTTGCGGTGCAAATAACCTTTTCAAAAGATCATACCTTCCTGATTTTGAGGAGTGCCCGGCGCTGAATTCACATCTGAATAGTAGTATATTGTCATCAGTCTTCATATCCCTCAACTTGGCTACATACTTTGCTGGTTCCGAATATAGAACGCGTGTATCTATTGCAATGTAAGAGAAAGCACATTATAACTTTCATTCTAGATGGTTAATAAATTATGCTCCCTCCGCCTAGCAAAAACTCCCTTGCTTGACTTTGTGTGTAATAAAAGTGTTGAAAACTTAACAAAATTTGTTCAGAAGAGAGAAGGGTTGTGAGCCACTCATTCCAATTTCCAAGAAAGAAGAAAGTGTGAAGTTTTATTTGGGACGGATAAAAATGGAACGAGTGAAGTTTTTTGCAGGGCAGAGGGAGTAAATGTTTACAACAATTGCTCTACTTAGCCAATTCTAATACTACCACACTAGTGTAGTACTCCCTAAAGAGACTTTGATGAGTCTTGGCTTGTTAATGACAAAATGTAAGCACCTAAATTTGATCTAATATTGGATTACTGAATATCAATGGTATCACAAGCTGAAGAGTTGATACTACTCTCAGAATGATAATAAAATATATGGAAAGTTCGAAACATTAGCAAACAGAAAAATGTCAGATAGACAATTAAGCTTCCCCCATGCACACTTTTTTATTTACTAAGTAAAGTTTAGCATTAAATCATGAAAAAACAAAGTCAGTAAATGCTAGTCATCTCAAATTCTTCTTTTGAACTCCAAAGTTCAAGACACATTCACTTACCATTTAAACCAGTTGTGACAAGAACTGCTGGATAATTTTGTGCCTTGACCTGAGAAATTTAAGAGAGAAAAAACATGACATGAAGGATAACCAAAGCGTATTTTAATCACATAATACATTTTTTCCTCTTGTGGTTAAATTTGCAGGAAGCAATTATTATTATTATAAATTTTAGAAGATGAGGATCTTGTCAGAAACAACTGTTACATTATCAACTGGAGAATAGGACTTAAGGTAGAAATAGTATTCTTCTTTACGAGGATCACCCCATTCCTGCAGAAACACAAAGAAAAAAGTAGCAAAGATTATAATCCCCAGCCTAGTCCAAACATAAAGAAGGTTCCTTCTGTATCTACAGTTCCATTGATGATAAAAGGAAAAAGAAAATTAAAGCAAACCTCCCACTCAGAAGTTGTTAGAGGAATAGTAGGGTCAAGCATTGTGGTCAGAACATCCACAAAAGGTACTCCTGTTACAGCTGCCTTAAATAAATCAGGGCGCATATTCAGTACAACACCAATAAGCAACCCCCCTGCACTTCTACCATTAATGCAAAGCTTTTCTTTGGTACAATACCCCTTTTCAATCAAATACTCCGCACAGGCAATGAAGTCTGTGAAAGTATTTTTCTTCTTCAGCAATTTCCCATTTTCATACCATGGTCTCCCCATTTCACCACCCCCACGAATGTGGGCAATTGTATAAATGAACCCTCGGTCCAACAAGGAAAAGCGTTCTGCTTTGAAATATGGGTCGATGCAAACCTGTAGGGGATGCAACATTTTGCAATTTATATTTGGATAAAGCAGATGAGTGGTATGGTAAAATTCTAATAAATAACAATCTAAGTCCTGAAGGGTTCAAAAAAATTAAAATAATTGTCTTTGTACAGTTGATGAATAAAATCCACCATAAATATAAGAAAAAATTTCCTGGATACATAAATCCAACCATCAAAATATAGTAATCACTAATCAGTTATACTTGAATTGCACTTAGTGATGCTCATGTGGGGAGGTGCAAGAGGTTAACAGAGTTCTAGGAGAGATAGAGGTAGGCTAATTAAAGAAGAGTTGAAGTGAGATATTTGGACAAGATATGATCTTAGATATGTCCTTTACTCTATTTTTGCTTCTCTTATAATATGCTTCTCCCTTACTTTCATCTCTTAATATTTGGTTGTCCTAAATCTCTGATTGTTGTAACATGTTATCATTTGTTTTCGTGGGTCGTTGACCTCGGGGTCATTTAGAAAAATCATCTCAACTTTGGTAGGGATAAGGTCTATGCACATCCACCCCCATACCCCACTTATGGAATCTCCCTGGGTTGTTAATGTTGTAAGCAGTGAGTTCTTCCATGTTAAGAGTGTGATACCTCATACGAACCATAACCATAAAGAAGAAGTGGATCGGAACCATCAAGCTTCACAAGATTCTTATTATAAACCATTGATATGGGTATTTGAGTCCCATCTGAAGCAGTAGCCCATTTCCTTTCAGTAACATAATTTGATGAATCAAAGCCTCCCAACACCTGAATCAGATGACAAAGTAAATTACTATGATGAACATGAATAATAAAAAAAAGAAGTGGTCCACTTTCCTTCTTTCTCTTTGGTTGGGTTAGGGGAGGGGATCAAACAATTGTCACCAAGATTCTTTTTTAGAAATGCACATCAAGAAATGATAGTTTATAGAACTATAGGCATTAGCCTGATACTAGAAGTTTCTAGAAAATGGCCAAATGCTGCATAGGGATATGAAAGCTATCAGAATCACAATCAATGTCATCAAAACATGAAAGCTTAGCAATCTTTGCAAAACAAGTCTCCTGGATTGATACTGACAAGAGTTCTCGAGAGAGAGAATCCCCAACTAATGCATCCGCAAGTTACAAACTACTACGTAATTTTAAACACTTAACCTATAAAATGTAGAGTACTAGAAGGAAAAAAATCTCCAACTCAATGTGCTTGAATTAATCTTGCTCAAGTGCCGGAGAGGGAGACTAAAATACCAGAAGCAAAATGCAGATTAGAGCCCCGGATGCAACCATCATTTTAATTTATGGCCATATGTTCAATTGTTCATGAATTCACTTAAAACTCACCGTGTCAATCTTCTTCAAAACGGAAACTCCGGTGTCCATATCATAGTCATATACAGAAGGAGGAGTTTTAAGGGAGCTATAGTAAAACCTCAAGATGCTTGATGCAAATTGTGATTCTGATGGATCCACAGAGTATATTGGATCAATGAAATCAATAGCCCTGCCACCTTGAAGCTTTCTCAATGGCTCTCCAACAGCAGGAAGGTTATAAACGGTTATTTTAGGCAAACCTTGTTCACGCTCATAAACAGCAAGATAGTTGTAAAAAAGTTGTATGTATTGGATCTTTATGCTGCAGAAGAGCACATTATAATCACCATTCACCAACTTGCTTAAAAAGTGAAAAAGATGGGCATAATGGAAAACCAAGAACAATATTATTCATATAGCAGAAAATTAATGAAGTGGTTTACCAATGAGAGCAGAATTTTTAGACCCAAAAAAATTACAGAGTATAGAAACAAGTCTTCGTGAAAAAATGCATAAAAGGAAACAAAAGAAAAGACCAACATTATTATAATGGATAACAACACAAACCTACAATCATTTTGTCATAAATTTATTACTTACTAATGTTTTAAGCACTACTATAAACACTTCAAGCACCATCAAAGATAACAACAAAGTTGCTACCTATATATAGCTAATAAGTAATAACATAAATGTTGGATTAGAAAAGTATAACCTTGGCCGGTGAGGAAGAAGAGCAGTTGTGTGTGATACATCTTCCATGGGGCATGCAAGCAACTCTGAGTTAAAACATTCATCACTCCTCCTCTGAATAAAAAAGTGATTTCCCCGATGACTAACATATGTTTCAATCCCACTAACTCGCTGGGTCAAAAACACTAACTCTTTTTCACGTTTTGAAATGTCTAGATATAAAACAAATCTTGTAGTTTTACTCTCCGATGCTAAAAACAAAAATTTCTTGCTCTCAGATTCCTGAAGATCCAATGAAAATCTTTCATCCTTTTCATGAAAAAGGCAGGTGTCATGAGCTTGGCTTGTTCCCGACATGTGCAACCATGCCTACAAAACACAATAAAAATGACAAACTTTCATTGATAGGCACAGGGGTCAAATGGTGCTGATGTTACCTGATAAGTATGCAACCTTAAGTAATAAAAAAAGTCAGAAAAAAAGATATAGATTTTTTAACAAAACGTGCATATAGAGATTGAGAAACATCAGACATGAAACGTGAGTGCTGTTGATTAGTGTGGGATACCAATTATATCGCATCCATATGTATATTAGTTCTAAGGTTTATATAAGTAGGTGCTCTAGTATCAATTTAAATAAAAGAATACCAGTTCATTCTCTCATTTAATTATCTTATTCAACATGGTACCAAATCTTCCTTCATAAGCCATCTCAGGCTCCATCTTTATGAGGTGAATAGTACCTTTTGTAGCACAGTTCTAAGTTCTAACATAACCTATGAGCACCCCATGGTCAAATTGGTCTCTTTAGGTACATATTTGATGTCTAACGAGAAAGTTACTAGAACTTTCTTTATACAGCAAGTTTGGATTACAATACATAACATTGTCAAAATGTGAGCCTAAAAACTCATTAATGAGAAGTATTAGTGGTTAAACTCAAGGACACTTGAATGGTATTTTTTACCAAACACACATGTTGGACAACTAATGAATACATCATATAAATGAAAACAAAATATGCAAACTGTTCATAAATGTATTAGGATTTTTTTGGGAAGTCACTTAATGACTGATGGTCTAACCAAATTCCTTACCTTGTAAGGACGAAGGATTTCATCCATTGTGACATAAACTATGGCCTCATCACCTGCCCATTCAAGTTCTGATGTCAACCCAACGAGAGGCTCCCCAACAGGTGCTTGAGATTCAATGTCAATAATGTGAACAGTATATATCTCATCTCCTTTGGTGTCTTCAGCATATGCCACTAACTTATTGTTAGGACTTACCTGGAAGAAGCAATGGTAATAAAAAAATATACTACAAAAAAAAGTTCACAACCTCTATAATAGAGCAGAATTGCCAAGAGTAAACGATAAAAGCAAGAATTCCATGCCTTAAAGGCACCAATACGGTAAAATTCATGGTCTTGGGCTTTGACATTTTCATCAAGGATTACATGCTCTGGCGGGGCATCCAGTCCCGTTGGCATGATATCATAAACAGATAATGGTGCTTCGTGATTCGGGGCAAGGCGTCTACAGTGTTGAGTGTATTCCTTCCCTTGCAGTGTCCGTTCGTAGTAGTAATAAGGGCCAATCCGTTTAGGTGCAGATATGTCATCTTCCTTGATTCTTGCTCTTATCTCAGTATATATATCATCTTCCAACTTTTTTGTGCCTGGGATGTCATTTAATCATCATTAATTCATCTTCCAGGATGAAACATCAAACATGTACAGAATCATTGTACGAGATGCATTTGTTCCAATGATGAATATGAAAGATTTGTTCTTTTTTTTCTATATTGAGATGAATAAAGCACGAACCAGACATGATGCGGTCGGTGTATTCATTTTCCTCCCGGAGATAAGAGAGAACCTCGGGGTCCGAGCGGCTGTCGTCGCGGAGCCAGTAGTAATTGTCGACCCTCACGTCGCCAAAAAGCTCCATCTCGCGCCTCACCTTCTTCGCGGCCGGCGGAGTAGGCGCGCAAGCCGAAGTGTGGCTGCACATCGTTCGATCGGAAAGTCTAAATGCGGCGGTGATTCTCTTCGGCGGTGGGGAAAAAGCAAGAGTGTGGGGTGGTAACGCGCGGTAGCCAGTGGCGGAGCCAGGGAAGACTTCATGGGGGGGCAAAAATTCATTTAATAAATAAACAAAATTCAGAATAGTAACTACTTTAATTGGCAATGTACAACTAAACATACCTTCTATTTGTGTAAAGGAGTAAGAGTTGTTTGATCCATTTTTGTTTGTATTCGCAAACAAATAACAATGCAAACAAAATACTCTATCATTGGCGACACTATATTCCAACCACTTAAACTTATCAAACCAATAACTTTGAAATCGTCTTTTGTTCTTGCCTGTCATACTTTGTGGAAATTTATCCATCGATGGCTTACAAGGACTTTTTGCTAAGTATCTTCTCCTTATTACATCTCTAATTTCCAATGGATAATTATTAATTGGCTTTCGTAGTCCCAGATCAGCAATAATATCATCATTTGAAACCACATTTTCTTTCTTTATAGAAGAAGAAGCTTCTGTTTCATTGCCTCTATGACTTACAAATTCTAAATTCTTCTTTTGTCTAATAACAAATTTATCCATCTCACATCTCAAAATTTTCTGATTCAATAATAAAGTAACAAAATAAAATATCAATAATCCTTAAACAACAATTTCATATATCTTAATCTCTAGAATTTGAAATTACATTAACATTTATCAAATATTTAAATATCAAAAAACACACTGGAATCGCGGAACAAAATAAATATTTAAAATTCAAAACATATTTTAGCAATATTCAAAACTTTCAAATATTAAGAAATAAATCTCGAAATAGAATAATTAAAATTTACATATAATACCTTGATAATGAGAGAAGATGTAAGGATATGAAGAAGCACGGAAAAAGAATGGATTCGTCTGCCTTCAGCCTTCTGCCGATTGCCCTTCTGCCTTCTCGAGTTCTGCCGACTGCGACTGTTCGTCAATCTCTGGAGATGGGAGCCTGACGCCTTCTACGAATACGCCTCCCTATTTTTTTAGTTCGTATACTTCCATCCTTCATTTTTTTTAGTGTTTTGGGCAATTGGGCTATTGGGCCTTGGACTGTTGGGCTTGGTCACAGGAAATTTTTAAACCCATTTTAATTTAACAAAACGACGTCGTTTTCCAATTGCCTCTTCCTATCCTCTTCTTCGATCGGCTGGAGTTCCATCGACAGCTGCGACGGATCTGGGGGGCAAATCCGGCCTCCCATCACCGATTTGGGCACCTAATGCTATTTCGCCGGAATTCCGCCGGGGGCACTTGCCCACCCCCTCTCCTCCACCCCTGGCGGCAGCTTAATAGATTGATGCTGAGGGGACGAAGCATCCGCCCCATTGAGAATTTGAGATTCGTTCATTCAAATACTCACCCATTTGGCCAAAATAAATTCTCCATTTGACTTTAATGAGCGTGAAGATTGACGAAACTAAGATACTTTGTTCGTAAAATTGATGATTCTCTCATCCAGTCTTGACCCTAACTCATCCTCCCACACACGTCAATATTATCTTGCAATTTTAGCTGATTTTGAAGTTAAAAGTTTAGACTTTAAAGTCAATTATACTTATGGGGTGCAATTAACGTTGGTGGTGAGATGAGTTGGGGTTGGAACTAGGCAGGGGTTTATCAAGAGGTTAGGAGAGGTAAGATTCATCAATTTTATAAACGGAGCACCGTAGGAAAGCAGTGGCTTCCGTGGCCACTAATATTTAAATAGTCCGTTTCAATTTATGTATGACTGAAGTCATTCTCAATACAATTTATTTGAAATTTTGAGAAAATTAAAAAATAAATTTGCATATTAAAAAATTATACTCCGTATCAAAAGATCTGTGAAATGAGGAATGATATGAGTATATTATGTTATCCAAATTAGTACTCCGTAACAAAATAGAAAAACAAAGTGAATAAAATTCAATCATGCGAATGGTAAAACCGTAAAACAGACAAGTTAATCCATCAACTAATTTTGGTGTATGCATGTTTACGAGGGCAAAATGTATACATATCTAAAACAGAGATGCTCTGTAAGTTGTTTCAGCTGCAAACTAAATGAATTGCTGCATTGTAAAAGATAGAAATTTGCTTGCTGCCATTGCTCAAGAGATTTTTTTTTCTTCATCATCATTACAAATACAAATTCCCTTGTCATATACTCCACTAGAATTTACAATGTACCAAAAACACAGAGCATAAATTTAGTCTGCAACATTCACAAGAACAGACCCACCAGCTTTCTATCTCTGAATTCCCACCCTGATAGAAAAAAATTAACACTTTTGGTCATAGCCCATCACACCATCCATGTTCATTCATCGACTTGAACACTTTGATGGATTCAAAGGGATGGTGGCTTCAAAGCTGGGTCCTGAAATTCACAATAACATAGCCAAATCATGATACCCACAAAAAGTATGATCTTGGGAGGGATGTGTAATCAAACCTTACCCCTACGGCCCTACTCGGCAATGGAGAAGCTGTTTCCAAAAGATAAAATAACTGGCCTTTCACTTCTAGATGGCACTTTATCTGGTTTACTAGCATAAACTCCAGTATATTTTTTCCATATATCCAAGATATGGTTGACGGTTTAATAAAAAATTACCGTCCGGTTTTCATATTTTATGGTGTGCGTGTGTGTGCAAATAATGGGGTTTTATTCTTTTTGTGTATTGAGAGAAGAGAGAGTTCATGCATTTGGATATGGAGAGGTGAAATTGTGTGTTCAATGTTTGTGCACATGAGAGAAAGAATATGAACCACATGTCTCTTTAAATGGAATGAGAAGATTGTTTTGGGATGCCCGACAAAAGGAAAAATGGGAAGGAGTAAAATGTTATTTTCCCTTCCTTTTTGTTTATCGAGACATGAAGAGAGTTCATACATTTGAATATGGAGACACGCCACTTTGTGTTTGTGGGATGAGTTGGCTGGGTTTCGTAGCAGATCCATTGCCAATCTGTTCACTTCTTTTTATGCCAGAATCCATGTCATCTTCCTCTGGCTGGTTTGCATCTATACCACTCTCACTCTGTTCTTTGTTTTTCTTGTTGGGATAGACACGAACAGATAAAGGGAGAAGTGATTCTTGTATCTCCTGCAACAAATCAACATGAAATGTAAATAGATGGTTAATTGTGTTTCATTCAATTAAATGTCAAGTCAGGACTAGAACATGATGATCAAAATCTTAAGATTCATAGTAATCTACACCAAAAATAGCAGAGGTATATACTCCCCCCGTCCCAAAAAAAACACTTTGCACTTCCCCTTTTTGGAAGTCACAAAGAACACTCCCTACTTGCTTTCTTTTCTTTTGAAGTACTCCATAATAAACATGTGGCTCACACTCCCCACTTTTCGGTTTCATTGCTTTTTTTAAACAATGCGAAAGTCAAATTATATAATATTTTTTGGGGCAGATGGAGTAATAACCTTCACAATTTTACACTTTTGGTCCCACGAGTCCACGACTATTAGTTTGTTTCCCACTTTCGGTATGACTTTCATATTTTGGTAAGCATATTTTAGTGTAAATATTCAATGCAGCTATTTTGAATGTATAAATTTTTTCCTAACATAAATACTCTGTATATTTACTTTAGGACAAATAGATAAATAACCTGCCACCCTTTGTTGCCTCTCAGCCCACCACGGATTGCATAGGCTTCTTTGAAACCATTTTTCACCTACAATTCAGCCACATTGAGTGAGTTACCATCGAAACTACCTTCCACACAGGAGTCAAAACATTATTTGTCAAAACCCTCAAATACCAACAACAACATAGTATAATCCCAATTCCCTTAGGGTCTAGATGTATGCAGTCATACCCCTAAAAAAATAGGGAGGCTGCTTCCATTAAACCCTAGATGCGTTGCTTCATTTAATGTCCAAAACTTCACAGAAAGTAAGAAAAAACAAAAGTTCACAACAACACAATAACAATCCAGTTTGATCCCACAAGAGTAGGGTCTCGGAAGAAACGAAATTTTAATGTTCCATTTTATAAAGCTCCATTGGCAGGAAAACCCTACGAACACCATTAATTATAATGCACTACAAGACACATAACTTCATAGCAACTGAAAATAATGTATTTTCAACAAGTATACAGGAAAAAATAGATACATTTATGCATATCATAAGGCTTTGCAAAACTCACTGATCTATAATGCAAACTGTGGTGCTTTCTGGCTCCCGAAAGTTCTCCAAAACTTCCTTGACAAAAATATCTTCTTTTCCTTCAACGAAATGAACCTGCAACACCTTCTTATTCAAGATTTTCAAATTGGACGAATCCAAATATGCCAAAGCTCTCTTGTCCCTAATATCCAACATCTGACAATTTGGGTCATTCCGGAGCTTCTTGAATACGTTAATGGCAGATATGAACTTGTACTTCTGCAAGTACTCCTCAGTGAGCGGGATCACCACAAGCCAAATGAACCCAACCCCGAAAAGGAAAAAGGGGTATCTATTCAAGAAATTGTCAATGGAGACCAAAATTGCCTCCAAGTCGATCTTACTGGAAATCCCTTCAGTGGGCACATCGGATTCAGAAGCAAGACACGAAAGGGGGAAAGATAACCCCATCAAAAGAGAGAGGAAATGGCGGTTCGGATGGATATCTAAGAGACTGAAGGATGAGAGATTAGCGCCGGCGATCGCAAGTGAGGGTTTTTGCAGTCGTGGGTTTGGGGCGAATTTTGGAGCAATGAGCAGTGAGATTCCAGGTCGGGTGAGATGATCGAAGCAGGGTGAAGTAGAGCTTGGAGATTAGGGTTTTGCAGTGGTGTGGGGAAGGCGGGGAATAGAGAAGCATAAAGAAAGAGCCTCCATTGTTATCAGCCAAGCAGTGAACGGCCGCCGTAGTGTTTAGATGGATATGAGGTTGGCGGACTGTGAAGACGAATTGAGACTTGCCAGACAGTGCCTCTATGGAATTATTGGAAGGGACCTAATTTGTACCCCAAAGCTTTAACTTTGACATTTAATGTAGGTGCAACAGTGACATATTACCAGATTTGCACCTACATTTAATGTTAGGGCAAAGCATTGGGGTACAAAATGGGGTACAATGTGGGGTACATGTAGCATTATCCTTATTGGAATGTGGATAAAACATTCAATATTTTATAATCTGAGGTTTCTACAAATAATTTTTTTTAATTTCTATAAAATTTGAGGGTTAAAAGTGTAATCTTATAATAATCATAAATCATTATTGTCAAACACAATTCCAGAGGCCGCTTTTGACGCTTCGTTTGTGATTTTCAGTCGATTTCTACTATAATCATAGTCTTAAGACAACTACAGTAATGAGGAAAGATATAGCAAGTAAAAAATACTCCATCGGTCCCAATTTAAATTGCATGTTAACTATTCACAAGGTCAGATTTTATTCACTTTATTTTCCTATTTTCATTAAGAATTTGATAAAATAATATAATCTTGTCATCACTAGTTCTGTAGATCTTTTGATGTAATGTTTAAATATGTACTAACTTTTATTTTTAAATTCTACATCATTTTTTATTTAAATGTTTGAAAATAAACTTAATCAAACATCGTAAATCGAAACAGACAATTTAAATTGGGACGGAGGGAGTACAAGGTAAAATGCGAGAAAATTACCACTCAATCCAAGATATCTTCCAAACAACCTTAATTAGAAAAAAGACTAAAGTAAGAATAAAATATTGAAAATATACTAAAACAAGAATTCTAAGTTTCTGTTCGTGAAATACGAGTTAAAATTCATTTATTCCAACCATTACCATATACATTACCAAAAAGCACCGTGAAATGTTCATATACAGTGTCATGTTACCACGGTGCAAACTCATGTTTTGATGATAAAAACATGAACTTTTAGTTTAGTATTTTTTTCTATTTTTACTCCATTTTATGGTGATGTCTTTTAATTTCAAGCTTTCCCTTCTCATATTTCTCATTCACCATTTCAATATTTATATTTCTCATTAAAGTCTGCGTGGTTCGAGCATACCAGAATCCGCCATTCGGTTCTCGAGGGAGAACACTCGAGCTTTTTTTCCATGACCAACAGGTTGAATTAACTATATAGATATTTTATTGCATATATGCAGATGTACATATATTAAAATATACTCCGTATGTAACATACAAATACGTAATATATAAGCACATGTATTCGTGACATATTTGTAACAATAATATATATAGATACGTATATAAGTAAAATATGTGATAATAAAATATATAATGTGTGTGCATGTGTGTGTATGTTTGAATCACTGGTTCAACCATTCAAATCACTAGTTCAACCAATGAACTAGAGCCTTGACTGGTTCGGTGGCTGGTCCAATTTTTAAAATTATGGTTCCAAGTTTAAGTGTTAAATTTGGTAGATCATTCTTGTATATTTCTTCCGTCCAAGAATAATGTTCTCGTTCACTATTCACATGGTCAAATTTTATTTACTTTGTTGGCGTATTTTTCGTTGTTCATTAAATAAAATAATATAGTCATGTCACCTCTAGTTCTATAGGTCTTTTCATGTAGTTTTTAAATATATAACTTTTATTTTTAATTCGATATGTTTTTTCATCAAAAATAATTTCAGTCAAACATCGTAGCGCGCAGCTAGCGAGAACATTATTATTGGACCGAAGGAGTAGTTTGAACGGGAAGTTTCTTGTTAAATGCAAAAAATAAAAAGGTTTGTGTAGTTTGGGTGGGAACAAAGGACGAAGATGAATAGTCGAACAAACGAACAACCAAAATTAATGATGAATGACTATTACGTGGGAAATAAGCGGTTCAAACTTAGACAAAGTACTAGTATCAGATTGAATGTTCGAACAAACAAAAAAAATGACTTTCTTATTTTACACTTGTTAGAGTAGTTAATTTTTAAAGAAGTAAAAAAATGTGAATAGTGATATTAAATGAGGTAGTAATGGATTGTGGGTAAAATAGTCAATTTTTTTTTGCTCATTTGCTTACTAGAGTGGATGGTTGTTCCCCCAGTTTGTATTGGGATGCACTATATGCTGAAGCTATGAAATAATGCATGAAGTCCTTTTCAAAAAAAAAGATGAAAGAATAAGGAAAGAGGAAGAAATATAAGGAGTATGTGACAGACCAAGAGGAGCTTATTAGTAATAAATAAACAAGATTATGTTGGAACTAGTTCAATATGTATCACCTTTAAGAAAGCTCAAGATAGATGTAAGACCATCCACATGCAAAATAAATTTTGCTTTAAATAAGATGAGAGACATTTTCCAGTTGATGATAGTCATACCAGGTGGTTGCTGAAGCAAAGTCTTTCAAAGCCAAGCTGTTCTTCTTCTACAAGGACTGGTTTTTCGACAACACTCAGTTCTTGGCCTTGAGAGAATTGTTCTCCTTGATCCTTGCTCGGTTATCCAACTTGACAAACCGTTTGAGTTCCTCGTACGGAAGCGACTCCAAGTCTTTCCTTCTTAGCTCACTGAGTGCTGGTTTCTTATCCAGCAAGTGCCATAGCCACTCAGGGTACTCGCTATCCGGCAACACCTTGGGGTCTGTTCCATCCTTGAGAATATTCGCACCAACGACTGTTGTTGATTTCACTTCCTTGCTGAGAGAAGACACTCTTGGGCCATCTGTCGCGCCGCCTCCTTTTGATCCCTTCTTTGCTTTGCCTCCTCCAGCGGCAAATGTTCTGCAGCCAATCACTCTGGCTATCTCTTTGGGGAAGGTGACACTTTTGAGCGATCTCATGTAACTAATCGCCATTTCTTTGCACTCTTGGTGCATAAAAAATAATGCAAGTGAGATAGTGTGATAGGGTAGCATTAGCCAATTTTTTAGAAGATATTGAATGCTTTAGTTAATATAATTTACATTATGAAACAAAAACAACAATAACAATACCAAGATAATCCCAACTCCGAGGTAGTGCAAATGGTTCTTTCTCTTGAGGTTTGTTGGTCTTATGGGGGACCAACGATCACCCTTAGGGATTCGCTACTGTGCTTAGCACGGTATCGGGTATTGACAGCCCAACCTGACGAGGTACATGAGTCGTGTATCTTGCGAAGCCCCTCCTGTCCATCCACCGCTTAGTAGTGGGGTTCTGCACTGTCGTAGTGAACTATAGGGGGTGCCCTATAGGAATCTACCTCGGCTTGGGGTTACAGAGAGATGTGGTTAAATACAAATTGTCCACCTTCCTATTACCAATTGGTTTTAGGAAGCATTTGGCACCTCTTTAACTTCAGAACTCTGTGGTTAAGCGTGCTGGAACGGGAGTAGTCCCAGGATGGGTGACCCACTGAAAAACGATCCTACAAGGTTTGCCCTATCCGTACTTTCTTAGGGATGAAGGCTATTAAAGGATTGGCTATGTAAATGGTTTTCAAAACCCAATCATTTTCATTTCAGAAAGGATTAAATGATTAAATAAGAAAACAAAACGTTTTCATTTCAGAAATCCCTTTTAAATTATATATATCAACCTCAATAGTTTCAGGAGTCCATTCAAAATCAGAAGCTCAACCCTAACATGGTTTACTCAAACCAAAAGAAAGTTTCGAAATAGGTGAGTAACAGAAACACATTTGCAATTGCATTTGGTAAAGTGTCAAACTCGGCTTTTGGATAACAATATAAAAACAAATTTTCAGTTACAAATATAAGAAAACTTGACCCTAGTTTTTATAATTAGTATCATGTTCCAAATGTTACAAATCAAGTCTCAAACACAATTACAAGAAAAAAAAGTTAAATTTCAATAGCAAATTCAAATTCATATTATACTAAGAGCATTATTCATAATAAACTTATATCAAAAGATAATTGAGTTAAAGAACCCGTGCCTGCAATTTTTAAGCTTCAAGAACTGAAAATTATTGAAAACTTAAAGCAATTTATAGGAAAAATGACTAAGGAGCTTCAAGAACCTGACTCCAGTCTGCTCTATTCCTACTTTTAGTAACAATAGCAAGCTTAAGGTTGAAATATGCAGAGGTCTACACAAAAATGACAAAATTGATGTAGAGCCAGACTTCATTTACATTAATTATATGATATTTTAGTATTTTACATACAAAAAGACATACAAATAAGAATAGGAGATCCAATATACTACGTAGTATGAAGTAATTCAACATCTATAGAAGATTGAGATTCACCCAAACTGAAAGATAGAAAAGAAAATTAAAAAAAAGAAGCAAAAAAACCAAAGAGGTTCGAATCTGACCTGTGAGTCGTACAGGCGACCGAGTCAGTTGCGTCGCGCCGTCGCCGGCAGATCTTCAGCTCCGTCTGTTACTCCCGTCGGTAGAAACTGGATACTCGAATCTGGGATGCTGCTACTTGCGATCGGAATTTGCGATCGATGATTGGGACTTTGCTTATAGGTTCTATGAATTGTGAGACTTCTCCGTATTTGTTTTTGGCTACTGAGGATTTGGGCATTTTGGGAATTTGAGCTTGAAAATGAAGTGGGCTAGAAATATTGATGTGTATAGGCTAAATTCGTTTACCGGTCTAACCCGGTAAAACTTCAGGTTAGGATCGAAATAGACCGGAATTTTACAGGTCTAAAAATAATGGACTTATTATACAAGAAGTTTGACCCGAATTATGTATAACCCTAATTTAAAATATTAAAATCAGTAGCTTTTAGAAATTATCCAAATTCAAAATTTAGCTTCTTCTGAAGGCTATTAATTTTAATCATTAAAATAGGTCAATTCTAGATTTGAACACATGACCTTTAATTTAGAAGAACAAGGGTATCACTAGACCATAATGTGTTTTGCTACATTTTTCCACTATTTCAATCACATCACATAAAATTTATCTTAATACCCATGTTTTCCTTTGTTAATATCATTTGTTTTTTCATTTGTGACTTTGCTTTGAAATGATTGAGAATTTTAATAAAAAAGAAAACTAAGAGGACTCTAAGATTTTGATACTAAATACGGAGTACCTACCAAAGCAAATACTAAAACACAAAAAACATTAAATATTCATTTGTTTCTCTGTATTAGTCTTGATATGCATTTGGTGTCAAATGCTTGGAGTCTCTCTTGTCATTTTTGTTTAGTCAATGAGTCAATCACTGCGGAAGAGAGGAGAGGCAATAGGATGTTTGAATGTTTCCTAATGGAGTGTAGGGACAAAAATGGAATTGCAGTGTGTGGAAGCAAGGCGAACGGAAAGTCAAGCTAACAGTCGTATCCCTTTCGCTTTCACGCGGCCGAGCCCAAAGCCTTCCTTCCTTCCTTCTTTGACCGCTTCAACCTGCCCAAAACCATCAATTCCCCCATTTATTCACCATCTTCATCTCCATCTTCTTCTCTGTGGCTTCTTAGCTCTCTATCTCCTGCAGCTCCTCGAGATCTACTGCTCACACTGTAACTTCACTTTCTCCAGATCTCCCTTCTTCGAGCTTTTTTTTTTCTCCTGTGTTGCTGTTATTGTTAAATTCATAGATTTATATCATAATTGAATCCATACGCAGCTGGATTTTCATGTTTTGATCGAATATTTGCTCTGTTTTCACTCTTGTCATGAGTCCTGATCGAGGTTTACGTTTGTTGTTTCTGTGTGTGAAGTTTTTATTAACAAGGACGTTTCCTGTTTTCTTATGTTGTTTTATATCTCAATGAGGGGTTCTCTTTCAGTGAACTAAACTTTAACTGAATTTGGCATCTAATTATTACTCCTATCATCCCGCAAAAAACTTCACTTTTTTCTAAAACTTCACTTTATTTTTAAAGAAAAAGAATGATTGGCTTATAACTTTTCTCTGTCTTGAACAAATCATTTATGTATGTTGGACTCTATTGGTTCTTCTATCTCCTTTTTTCAAACTTCTCATTATGTCCTCTCTCTCTCTCTGTCACTTTTTAATGTTTCTCCTCGTTTGCTTTACTTAGTTTAAGAATGATGCATCTTAAAATGATGCACTTAGCTTTATAGATAATGATTCTATTGGAGATAAAGACTTTGTTTCACAACACGATAGTCCATAACGGCTTCGTCTATGTCTTATTCCCGGCTTATGCTGATTGGTCTGAAATGCAAATTGAATATCTTGTTTGTTCCCTATTCAGTTTCTTCGACTCAATTTACAGTAATTTATTGCATTTGCAAATTATACAAGATTATATTTCTTGGTATCCATGATTTGTGTTATAAATAAAATGAAAAACTATCTCTTGATACGAAAAAATCGTTTGGCTGTTTGCAGGTTCTTTATCTGGTTCTTGCAAATGAGAATATAATGAGATTGATTTCTGATGTTGAAGTCGCACGTACTAGTTTGTACGGGTACTGAATGTACCGATCAGGCTACAATTTTAGAAAGTCATAATCATCAAGGAGCACGGTGCTGAATTACAGACCGACGAAGCTACCATCATGTTTTGGACTTTCTTTTTCTGTTTCCTATTGAGTAACAGTCTTTGTTACTGTCTTCAGAGTGATATTGATTGTCTCAGATCAATTAAGTCATCTTTGAAGGATCCAAAGGGCTTCTTGTCTAATTGGGATTTCAGTAACAACACTGAAGGATCCATCTGTAGATTTACAGGGATTGATTGCTGGCATATCGATGAAAGCAAGGTTCTCAATATCCGTCTTCCATATATGGAACTCAAGGGAAGCTTTCCACTTGGCCTACAGAACTGCTCAGCATTGACCGGGTTAGATCTTTCTAACAACCAGATCAACGGGCCCATTCCATCAAACATCTCCAAAATCCTTGGTTTTGTGACTACTCTTGACCTCTCATCCAACAACTTATCTGGAGGGATCCCCAAGAACCTTGCAAATTGTACCTTCTTGAATGTTATTAATCTTGAAAACAACCAGTTGACTGGTCCAATTCCTCCCGAACTGGGTCTTCTCAGTCGAATCAAGACCTTTAGAGTGGCAAATAATCGTTTGAATGGGCCAGTTCCAAACTTTGGAAAGCTCACTACTGAAGTTAGCTATGCCAACAATTCTGGACTATGTGGGGCCCCATCATTGCCACGATGCGAGGGTGCATCAAAAAAAGAAAACCCTGGATTAATTGTTGGTGCAGCTGCTGGTGGGGTTACTTTTGGAATTATTGTATTGGCAAGTGCCATATGCTTCTATTTGCACAGGACATCCAGGAAAAAGGAAGAAGATCCCGATGGTAATAGGTGGGCAATGAGTATTAGGGGTGCCAAAACCATCAAGGTACGAAATTGTGTTTTTTTGCACGTAATATCATTACATTTGCAAAATTTGCACTACCTCCATCCTCAAAAAATGTATTTTTCGTCAAGTTATAACTTTTGCAAAATATCAATCCAACATTTCCTTCTTGACATTTTTACATTTGTCTGTTTGTTTGTTTGTTTGTTCAACTAAGCTAACATACTTTCCTTATTGTAGCTGTTTTTCGGGGAGTTGCATTAGATTCCATGAAAATTAGCTTCTTTTTTTTTTGAAATCGTACTTTTTTTTTGCCAAAATTAGGTAATGAAACATATTGAACTTTATATTTTGAGGGGAAGGGGTGGGGAGGGCAGGTTAGGGATCTCTTAACATTTGCATTTGTTATAGGTATACTCCCTCCGTCCCAAAACAATTTGCCATGTTTCGACTTTTTTGGTCTAGTATGCTTAATTTGACATTTGTTTTGTGTAATTTTTGTTGGAATTTAAAACATACTCATAAATTTAGATGTTTAACAATGACAGTGTATTACAATATTGGTAGAAGAGAAAAGGTAAAAGAAATTAAGAAAAATACCCACCTCCAAGATTTCCAAATTTGGGGGACTGAGGTTTGAGGATATTAGAGGATTTTATAGCTCATCCACTTTCCTCCCCAAACCAAACACACACACACACACACACAATTCATTCACTTTTTTCTCCCCCTCCAAAATCATCAAAACCTGAGAGCTGCATAATGTGATCTGTTTTTTCTAACAATGATACTTTTCTTTCAGCTCTCTATGTTCGAAAAGTCTGTTTCGAAAATGAGATTGAGTGATCTCATGCAAGCTACCGAAAACTTCAACAAAAGCAACATAATCGGGTCAGGAAGAACGGGGACTCTTTACAAGGCAGTTCTTGCAGACGGCACACCTCTAATGATCAAGAGACTGCAAAACACCCAACACTCTGAGAAAGAATTTGCATCTGAGATGGCCACTCTTGGAACAGTTAAAAATTGCAACTTAGTCCCTCTTTTGGGGTTTTGTATGGCTAAACAAGAAAGACTGTTGGTCTACAAGTACATGCCAAACGGGACCCTACACGACAAGTTACACCTTCCGGACAATGGGGAAAAACCAAGACACCTAGATTGGACTTTGAGACTGAAAGTCGCCGTTGGGGCGGCCAAGGGGTTTGCGTGGCTCCACCACAGCTGTAACCCCAGAATCCTCCACCGGAACATAAGTTCCAAATGCATCTTACTCGACGAAGACTACGGGCCCAAGATATCTGATTTTGGGCTGGCCCGGCTCATGAACCCGATCGACACCCATTTGAGCACTTTCGTGAACGGCGAGTTTGGGGACTTCGGTTACGTCGCGCCCGAGTATTTGAGAACTTTGGTCGCCACCCCGAAGGGAGACGTCTACAGTTTTGGGGTGGTCCTGCTGGAGCTGGTCACGGGCGAGATGCCCGCGCACGTGAGCAGAGCCCCAGAGAGCTTCAAGGGGAGTCTGGTGGAATGGGTCGCGGTTCTTTCGGGCGAATCTAGGCTCGAAGATTCGATCGACCAGTCTCTGATGGGGAAGGGGTGTGACGAGGAGGTTGTCCAGGTTCTTAAGGTTGCTTGTCGCTGTGTTCTTCCGGATGTTCCCAAGGAGAGGCCGTCGATGTTTGAGGTGTTCCAGTTTCTGAGAGCCATCGGGGAGCGTTACAGTTTCACGACGGATGCTGACATCATCTTGCCCGAGGAGACAGACGACGGGTTTCGGTTAGATGAGCTGATCGTGGCTCGAGAGGTATGACTGGTCGGAGGAATACATATTCCCTCTATTATTCCTTTTAAACTGACTATTATTGTATCTTTCTTGATACATCGAAGAATGAATGAATGTAGACATGATGTATGTCTATATTCATTCATTTTGCAATGTATCAAGAAAGTCGTAATGGTGAGTTAAAAAGGAATGAGGGGGGAGGGGGGGGGGGGGGGGNTTTAAAAAAATAATACGGAGTACTCCCCCATAGGTTATGAACCATAATTTTCTGCAAGTTTTGTTTGTTGCACTAAAGTTTGTTCTATTCCAAGTTATGATTTCTGGTGTTCTATAATATGTATATATAAACCACGGTTATACAACTGTCTCCAATTGCCATTTTTGTTGAATTAGTATGTAACATTTATTAATTCACAGTACCCATTTCCTAAAGCACAATGGTGGTTTTGTTCTTGCTGAACTGATTTCTGTATGGTTTGGTGATTATGATTTGCATTTGTTTAAAGTGGATCTAAGGAGAGGTGCTTTTGATAACAACAACAACAACCCAGTTAAATCCCACAAGAGTAGGGTCTGGGGAGGGTGTGTGTACGCAGACTTTACCCCTACTCGAAAGTAGAGAGGCTGTTTCCAAAGAGACCCCCGGCTCAACGTCGAAAGTTGCATTGCTTGACTAACTGCTACTTCATTAATTAAAGAAGCGTAAACAGTTTAGAGATCCATTTTGATTTATTCCATCACACCCCAAAGCCAAAAAATGGTGCTTTTGATAACAACAAATTAAATTGTATATTTAATATTCATATGGTCAAATATTATTTACTTTCTTTATTTATTTTCGTTACTCATTTGATTTTATGTCACATCTTGTTTAGTAGAGTTTTTGATGTAGTTTTTAAATAAAAATATTTTATTTTTTTATTCAGTCCCAAATTTAAAATAAATTAATTTGAAAATAATTGTATTCAAATACGTAAACTACGATAGACAATTAAAATTGTGATGAAAGGAGTACTTGGGAGTATATTTTTGTCTCAAACAAAGTCCAATTTGAGAAAAAAGTATGATTTTGATGATAATTAATGTCTTTTTTCAATTAAAAAAAATGTTAAATGTGCTAAAGTTAGTTTTAAAAAAATAACTTAGGGTTCATCCAGTGATATGAGTTTTGGTGATATAATAAATTCTAATATCTCTCGAACACGTGTCCATATCACATTCTTTTTGTGGGTTTTTGGTGGAATATAAATAAAGTTTTAGATTATACCGAATATACAATTTCTTTCAGATTTCAAAATCCATATTATATCTACTTGCAAGGAGGGGAGAGAGATGGGCAAAGTTTGGTTAGGATACAAAACCCCATAAAGGAAAAACAACCAAATTAATGTGTTGTACAAATGATAAATGTACATTCCGTAAAGAAGAGGTCTCTGCTAGCCATCCCGGTGTGCCCCTAAAAGATTTACAGTGTATCTTCTATATATATATATAGTACATACAAAATTCCTAAAATGTAAATGCACATTTTAGCTGAGGTTAGGTATGGTATCATGTCAGCCCAATTGGGTTAAAAAAAAAAAACTACCCTGCAGTAAATAGTGATGATCAAAAGGTTGGAGTGGGGAGTGCCCTCCTCTCTCCCATGGAGGGATTTGCAGGAACTGGGAATCCATTAGCAGAAACCAGAGGAATACTTACTCTCAGTCAGCTCATTCATGGCTTCCACTTCCTTACACACGCGATCCAGCGTCACCAAGAAATCCCTCACCACAGTGAAGATCCTGAAAGGGTGGGCTTCTTCCTTGGCAGAATCCCCATGGAAGTACTCAGTTATCTCCTTCACCAGGGACAGGGCAACGCTTTCTTGCGCCTGCACCTTAGCGATCTCCTCCTCTGCCACTTCCATGAACCTCTTCATCGATTCCGAAAACTTTCTGTCCATTTTGCCCCCACTCATCTGGGAGATCTTCACCATCCCTTCGGACAGCTTCAGAACGTCGCCGTGGAGGACTTCTGAATCCATGGCCGCGGCCTTCCTCACGTTCGTCAGCTCGGACGAGATTCTGGAGACCTGCTGGAGGCCGAGCTTCAGGAATTTGCGGTGGTCTGGTGGGGTTTGGTGCTTGCTTGGAGAGGAGAGTTTAGCAGCTTCGCTCCTCACGATCTCCTGGACCACGAAATGCAGGAGGGTGGTTTTGCCATCGGTCCCTTTGACGTAGACCAGCTTGAGGAGAGTGTCGAGCTTGAATGCGTGTGCCTCTCCACGGTTCGTCCCCACATTCATCCGGTTCCCGGTTTTCAGAACAGCTTCTAGAAGCTTCAGAAACATCCTGCTGCTCCTCAACTCCTCGCAAGCATCCTGGGAATCAGAACACAACAATGTGATTACAACAAATTTTGATCTAGTCTGATCTGATTTTAATAAGAATAAGCAATAAGCTGAAAAAATAAGTTAAATGGAATGGACCCTAAATATTGTATTGCCAAATTAGTCTATGACTAGATTTGGTATGAACCCAAAGCTGGGTACCAACAGCTTAAGCGTTTTGAAAAAAGTCATCTAATAGCAGCATTTAGCTTTAGCATTTTGAAAATTAACTTGCACCATCAAAAATTGTCCAAAACGTCAACACTCATTGAAAACGGTATTTCCCAAACAAGGTTTATATTCCACTCAAGTACCTCGAGAGTTTTCAATGACTTTTTGAGGTAGTCAACATCGGAGTCGAAATTTGAGATGTAAAGCATTGCGTCCACTCTTTTGAAGGCAAAAGGTACACCAAGTACTGCCTTGAGAAATTTCTCAGCTGGTCCAAGCTTGAATGGCGAATCGTCATCATCTGCATACTTCCTAAGCTTGTTCTCTTCCTCTTTAGATGGTGCCATCTTCAACAAGCTCTCAAGAACCTCAGTTCCAAGGGCATCAACATTTCCTGAATAGCGAGTAAAATTTTAGTCATGACAAACTTGATGTCATTGATCCCATATAAAAATATAAACCATCATTTAAGGCATTAGATGTAACACAAGATGTAAAAAACAATAATGGAAAAATATTTCTGTATTGAATTGTCTTGCGGATTACAAAGGCTCAACCTTCTTTATATAGGAAGAGGGAGAATAAATAAGTAAAGTTCTATTCCTAACATAACAAGAACAGGAAAAACTAGGAAAGTCACTGAACCGGATCCCTTTGGGATTCCGTTCCCTTTTCTGCATATGTCTTTCGTAACACAAGAACATAATTTTAATTATCATTTCTTTCTTTTCGCGTAGCATTTTACGAGTTTCAAATGTACTCAGAGTTTATCATCTTTTTCTTCATATCCCATGTACTCCGTATATTAATGCAGCCAAATATTGGGCAGTTGCCAAATTCGCCGAACTAATAGAAACACCAAATCTTAAAAGATAACTTATTATGGAAACAAATTAAACCCAAAAAGATTGTCAGATTAATCATATTGGCATTTTGGAAGCAACCTCTCTTCTACCGAGTAAAAGATGAAGAGTGCCTCTCTACTACCAAGAAGAGATTGTGTGTGTGTGTGTCAGTGTATGTGAGAGAGAGAGAGAGTGTGTGTGTGTGTGTGTGCAGAGAAGCAGAGGGTGGCTTTATTGAGAGAACAAGCGCCGGCAGGAGGGCACAGGGAGGAACACACATGGTTTGGGGAAAGATTAGTTTTTTTTTTTTAAATGTGACTAGAAGAGAGGCTCGGATACCATAAAAAATCTGCGTATTCAATGAATGATAATGAGTAGTATAAGCAATATATAGGGGGTGGCCAGCTACGCGAGGTATTCTACATGGGCCGGGCAGTCTAACTACAACTGTATACATATGAACAAGTGAACAACTGGTCTATACAATATATTCTATCAGTATGCATAAACACACTCCCACCCTCCCCATACCCTATTTTTTTGTGGGATTATACTAGGTATGTTGGTCTGTTGTTGATCATCATCTTGGCATAAATCACAAAACCAAACATACTCATTAAATCCATTCCAGAATATTGGGAGTGATGTAAGTAGACCTTATACATAGGCAGTATGCAATTGGAGATGGCAAAATGCTATACAAGTTTACTTACACTATTTTTGGTTCAAGGAATTTGGATGGGAAAGAAAAGAAAATGGTTTTCTTTTATTTTCATCGCCAAAATGTGAGGAATTTGGTTTTCCCTCTTAATACATTGTGTCTTCTCATTTTCTTTTCCTCTCAAACCAAACAAGAAAAAATTGTTTTTTTATCTCATTATCTTTTCTTTTCCCTTTCAAATTCCTCAGTGAATAATTTAAAGAAAGGAAATACGGAGTATGAAGTACCTTCTAAAAGAGCTTCACATACTTCCTCAATGGTGACATTTAGGGCCCTCAGTGAGATTGCAATGTTTTGTGACCTCTTCGGATCAAGAACCCTGTGTTCTTGGTTCTGGGAGTGAAGAAGAGAACGCCGAGTTGTTTCCATTTGCTTTGGATTTGGGGCATTAGCGACAAACAATGTCTCGATCATCTCCTCATTCACCCTGCAACATGGTTGAAATCAATTGTTATATATAGAGCAAAGGGAAAAAATCAAGAACAAATTAACAAGAATTTCAATTGATCATACTTAAAAGAGCTTGATTTGAGATGATCCCACACAGTTTCATGCTCAGAACTTGCTCTCACTTTATCCCAATGCAATGGTTTCAGTTTCGTTTTCTGGACATTTTCACTTGAAGACACTTCTTCACTCTTAGCTGTTGTGGGCAATAATGGAGTCAATTCAGAGGTTGCCCTTCGAGATGGAGGGATAGGGGCAATTGGATTTTCTCTATGTTTGACTTTGGGAGGCAGGGGAGCTACCGGTAGCCGTGGAGGAGGTGGTGGTGGAGCAGAGACAGAGACGCAATGATGTGGTGGGATCGCCTGAGATTCCACCGGAGAACCCAGACTAGGACTGCTGGTTTTTGCGGGAGATTGTGTTTTTTTATCCCAAATTCCTGATATTATCGGAGATGATCCAATGCTTCTGACAGAAAGTATCTCCGGCGAGCATGAAGTGGCCAATGAAGGTGACTGAGAATCTCTCGCGGGGAAGTGAGATGGAAAAGATTGAGCCCGTGCCGGAGGAATGATCTGAACAGCCACCAATTCCGGCGACTTGGGAATAGTGCGTTTAGGGTTTAAAATCGACGGCCGCTGAGGCGAGATGCTCAGTGAGACAGACCTCCTGGGCGAGCCGGATCCGGAACTAGACGAAGTGTATGAAGATGAAGAAGACGAAGTGGACCCACCACCGGAATTCTCGACTTCAGTCGCGCCGACAGCTCTCCCGATACCCGATCCGATTGTCATCGACGATCCTCCCGGGGAGTAAAACTCCTCACCCTCGCCGTCCGTTACGGGAACCCCCTGTGCGTTGGTATACTTCTGCCTGAAACCCAGCCCGTCAAGCCGGGTCAACGGGAGAAGCTCCGGGGAGTCTATTTTTCTCGAAGCTGGAGCAGGGGATTCGATTCCTCCGCGAGAATTCGGATCCAGAGTGCCCAAATAGAGAAACTCGGAACTGGGATGAGACGGCCTCCGGAGCTTGGGAAGAGCCTGCCGGTTAGCACCAGCTCCGGCACCCTCATTATTACCAACATCCGATCGGTTACTGAAATCGGATCCGTGTGTTTTGGACTCACCTGGATAGTATGACTCCCCCTTCTTCCGGAAATGCAGGAATCCGGCGACGGAGAGGGCGATAACGGCCAGAGCTGCGGCGGAGCAGGCGATCGCGGTGGAGATGCGCTTCAGGGACGGCGACTTGGGTTGCGAAACACGAGGAATGCTGAGGTAAGTGGCGTTCGCGGGGACATTAGCAAGTGCACCCGGAGAAGGCGGGGAGAAAGGAGCATCATCGGAGACAGGAGAAGTGAAAGGATATTCCGGAGAGGCAGTGGCCGGAGGGGAAGGGACCGGAGGTGGAGAATCCACGGGGAAAAAGGGCTGATGGAGAACGCGGCGGCTGGGAACGGCGGCCGATGAAGTCCGATTCGCACACAAGGCGATGAGAAGAAAAAGGGCGGGACTGCGGTGCATCTCGGCAGCTTCCTAGTGAAGAAGAAGAAGATGGTTTTCTTCTGGAACGCGGCGGAGAGAGAAGGCGGAGGCGTGGTGGACTGAGTCGGCGCGGTGATGCTTCCAGCTAAGCGCCGGGCTGGAAATGCAGCGAGTGCGTCGTCGTCTTCACTTTCATTTCCTTTTCACACTTTAAACACACGTGTGCCCACGTGTTTGTTACTCTCGTCTCAACCCATACTTCGCCTTGCCATGTTACTCCATCATATTCCTATTTTTATTTGTTTGAGAATAAGGTTTTGGATAAAATTTTAGTAGTATAGATTACTTTAAAAACGGTAACGTTAAATCATACTTCAACGATCGATGCCTTAAACAATACAAAATCGATAAAAGTTTAGCACCAAGGTTCAAGTGACATTGAACCTTGATGTCATAGGATGACCTGGGGGCGTTCCGATGCCCCGTTCGTAAGATTGACAGTTCCTACCCTTCCTAACCCCCGGTAAACCCCCACCCGGCCCGACCCAAACACACCCCCACCCCTTCAATTGCACCCCACAAGTTGATTTTGACTTTGGAGTCAAATTTTGACTCCAAAGTCAAAATCAACTTGTGAAGTGCAATTGAAGGGGGTGAGGGGGTGTGTTCGGGTCGGGGCCGGGTGGGGGGGGGTTTACTGGGGGTAGGAACCGTCAATTTTACGAACGGGGCACCGGAGCGCCCCCGGATCATCCTATGACATTGCCGGCTAATGTCACTTGAACTTGCCTCAAAGTTTAAATTGTTTTTTAAATAAATAAATAAACTAATAGATATATTAAATTACCTCATTAATTTGTTCCATTTTTCATTGATCTAAATGTCTTCATTAGAACTACGGAAAGAATAACCCCATCACTAGCCTGGTCGACTGATAGGGAAGAACGGGAATCAAAATTCCAAAAGAATATTTTAAAAAAATAGGGCCTAAAACAAACGGGATTTGAGATCCCAATTTTTCTGAAAAAGTTATTTACTTTTGCAGGTGGGGTACTCCAACTTTAATGGGTGGGAAGTGGTTTTTTAATGGGGTGGATAAGTGGATTGAATAATTGAAGTCTCCTCCGTATGTATATCTTCCTATACATGGAATTATCAACGCGTATAGAGATCTTCCTGAACTTCAAACAGGAAGAATAATGAAGGCTTTTGCCTACGTCACATCTGTAGCAACTTCATGACAAAATTCCGTAACTCGGATCTCAAACGTTTGGTGTGGTCCGCTGGGAGCACACCTAATATGCAAGAATTTCAAGGATATATGGGAGAAATACGGAATGTCAGTGAAGAGGCATATCTCTACTTGAATGATATTTCACGTAAAGCGTGGGCCTTATCTTATGATGGTGGTTTTAGATGTGGGATTCTGACAACCAATAGTTCAGAGAGTTTTAATAATATGCTTAAGGGTTGTCGGATGTTACCGGTCACTGCCATTTTGAGTATGTCTTATAGCAAAATGGTTGAATCTTTTACAAAACGGCACAAGACTGCACTCAATTGGCAACAAAAAAAATTTCGTATCATTCCGAAAATTACGAACATCTTACGAAGTCGTGAGCGAACAAAACATAAGTGGGCTGTTGCAGACTATGGCAACAACCAATATGTTACTAGTCATACTTCTACAACAGATCCATCATCTATCTATAGCTACATTGTGGATCTCGAGAATAGAGTTTGCACTTGTGGTCGATGGTCTTCCGATGCAGTCCCATGTGTTCATGTTCATGCTGTTTTCCACTCTAAGCGTCAAGTTGCTGACAGTCTCATCCCACCGGTATATTCTGTTCAAAATTATCTACAGTGTTATAGTAGAGTGATTCAGCCAGTTATTTTTCAACCCAATTTAGATATTGGTGACTTTCCGCGTTCATGAAGACGTAAGCGTAACCGGTACATTGGTGAGATGGATCGAAGAGCTACTAGAGGAGGATGAATGTATACATCTACCACACTTAATGTAACTTTATTGGTCTTTTTGTTGGATGTATCTTGTTCAATAAAATATTTCTTTCATTATTTTTTGTTTATGAAAAAATTCAATTTTTCTTCAGTTTTTTAGATTTTAAATGTTTATATTAATAGACTATTTGTGACACACCTCCCATGCAAAATTAGTAATTATTTGTATTATTTAAAATAATCAGGATTCTAAAACCCGAAAAAGAAAAACCAAAAAAATAAAATATGTGTACTTGACTTACGGTTCTTTAATTGCCCATGCAAATTCCATAATTATTTACTTTTGAAAATCGGGATTTTAAAATCCGAAAACTAAAAAAAATTGTGAATTGAAAATTGGGATTTGAAATCACGTTCTTCCCAATTGGGAATTTGAAGCTAAAACCCTTCTCTCTGGCGTAATTTCTCCACATGAGAGCAAGGTTGTGTCTAAACACAAGCATCATGTGTTTGAACAGAACCATTACTATTTAAGGAGGTGTAATCATCCATATCGAGCATAATAATAAAAATGATATTAGATTTATTATATGAAATATTTTTAGAATATTTTAAAGCAAATTAATGTACAATATATATTTTATTTAATTTTGAGTCAAAGGAGGAAAAAAATTGATCGAAAAAAATCAAAACTGAATAAATACTCTAGAACGGAGATAACATTTCAAAAAATTTACTCATATTTTTTATTTCAATCCCTCAGGGCTTCACAAAGCAGGAGCTTGTGCCCAAAATATAATTTTAAACAATTATAATTATAAAAATTTGATATATAAAAATTATACTTTAAAAAGAATCTAATTATACTAAATTTATATTATAACTAAACATTTTTCAAATAAAATATTATAACTAAATATAATTTTCTCAAAATTCCCTGCAAAGCGTTATACGCTATGATAAAAAAAGTTAAATCTTAATAATTTTTTTTGGAACTTAAGGAGTAAAATATAAAAAAACACTATATCTATGTTACTAAAATTGACAAAATTATAAATAATGTTTAATTGAAATTATTTTCATTTCAGTTTATGTAAATATTGATGTACTATTAGAAATACAGTAATGTTACCGTACGTTTTTAAAATATCACCTTGTACATACAAAATTTTTATAAACACAAAAAATGATGCTCTTTCTCTAGTTTAATTTTTTTTGAATCAGACTTCATAAATTTTAATTATCAATTAAATTAAACTTATATTATACCAAGTATATTAATATATAGTAAAATATTTTTTTAAAGATTTCAATAATATAAATATAATAAAATATTTTTTTACTAATATCCATTATAATTTTTATTTAGTTCATAATTAAAATTTATCTAATTTAATTTTGAGAAAATTAAATTTAAAGGAATACTCATAGACTAGAGTCGTACGGAGTACTCAATATTATTATTTTATTTTATTTTAATTATTGAGTAAATGAATGTGTTGAATGCTTATCTTCAAATAAAAATGTTGAATAAGGAGTACCAAAGGTAAAGCCGCAGCAGGGAGCTAAAAGCAGAGCTATGGCGCCTCTACCGGTAAGATTCTATGTCCCCATGCAACTGCTGATGATCATGCTTATTGGATCCGCCGGCGCCGCCCGATTCCGCGGCGGAGGGGACGGCGAAAACGTGTCGTCGTCACAGAGAGAATTTGATTTCTTCAAGCTATCTCTCTTATGGCCTGGCACCCAGTGCCGGAACACTCGCCACTGCTGCTCATCCAATGCCTGCTGCCGGTAAATATACTGATGGATCTTCATCATTACATGTTTCTGATGAGTTCAAACTCCAAAATCTTCGTGGATTTATTTGTTTTTAACTTAACAAATTAGTTTTTTTTTTCCATTTTTTATGTAACTTGTGCAGTTCCAGCTCGCCAACCGAATTCACAATCCGTAAGTCCTGATCCGCATGATTCTGTTGATTTACTTCATCCCTTCCAAATAATTTCGCCTGCTACTCGAATTTTAATTTCCAAAATAATTGTGGCTTTAAAAGTTTTACCTATTTTTGTATCCTTCAAAATCATGTAACAAGGATGGGTTAGAGTGCTAAATCAAGACAAGCATGCCCTGTATAATATTACTCAAGAGAATGCATTGTTTTTTTACAGATGGACTATGGGCTGATTACAATGATGGAACTTGGCCAGCATGTTGCGAAGGTCCCCAATTCAATGAAAGCGAGGTGTGTTTGCAAATGCTCGGATCTTTTGACAAGGGAATTAGCATTTTGTGTCGGGACTAGATTGAATCTAAAAAGTTTTTATTACTTCTATGATGGACCTTCTTCTCAAATTTATAAATTTAAAAATAAAAAAATAAATGCATATTCATATTACAATTTATTGCTTATGTGAGAAGGTCCACGTTTCTTATATGGACCTTAGGACTAGACAAGAATGTACCGAAAGTTTTGGGGCGTTCTGTTTGCACTTCCAAAAAAATGATTCTAATTCTGGAATGCGAATGGTGATTTCCAAAATCAGGGTTGACCCTAGTCCCTAAGTACTTCTGGTAGATTTTGGGGAGAGTGATTTCTATAATTTCATTTTGCAACCCGGAATTACCATCTCAGTTTGGCCATGATAGAAAACAGATAGGGGTGGTTGTGATTATAAAATCAACAAAATCACCTCACAAATGCAAACCAAACACATCATTAGTTGAAAAACTTTGGTTAGGATTTGCTAAGAGTAGTCCAACGTATTTCTAAGGTGCGATTCCATGCCTGTGTCATGATGTAGATCTCAACTCTGATGGGTGACTTGACAAAGTACTGGCCAACTTATCAGTGTGGTAGCTCATCAACTTGCCATCGCAGCAAAGGACCATTTTGGGCGCATGAGGTTTTCAGGCATTTTAAATATATATCTTTTCATTGATGTTAACCAATACATGACTATGAAACTAATTCTCTCTTCATTTTGACATTCTGCTATGGCACTCATTGACTCCTTTGACACTCATTTACAGTGGGGTAATTGGCTTTCCCTCCTTTCATCAAGATGACTCATGTTACTACGAGTATATTAAGTATTTGAGAATAATTTTCAAATGACTGTTTATAGACGAATTCATTTGGCACTTCCACTCTAATTAGAGTAATTTTTCAGAGAAACACGGAACATGTTCCACTCCCGTTGTCCGGAATGAATACGAATACTTCATGACAACACTGAATGTCTTCTTCAAATATAATGTTACGGTAAATGATTGAATTGTCATTTTTCAGTTTTAGTCTATGAATTAGAGCTTCTATCATGTTTCTAATGAATATTAATAGGTTGATGAATGATGGCCATTGATATCTTATTCAACGTATTTTACCAGGATGTATTGTACAAAGAGGGATATGTACCTTCAAATTCTGAAAAGTATCCCTTAGGAGGCATCATTTCAGCCATTCAAAATGCTTTCCACGCAACCCCGGAATTGGCATGTTCTGGTGGTGCTATTGATGAACTCAGACTATGCTTCTTTAAGAACTTTGAGGTTAGACTCTTATCTGTTCGCATTATCAGAGTTTAGATTTCCTTGTGCAGTGCTCTTGGTATAACTTGTTGATCGAAATGACTGGATCAACATGAGACTTTCTCTTTAAACAAAAAGCATTAGGTAACATCTATTTCTATCAGAAATCAAAAACTATATCTACAATTCGTTTTGCTTATAAGCGAAATCAGCCAGATAAGGCTTGACATATACATTTCTTTGTTTGTTAAAGTTAGGGTGCTTGCAAGTTGCCTGTTTTTACTTTTACGAGTATAATTTTAGAAGTTATACGGAGTATGATATACTTCCTCCGTCCCAAAAAGATGTTCATGTTTCATTTTTTGCGCATCCCATAAAACACTTCTACCCACATCTATAATGTTTAAAATTCACTACACTTCTCCTTTATTGCAGGTAGAAGTTGTTTTGAAAGTGTTTTAGACATTTGAGGTGAGGTAGAAGTGTTTTATGAGATGTGCAAAAAATGAAACAGGAACATATTGGGACGGATGGAGTATGTTGTATAATAAACCAACCAAAACTACTCATACTAATCACGTCAGTTTTGAAAATTCACAACAAAAAATTGGAAAACCCATATTTTGGTTTTCAAAGAATACGGGAACTTGCAACTCGGAAATATCAACGCCCCCCCTCCCCCCAATGGAACCTTAGGTTTTCAATCTATAATATGATAATCACCAAATATATTTGTTTATGAAGGTCTAATATATGTTCTTCTTACAGCCACGTGATTGTGCAACACAATCTAGCCTTACGAACCTAGAAGATTCATCGTGTCCCAAGTATGTGAGCTTACCTGAACACACATCGGCACGTAAGTTTTCTATTACTAACATGAGCTAGGATCTTTTGACATCCATTATGAGCCATTATATGACACTGTATAATAACATGACATTGGCTGATTTGGGGGTCCTACAGTGCTTTGTTCGATCCCAAAGTGGTTTCTTTTCTCCAAACGCCCACTCCAACCCTCATGTTTTGCCATCATGATACAGTCGGCTAAATGGAGGGGCAGGGGCTAGAGAACAGGATAAGGTGGGAGCACAAGGTGGGCTAGGGGTTTGTGGGGGGTAGGGAGAGTAGGAATGACTTTGGGGTAAAACGGAACACCATGGGCCCTCAATGACACGCGTGCCATATTACGACACACATGATGGGTGACAAAAGAACACCAACGTACTAACGTATACACAAATGTTACACATTAGAGGCCGAATGGATGTGTTAGTGCCTTAGTGGCTCTTACCCGTCTATAGGAACGTGCACGTGTTGCTTTCTTGTTTTGCCTTTTGAATTGAACTTCAATTCTTAAATGTTCCCATAGCCTTGAGGGTATTCGGGAAGGTCAACTCCTTTTTTCCATTCCTTATTTTTCACTATAAGTCAAACTAGGCGACTTAAAACGGGACCGAGGGAGTATTAGTTAGAACCCATATTAAATGTCATTTGGTTTTGACTTCAAAAAAAATGTCATTTGGTTTCCAGGGCAAAAGAAGAATGAAGCGGGCGGAGCTTTTCTGTCTGCAAACTAGATGATGGGTGGTTTGCTGATACTATTTGAAATAAAGGATCATTGGTTCATTGGTGATTTATTGTTTTACAAATATATTCATATTGTGTGCCACAAAAGGGCAAAAGCGTAAGTCAAGGAAATGTTGACAAGCTCTCATTGTATCCAAAACTAATACTCCATCTGTTGATTGGTTTAATTAATGTATTTATGGATGCATGCATTCCTTTTTTTAAGCGAACTTCTTGCTATTGAATTTTAGCAAAACTTGAATCTTAGCTCCAATTTTTCAGTCATTTCTCGAAGTTTGTATTTTTTTTTTCATTTTGAATGTTTCATTAAAGTTATTTTAGCGAAAAAAATTATGTACTCCGTATTAAAATACATCAATTCTTTTTAGAACAAGGTGTTATGAATACTCCATACTTTATTTAGAGGCCGGTTCCAATGACATTGGTTCCCAATGTCGGATGACCCGGGCGTGCTCCAATGTCCTGTTCGTAAAATTGACGGTTCCTACCTCCCATAATTCCCCTGGTAAACCCCCCCCCCACCCCGCCCCTACCCAAACATGCCCCCACCCCCTTCAATTGCACACCTCAAGTTAATTTTGACTTTGGAGTCAAATTTTGAATCCAAAGTCAAAATTAACTTGGGGGTGCAATTGAAGGGGGTGGGGGAGAGGCGTGTTTGGGTAGGGGCGGGGTGGAGGGGTTTACCGGGGGATTAGGAGGGTAACACCGTCAATTTAACGAACAGGACACCGGAATATCCCGGGTCATCCCATGACATTGATTCTCAATGTCATGGGAACTAAATTAGAGAAATTAAGCAAAGAAAATACGAGGTAATATAATTTTACTAATAGTAAAAAATACATTTATTTAGGAATGAAGGGGTTATAAATTTATTTTTAAATACTGCAGATATTAATTCAAAAGTTGTTCTTGCTTTTCACTGTTGCCATCCCTATTAATTTATTCACAAGAACTTCTTTTGCCTTTTTTTATTAGTTTGATTACAATAATTATATAGTATTTTCATATATTTCTTTTGTAAGTTTTGATATAGTTTTAAAATTTATATGCATTGAATTGAATAGTTTTACTAGAGCATCATAACTTGCAATAAGAAAATCTTTTCGAAATGGACGGAGGGAGAAAATTTTTATTCCTTTTGTAATGGAAATACCACGGAGTATTATTTTATTTTAATTCAAGGATAAATAATTAATGAATAACATCAAAAACCTTGTAATTCAACGGCGTCATAATAACTCTCAAATAAGAAGTCAGAGGTTCAAATCCCAATGGTGGCCTAATTTTACGTGCTTAATTTCAAACATGAAAACAATCACAATTCTAATCCAACTACGAAAATTAGTCTTCATAATATATCATTGCCAATGTGCACTTTATGCTTACCATATGTATGTGTCAATCTCACCCTTTCCGCCTAAATTCACTTTTGTTTACAGCATATACATATGAGTTCTCAAACCCTACATAAGCAAATCATATGATGAAGCATACCGCCATTGGGAATGATAAATGCCAACTTTCAACTATCTGAAGAAGAAGAAGAAGAAGAAGAATTTGCAAGAGAGGTCATAGAGTCCCCTAACAAATGTGCCAAATCTCAGTAGATGAAGAAAGAATTCAGGCCCTAACCCGTCGTTAGAGCTGGAGTTTGTGTTTCACCATTAACTTGATTTTCCGACAGCAAAAGAGCAGACAAAACGGGAGGGTGTTCACCGCGAAGACAACCCATTCCTCCTTTCGTCGTTATCTGCAACATTGCATCAAAGATGAAATGATATCATGATCCTTTCTGGGCGATTAGCTTCTTTCTTATGTTAAGATATGTCTCTTTTCAAAGGGCAAAACTACGCTTAAAAATCACTCTTTTTTCCTTTGGATGGAGAGAGTAACAGGTAAATGCAATTCCTTGACAATTTGAAGAAAATAGCATTCGTACATTAAGGTAAAGTTGTATTTATATTCACCTCAGGGTTCAGGGCTTCAAAATAAAAATATTTTATGCCCTATTTTTTTCGTTAACAACCAAATCAGCCTTTTCACAATGACAGTGACTAACAACAACAATCGCAAGACTACAATGCAGAAAAGAGAACTTCAAAAGAAAAGGGGGGAACGCATCAAACCTTTTATATTCTAGCAGATTGTAGCCGGTAGTGAAGAGGTTACATGTAACCAAGCTAGTCTTTGACCCATCATGCCCTCATGTGACAATATCAGAACGCAGAATCTCTTCAGTTGCTAAAAACGAATTTCAGCCACATAAAGAAGCAATAATTTGATATATGTCCTGGTAGGTCTGCCTGCAAAACATCAGAGTACTCATGAAACTGAGAAATTCCACAATCATCATGCAAGACTATAATGCAATATCGTACATCAATCACAAAAACACAATTGAAAAAAGGGATAAAACATTGGGGTCTGTGTTGTAGGAGGGAAATTCTAGGGAAAATTTGGATAGTAAATAAGGAATGGAAGATAATGTGGTGTGGTGATTTAAAAAACTAAATGTTTCGAACTCAATTTTGGATATTTCTTCAATCTCATTTTTATGATAATAAATAGTCCTATTATATAAATACCAAGAAATTCAAATATATGTAAATTGTAAAAAATTAAAGTTTTAATTACATGCATTTTCCTTTGCATTTCCAGGGTCAAACCATGCATCTAGGTTAGATTGGAACTAGTGGAACTAGAAAAGTTGGGAGGGGGGGGAGGGAGGATTAATACCAAAGAGTAAAGTTCTTTTAACTTTTGAAGGAATATCAAAAACTGGTCTATGAAGTTTGAATCGGCTTTTAATTTTCCAACGCATTTCTTCCCTTCTAAATTTCATTCTATCTTTTTTCCCTGTTTTCCTTTGCTAGCATTGTCCGGGTTTCTCTTGCACCAATAAAAACATTTTCTTTAGTATTTGTTTGCCCTTTTCCTACAATTTTCCATGTCCCAACTCCCAAGCAGAGCCTAACAAAATGGACAGTTGAAAATATAAAGGAAAAGAATAATTATTAACTTACACTGCTCCAAGAGAAGGAATACCCATCAGTAGAGAGCAACCAGTTACAATCCTGCCTTTGCACGTCATCATCTAACACACCATCCTCATAATCTACTATCATGTCGTGATCAAAATCCCTTCTCTTTTTCTTTCTTCGATAGGCTTTTTTCCTCTTCCGTTTAGAGCTACTTGAAGACCTCTTTTCCCCTTCAGACTCGCTCTCTTCCAGAGATTCATCATGATTTAACAATGAGTAATTCCCGCACTTGCGAAAACCTATTCCATTACTAGCAAATAAGGATTCCCAAGAAGCGGGAGTCTGAAATGCTTCTAACAATTGAAAATGCAAAGCCCAGGCCTGCAATCCTAAAAATTTCATCATCTCCAAGGATTTCCTTCTAGCACACTCTCCAAGAATTGTAGCAAAGCCACAATTTATGAGTGTACAAATCTGGGAAGCAATGCTTCTAATTTTTTCCTTTTCCTCCTCGTCGGCCTCTTCACGGACTAGTAACAAAAGTTGACGGCTTTGAAAAGTCACAGCATTCAACAAGAGTAGCTCATCGATAGAACCATTATTATGGCACTTTGAAAGCAGGATCTCAAGCCAAGAAGATGGCCTATCAAACTTCATGGTTTCTAACCTTGGGTTAAGATATCGAGGGATCAAATCCAGGAAAACAGACAGTTCTTCCTCCTCAAGTGCAACAAGAAGGTGATGACAAAGAGTAGAGAAAGATTCTTCCATCAGAAAAACATCTATAACATCCCACACTTCTTTCATGTCGTCCTTGTACATTAGGTCAAGAAACATTTCGACAAAATATGTCTTATCAATTGACAAAATTGTACCGTCTTTTAATGACTCTGAAAACTCAGTGGATGACCAGAACTCAGGTACATATTCAAGAAAATTCTCTACGGTTTTCTCGACATCAAGATCAAGAAAGTAATGAGGGTTTGTAGCAACCATGGCTGGCGATTTCCCGTGTTTCCCCCTCCACTCAAGCTCCTCCCAACAAATGTCACGATTCACAAAGGCAAATCGGGAAAGTGCCTTAGCTCCTTTAAAGTGCATATCACCAGAACCTCCAAAGTTAGAGAACCACAGCAAAATATGCTTTGTATTCCCTGCACGTTTCATGATTACAATATAAAAAGTCAGCCACATAAACAGAACGGCATTTACTAAAGGAAATGTGTTAGCAGACAATGCCATAGTAACTAAAACAAGGGAATGGGTATACATAGCAACACAGAGAAGAAATATTAACAATAAAGCTTAGAGAAAGATGTAAATCCACAAGTATATGCAAGAATTTGTTCTACTAGCTATCATCATTAAAACCTATTTTACAAAATTTCACGCGCAGCCTTCATTTTCTCATACATTTGAACAATAATGTCATTCAAAAATTTTAATACATAAATACATGGATCTTCTTTTTTTATCTCTGTTATCATATTCAGCAAGAAACAGATAACTGAAGTTCAGTTCAATGCCTTGCCTTTAAAAAATTCCTCTAGCAAGTAACTTTTCTTTGAAATGATTGGTCCAGCTATGTGCGGATGCTTGTCGAAAAGCAATTGTAGAATTTGTGCTGCCAGACGCTGTGGTTTTGCTGTATTTGACCTTAACAAGGCCAAAAATAGCTCTTTCTTATGATGGGGCGTTAGAGAATGAATATCTGCCACAGATTTGCAAAGCCAAAGGCGAGCTTCAGATCGATGCCCAGATGATATCAAAGACCATATAACAGATTCTAGCTCCTTGAGATGAGATCTCATCTGCTCAGCTATCTTATCGTCTCCATTCTCATTCAAGGGGGGTGTAGAGAGAAATAACTGGAGCATCTTAAACCTGCAATCTCAAATACCAGAACAGAAACCCTAAGTACGACCAAGACTAGTTAAGAGAGGATCATTCGCACAAAATAAAAAGAAAAGATTTTTTCAAGGGGATACAATTTCTCACAGCCCAGATAGAGACTGATTAGCCCAATTGGGGAATTATATACAGGTTTGGAGTCAGATGGAATAAAGCAAATTGATTCTTAAACTATCTGTGCTTCTTTTGCTAGTGGAGTAATAGTTAATCAATGCAACTTTCGAGCTGGCGTAACACAATGGGCAGGAGCCTTTGAGGCACTCGGGTAATGTTGTTGTGTCTACTACAGAGCTGTGCAATACAATCCGGGTAGTACATAACCATATATGCATATTCATCTGAATCCTTAGCTTACTTGGCTAGAGTTTAACTATCTTCTTTCTTTTTTACTATTTTTTTACATAGTTAAGAGAATACAAAATACTTGTAACTTTTTTTGAATGATCTTGATTCTATTACAAGATCGGAAAGGTTCCCATGACATTGCTCGGCAATGTCATGGAATGACCCGGGGGCGCTCCGGTGCCCCGTTTGTAAAATTGACGGTTCTTACCCCCCTAACCCCCCGGTAAACCCCACCCGCCCCGACCCGAACACACCCTCCCACTCCCTTCAATTGCACCCCACAAGTTGATTTTAACTTTGGAGTATTTGTTCGTACTTTTCTCAACCTAATGACGCACAAATAGTCTCCGCCTCCGCCGGAACTCGAACCTGAGTGAACTTCCCCGTGAATCCCGGGGAGTTGGCTTCCTACCACTCAAGCAAACATTATGAACCTCTAATTCTTCCATTCTAAAATTGATGTGGTCACCTAAGAGTAGGAGCTGCTTATGGACTTTAGGGGAAAGGATTCATTAAACATGTCAAACAGCTAAAAATCCTAAAATACAGCATGATTCTTTCAAATTTTTTTAATATAATTTATGATCAAGAAATGCCAAATTGATGAATTTAAAACCAGATTCTCAATTCAGTAAACCACAATACATATGCAGCACCACATACGGAATATAGCTCATTCTAAATACAACAATCATAGCTAAAATTCTCATTTAGGTACAATTATAATAGCAATCGTTAATATCTGGGTAATTTCTTTGGCACATATGGAAACTTACTTGCAGAAACAATGGAGAAAACTGCTTGACAGAACTGAGATATTCGAAAAAGCCGAAGAACAAATCAACGAATGAGACCCGGATTATACATACCTCCTGTCATATTTTGGGCCTTTTGACGAAACTGATTCATAAATTTTTTGGTTCTAAAGTTGACCCCAAAGCCCAAAAAGTGGCCCAAACCGAAAGCCATCCAATCAAATGGCCCAAAAACTACAATCCTTATTAATACTTTCAAAAATAATTATATTTTTAATGTAGTATATTCTCATTAGTTATTTACCTTTAGATAGTACTATTTATGCACCAATATATCTACCCTTATCATATAAGAGCTTATTTTGTTAGGGTTAGTCTTTTTACCATTTTCTTTCCGTTTAGATTTTGTCGCCTTTACTTTGGCCTCTTACCCTTTCTTCCGTGACCGGCACTACCCCTTCCAAGCCAACAACCAATTAACACATACACACACACACTCAACATAAGTTCTATTTAATTTTTGATCAAGTTAATAAGACAAGTGTATTATCCTCTGAAAATATGAGTAATTTTGAAGCAAACATGTAGACATATAAGGAGTATAAAATTTTTATTTTTTATTTAACACCTTAAGACGCATCCACACTTATACTTTTTAAATTTTAGTGTTTCCATGCACTCACATTTGCTCTCACAATCACACTCGAACCCGCTCTATGTCATCTAGATACATAATGTATTTAAGTTTATATTATTACTTTTATAACTACATTCAAATATATTTGAAATTTTACTATGAGTACATTAAATAAATATATACTTGAAAATGTAGGGCACTCCCTCTCTCTTAGAAAGACTTGGGCTTTGCTCTCAAACAATGTTTTATTAACATTAGCGTTTTTTTATTTCTCAAAACATATTAATTTTATTTTAAATCAAATTTAAATGTTTTTTTTTACAATCTTATTACCCCTATCAAAAGTAGCATTTTCTAAAGTTTCATCCTTTAATTTTTTTTTACGAAATGCTAAAGACTTTTATAAAGGGCCTTCCTTTATAAAGCCCAGCAACTTTTCCATAACTCGGGCCCAACCCGGCGTCGAATCTAAACGTGTTTCAGGGGAGAAAAGCAACTCAAACACGGAAAGAACTATCTCAAATCACTGCGATTTCTCCTCTCCTCCCCAGAAGAAGACGAAGACGACGAAGACTAAACATTCACTATCCGATTCCTGTGTAAGATTCTTCTTCTCCATCTCTATCGATCTTCCTGGAATCCGTTTGTGTGGGTTTATATATAGATTATGAGGCGATTTCTTTCGTCTTCTAAAATATTACTGTATGATCTTAGACTGAGTTTATCTTCTTGTCGAAGAGGCGATTTGAAAGAAAAAAGGGGAACATTAATTGTGAAAAATCCAATTTCAGACTGGAATTAAACTGAACAAACTTTGATATTACTATATTAGTATTGGATTTTTGTACAAAAATAATTTCAAATTATACTTTGATCAAGTTTGACTCGAACAAATTTATTTCACTGTATTAATATGAAATGCAAATTTAATGTAATTGGTGATAAAAGTTCCTAGAATTTGACTCAAACGGATTTTTGACAGGAAATATTGAGCTGATGAGCAGAATAATTGCATTTAATTTATATCTTTCTATGAGTAATTAATTGGAGTATTGTAATGATAGGCATGGAGTAATGTAATGATAGGGCAGAAAGATGTAGGAATTTTTTTTGGTTATAAATTTGTAAAATGCTAAGTTGACCTTGGGATGACGAGTTGTTACCACCCGATACAATCGCACACCACAAAAACATGTAAATTTTTTTTTGTTTTGAGTGTGAATTTTAATGTTATAATATAAGAGTGTGAATCTTTGTGCAATAAAAAAGTACTCCTTAATTCATAGAGGATGCACTTGACACTAAATTCATATGCATTGTCTCCATTTGGTCTGGAAACAACCGCTCTATGTTTTAAACTTAGGGGTCTGCATACACCCGATCCCCCCCTACCCCGCTATGGGCGGGATCCGTTGAGGCACTGGGGTAATGTTGTTGTTGTTGTTGTTGTTGTTGTTGTTGTTGTTGTTATATGGCCTCCATTTGGTTTGAATTCATGGGAGGTTAGATTCTAAATTTTGCTGTAAAATGAGGTGTTTTTGAAAGAGGTGATTTGGTTTGCAGAGTGGTATTGATTGTATGTTTGATTGGTCATTTAAAAATCTTAATCTAAAAAAAAAAGGAACACTCAGTTAATTAATCTGTAGAATTTACAAAATTAAATTTTTAGGAGCTAAGTGAAATGCATCTTAAACCATTTAGTGTCCCAATCCCAATTCCCTGCCCTATCACTTTTTAATTAAAAATGGGTAAAAATTAAACATCATTAGATGAAATAATGTCTCTTTCTGCCCCAAGTTCTGAGTTTATATTTTAGTACTTTCTCTTGATCTTATAAAACTGTTTCGCTGGTGCATATTGTGCTAATGATTTACCATCACCATTTATTTGGCTATAGTTTTACATTATAAGTACCTTGGAGTATAATGCAAACTTAATATACTTTTCTTTAATATTTACTTCGGTTCATGCTAAAATGTTGTTTGTTTGTTTACAGTTATAGATATCAATCGTCAAAATGTTGCATTGAAGACGCGAGGAACTTAATTCAGCAAGTGAAGGAACATTTATGGGAAACCCCAATTTTCTGGGTTTGTTATTTGCTGCTGGAGTTTGGATTGCTTCATATGCATTCGTGGCCGTGTTTGGCATCTTTCAAATCTTCAACTGCCTTCGAACTTCTGTTCTTGGTTAGTTGATTCCATGGCTTATTTTTTAAACTGGTCGGGTACATTGGGTCATCTCTCAATATACTCATGAGGTGCATGGTTCTTTCATGATGTCAATCCATTGATTATTAAAGTTCCATCTTAAAGGGTCAATCTAATAAGGACAATGGAGTGTTTTAATCTAAACAATAACCATGAAAATTGGTTGAATAATTTGGCTATCCCTTTCAAGAAGTTGGTTGCGATTCGATTCAAATAATGAAGGTAAAGTGAGGTGAAATTGGTGTCGAGACTAGAGACCCAAATAGACGGTAATTTGGGCCAATTGGAGGACCCGTTTACCCGATAGATTGTGTGTTGCTTGCTTCCACTCATTTCAAGGACAATGGAGAAAATGTCTTATAACACTTAGGTTAAAAAATGAAGGTAAAGTGAGGTGAAATTAGGTTATATTTTCATCAATTTAGTTTTTTTACTTACCCGTATTAATTATTATTATTGGAATCAGATTAGACCAGATCAGATTAGAAATAGCTTTAAATATAATTACTTTCAGATCATATCAAAACGTATTTTAATCAGATCAGAATCAATCAGACTATGCAAAGAGAACATGGTAAGTGTTTTGTAGAGTGCAAATATCAATATTTTACGTGGTCTGTTGGAAAAAATTACTAGTTTTGTCTCATAAAAATTGTCTTGGTGCATTTTTCTCAAGTTAAATTATTAATTCTTTTTAAACTATCTTTTGTCGATTTTTTTATTAAAACAACATAACCATGTCGTTTCACCCTATAGAGCTTCCTTTATACTCCGTACATACTTTTAAGTTTAGACTAATACGAGTAATAATTTAACAAATTGAATCAAAATTTTCAATGCATAATGGGGAATTTTGTGAGATGGGGGGAGTATCAATACAATGAGTACACCAGCTCTCGTTTTTTAACTTCAGAAAAAATGTTTTTTTTTAATCTTATGAACAGATGATTTAACGAATACAATCGGTAGACTCGTGGCCATACAATCCATTTTGACCATGACTGAATTTTATTTGTCGAAAGAGAGTGTACGATCTGTCCTTAGTACGTGCAAACCTGTCATTCTTAACATGTTCTTTCTTTCATTGCAACAATTCAAACTCGAATTAACTTTTTGCGATAGTATCCTCTTGACAAAATAAACTTGTACAACACTCAACCACTCGAGTAAAACTTTAAAAAGTAAACTTTTTAAACTAATTGACCGATCGCTTTGCAGTCCCAACATCAAAACAAAACCACTAACTTCCGGCTTATACCTACAAATTGAAATATGCCGCTTGCCCTTACCCGTTTCATCACACCTAACTTCAACTCAAAATGTTGAAGGGCAAGTACTCTCTCCGTTTTAATTTAAGTTAGATGTTTACTATTCACTGGGTTAAGTTTTAATTTCTAACACTTTCATTACCTATTTTCAAGATTCATTTGATAAAATAATGTAGTTATGTCACCTCTTATTTTGTACTGTAAAATTTTAGATATAGCTTTTAAATATATAAATTTTATTTTAATTTCTAAACCTATTTTCATATAAAACGAATTGAAAATAATTTCAATCAAATATCGTAAACTAAAACAGACAATTCAAATTGAAAGAGGACTATATTGTTAACAAAAACGCTAGTGAAACACCAAGTTAGCACCATAAATGACATCGTCTGTGTACAAATTATAGATGCGTACATATTCATTGAGAGTCGTTTGGTACACGGAATTGACGAAATTGGAAATTGAAATTCTATAGAATTGATTTGTTTGAAATTGAATTCTCCAATTCTAATTCATTTTTGGCACTATCAATTCCAAATTCACATTATTTTATGCTACCAAACAACAGAATTGAAATTGTTACTCTCAGTTCCAAGTTCATAGTTTGAATTTTTTGTACAAAACGTAACCTAACAAAAGTCAACGATGGCAGCACCCATAGACCATAGTAGATTTCTAACATAACTCCATTCTTAATCCGTATCCCCTAAAGAGAAGTTACACTTGTGCCCTTAGTTACGTTGTCATAAATAAAATATATAGTTACATTAATAAGATAAAATAATATTTCAAACATATTTGATCTTAATCTAATAAAACTATTTTGTATCAATATAATACACCGTACTATTTTTATTTAATTTAAAATCAAAATTTATCAATTTTGATGAAAAAAAGTCAAAAATAAATAAATACTCAAAGACAAAAGGAGCACTACATAATTCATTATTTTTTAACAAGAAATTTTAAGCAGAAATCAATAGCAAATCATTTTTTTCACACGCTCTTCTACATCAACTGGAAATTACTTTTTAAGACGATCAGAAAAAGTAAATCTTTACAAAACGAAGTACTGTATTTTTCAGACTACACTTAACACAGTAAATGCATTTTTTTCCAATCAGGGTTGCCAATGAAAAAACAATTATTGTCAAAGTTGCCCAGAAGTATTGTCAATAACATGATGCCATTCATGGTGTAAAATTTACTACCTCCGTCCTAACCTTTAAAAAGAACTTCCTTTAAATAAATAACACATTATCCTTCCTTTAAAGTTATCGTAAACTTTTAAAAATAAAATACCTAAACTACCTCTAAAATAAGTCCTTCTCCACCTTATTTTCTCATTCATCGTTACAAAGTCAACTCTATTTTTTCTCTTTCTTAAATATGCCCTAAAGTCAAAACGGGCAATTTAAAACGGGACGGAGGGAGTAATACTTGTAGAAAGTAAGCTACTTGAAAGAGAAAGGAAAGCTTAAATAAAAAAGAGAAAAAGTAGACAATAAAAAATCCAAATTCCACAAACTTATGAAAAGGAAAGGGGGCATCAGGCAAAATTGAGCCATAACTTCTGATAAAAACACTAGAGAAAACAAGATCGAAAAGGGTGACATTATTTGGAAAATATCGTTTACTCGTCATCCTCTTCATCATCATCGTCATCATTTCCAGCAGCAGCTGCATTTAAAGCATTGAGCCTCTCTATCAGCTTAGCCTTCCTCTCCTCATAAGTTAGCTTCTTCAAGTTGAACCTGCACATTTACAACGTAATGTAAATATATTATGGGGTACAAAATTGGCATGCATTGATATATGATGATTATATACTTGGATAAGAGTTTAAGATGGAAATATATTTGAGAGAAAAATTGGGCAGACCTCTTGTGCTCCTTGGGAGCCTGCTTCTTAGGTCTCTCTGGGCAAGGATTAGCACGAATAGCAGCATGCACCTTCTTGTAGATTTCCTCAATACTGCCCGGTTCAATGCCCTTTTTTATATACTCACTAAATTGAGATTGGTACTTCTCAGGTTCATCTTCCATCAAACCCTGGTTTGATCACACCCAAAAAAATGTAAATGCTTGAGGAATAGCAGAGCAGATTGCATACCAATAACTGTTTCTGGCACAACTTATAAAGATTTCCATTTTCAGTTAGGCTGATATCTTTTTTTATTAATAATGAAAAAGATAAAAAGTAGGGCTGGTTGTGACCTCTTAGCTGATATCTTTGATTATGCATTTAGACTTTTTCAAAGTACTTAAATTGCATTGAGTTAAAGCAACTTTGTGAATATGGACCATAATTTTAGAAATATGAACTCAACTCAATTTCAACAAAAATCAGGGGCCTGCAAGGGGCTCACATGAAGATGATAGTGGCACAATTATCTTACTCACATTCATGTATGCTACAACATGACCTCCATAGATATACTTGCGGTGAACCTCAGCATCGAGCTGCTTTGAATCCTTACCAAACCCCGCAAACCTCTTTTCGCTGTGAGGAATGTCGATCCCACCGTCCAATGCACCCTGAAGAAATGATATACCATATAAATTCAGCGATATTGATAGAAAGGCACATAACTTCTTTCCCGGTTAAGGTTTAACACATTGAATGTAGCATCTAGGGATTGAGCTTAAGAATAATAAACTTAAGACAATAGACTTACTATTATTTCGAGTAGATAAAATAGTGACTTTTGAATTCAAAAGTTAATAAAAGATATTACCTTCAGGGCCCCAAAGACACGATTCCCAGTGGTTGTTCGAACTAGACCAACATCCAAGAGAGCACGGAACGGCCTTCGGCTTTCAGCAGGTTCAACAGAGTAGTCTTCCCCAGATGCCTACACATTAAATAATATAATGTTTAACAGAGTATCATAAAGATCATAGCACTCAGAATTTCCAAGGTAACACACCTCAACATTGCCTTCATAATCTTCATCCATTTCAAGTTTCTTGAGAACTCGGCGAGCCAAAAGAAGCCCAGTGCAATAGGCTGAATTGAGTAGCATAATTGATTAATATTTATGGGCATCAATAATAAACCTTGAAACAGATGCTGAAATGTAGAAAATTGTACCGGCAGCATAATTTGTTAGCCCAACATCAAGGCCAAACTGAGGAAGCTCATGAGCATAAGCTGAAGCAAGAATCATGTCACCGGTTATACTAGCTGATACAATTTGAGCAATGATGTCCTTGTTGGTCTATAGGTGATGTCAAAGATACCATCCAGGAGATTGTACACTTAAGCAAAAAAAACTACTACATTGCAGAATAATCAATAGTCAAGTATTGCTCGAATCTACTTCACACATGTGAAGCTTCAAATAGAAAATAGATGCATTTGATTTTCTCACAAGAACTTGCAGTATTACTAGAGAGCCGTCACAGGCTACATTAAATAGTATCCTGCTCCACCAGCAGGCTAAATAAGGTGAAACTTAAATACATCAAAATGACATTAGGATACAAATCGGACAACAAATCGGTATTTTGGAGTGTTGTATTTGTTCTTATCCTGATTGATGAGTCGAGTCCTTGCTCGATAGTCGGTCTTTCCCTCTGTAAAGTGACAAAACAAAATCAAATGACAATGAAGAAAAAGTAATCATAAAACATTGAACATCTTGAGCTATTACTACCTCTCCTTCTCTTAAACGGGACCTGGAAACGCTTGAAGTAAGCCCTGCTCTTCTGGACTTTGATGAAGACCTGCATGACAAATTCACATCCATAATCAATGCAAAATGATATGTGCAGATCCATTTCAGAAAATGAAGGCTTTTTTTACTGCGCGCAATTATTTTGTCAATGAACATTCAAGCAGATCTGAATCGTAGCTTCAAAATACAAGAAGAAGATGCTTACAAGCTCCGGGAATCGAAAGTACAGAACTTTAAGAGTGAATCAGGGAAAGAAACAAATGGTAAAAGCTCGTAGACCGATTGCATAAAACATCCATATTTAATGATTCTAGCAAGCATACTATAATGCGGTAACACATATATGAATCGACATAAATGTCGATTTCTTTGACAGAGAGAAAAAATTTGTGGGCATACCATTGCTCCGAGCGTCGTAGGATGAAGCCGAGCGGCAGGGCAGTTCTGGGAGGGAAGAGGCAGCGGAGTGAAACCCTACTGCGATTAAATATCTAAACCCTACTGCAAATGAAGGAGGCGGGTTGACCCGCGTTTCAAAAACGGGTCGATTATTTCAGCTTCTCAATAGTGCCCATTTTTTAATACCAATTCCAACCATATTTTGAAGAAAAATAATTTTATATTAATTTTTATATTTTAGAATATAAAAAGAAATGCAATATAGTATTATTACTCTAAGGGGCTGTTTGGCAACTTCTGAATAGGTAAGTGCTGAACTAGTAAGAGGTCTGAACCATTAAGAGCTAGTATATTGCTTAACTATTCAGAGGCAAATGTCTGATCAATTCAGATAAGAGGTGTTAACCATTCAGACTCTGTATAATACTTAACCATTCAAAGGCAAATGTCTGAGCCATTCAGACATCTAAACCATTAAGAAGCTGAAACAAACAGTCTGAACCATTAAGTGCTGAACCATTCAGACATCTGAACCATTAAGAGACTGAAACAAACAGCACTAACATGGTCTACCTTTTTTGTAATATATTATTTATATTTATTTATAGCATTTGCAAAATGAACATGCATAAATAGAATAGTAGCTTAAAACTACTACCTAACACACTCATTGGATATCAAAATTTAGTATAGGAACATATAAACCTTTTATATTTTAGGATTTTTAGCATTTGGCTTCTCCACTTGATATGCTCTATTATAGATATTTTTAAAGTCAATTTATACCTCAAATTTTATAGGAGGCTACTATGTTAAACAAATAGATTCTCCAAGTACCAAGTGAGGTTTCATTCATTGGCACTAATGTACAACCAAAGTCTAATATATCTCCTCTCAATGATTGTCCGACCGGATCTATGGATGTCAATTTGTATCCGACTCAACGGATAACTGATCCTCTCTCGTGGATAAAACCTGAAAAGAAAATGGTGATGGACGGATGATGGATGGACTATTGATGGATTGGGTTGGATGCGAGTGAATGTATTTCTCACCCGTCACTCGATCCATCACCCGATACATTCATATTTACTTTAGAGAAAACTAAAGCTGGAAATATTACATTTGTTGGGTACATAAGTGTTAGACGCCTCGCACACCTCTAGAGGGGGGGTGAATAGAGGTGTTGCCCAAAAGACCGGTTTTTTTTTGCGCGGAAACGTTCTTCGCGAATATTCAACAAAAACAATGCACCACAAACAAAATAAAGTGAAGGATAAGAGCAATGCACACACGATATATACTGGTTCGGCCTAAATGCCTACATCCAGTCCCCGAAGCAATCGTGACCAGGCCTTCACTAACCCGTCAAACTTAACGGAGTTTGACAATCCGAATACAACTCGAGAACTTGATTTCACAAGCCTCTTATCTTACCACCGAAGTTTTGATTTCACAAAACTCAAGATTTCTTCCACCTAACGTTTGATTTCACAAACCGTTAGGATTTCTACCACTTGGTGTAATCCCAACACCAAGAATACAAATCCCTTACAATAAAGTAAGAAAACAAACCGCAACCGAGTAATTCTCCCAACACGGAGTAGATTGTTGCAAATACAATGAAGTCCTTTAGAATATGGCANTGCACACACGATATATACTGGTTCGGCCTAAATGCCTACATCCAGTCCCCGAAGCAATCGTGCCCAGGCCTTCACTAACCCGTCAAACTTAACGGAGTTTGACAATCCGAATACAACTCGAGAACTTGATTTCACAAGCCTCTTATCTTACCACCGAAGTTTTGATTTCACAAAACTCAAGATTTCTTCCACCTAACGTTTGATTTCACAAACCGTTAGGATTTCTACCACTTGGTGTAATCCCAACACCAAGAATACAAATCCCTTACAATAAAGTAAGAAAACAAACCGCAACTGAGTAATTCTCCCAACACGGAGTAGATTGTTGCAAATACAATGAAGTCCTTTAGAATATGACAATATCTCTCAAAGACTTAAGCAATGAGGAAAAACTCAAGCAAGAAATGATTTAGCAATCAAAACAATTGCCTTGCTTGGATATAAGGAGGGATTGAGTAGAATCTCTTTGGATATTCAAAGGATATGTTTTGAAGTGCTTTCAATGTATATTCTTGGCCAAAAACACGAGATAGGATAGTTTATAAAAGTTAGGGAGTGGATAGGGATGAAAAGCATTCAAAAAACTAGCCGTTTGGTAGTTGAAACTGTCGAACTATTCGACTAAATCAAGATTTAGTCGACTAGTTTTGGTGAAACTGCAATCTGACTTATTCAACTAGTTCTGGATTTATTCAACTAAGTCAGAATAGAATTTCAGGGATTTATTCGAATAGTTTTCAATTTATTCGAATAGTTTGCTGAAAAAAATGTGTTTGAAAGGTAGGATGATAAGGGAATGAAACTTAGATATGCCATACTCTTTAACACATAATCTAAGACCTAAAACACTACCCAACTAAGGAAACAACCTCTTCGGTCTCGTTCCTTCCACCGATGCTCAAGTCCCTTCTTCACGGACGGATATGAACTTATTGTAGCTTTGATTCTTAGCCTTGATGCACAATATGATGATGATGTTTTATCACCCTTTTGTCATTATCAAAACCTAAAAGACAATGGGCAAAGGACATTGCAAAAATATATATTCATGATAGCACATTGTCCAACACTAATATATCTCCTCTCAATGATTGTCCGACTGGATCTATGGATGTCAATTTGTATCCGACTCAACGGATAACTGATCCTCTCTCGTGGATAAAACCTGAAAAGAAAATGGTGATGGACGGATGATGGATGGACTATTGATGGATTGGCTTGGATGCGAGTGAATGTATTTCTCACCCGTCACTCGATCCATCACCCGATACATTCATATTTACTTTAGAGAAAACTAAAGCTGGAAATATTACATTTGTTGGGTACATAAGTTTGTTCTAGTTCCCAATTTTCCATTTTATAAATATTTAGTTTGTAACTTAGAATATTATTTCTTTGTAGGATCATATCATAAACATCATGAATATCTTATTTTAAAATATTTTTTCTATCCTACACGCTTCATAATATTTTTGTTTCATGTGACGAATACTAAAAAACTATTACGTATATCACCTCACCCGTTCCACCTACCTCACCATGATAGGTGTATCGCATGATGTGTGATGTATGTAACAGATGATGGATGGATTGAATAATTAAAATAAAGTCGATGGATGGATGAGGAGGCAACTTCCCCCGACCAAGACTTAACCTGTTCCATCTTTAGCCGAGTCTGAGGGGGCCTTCGGGGATGACGCTCATCCCCTTTTTTTGTATTGTATAGGCTAATCGGCATAGTGATGTCCTCTACTATATAAAGACTTAACATAGAGCCACTTAATGACTAGCTTGAGGGGACCGACCCAATTTGTTGGGTTGGCCCATGAATGGATATTTAGTTAACATGTTCGTACATTCACGTCATGTACTCATGTTCTTCGCTTATAAATGACAATTTTGAATTATGAGAAACTTTGATAGATAACTTACTTTACTACAAGAAATTTATTAAGTCTTTTTAAAATTGAATAACATATGGTTACAAGAACATTTTGAACATTTATTTTCTTACAAATAAACTTTTTTAAACTCTTCTAAATAGTGAGTAGTTTTTAGCAAATTTGTCTCAAGTTTAAAACTTTAAGAAATAAGATATGATATTGTCAATCTTAATAAAATGGTTTGATACGAAATTGCTGAAAATTGTCATAAATTATTATATATTCTATATTGTTATAAACTTTCTGTTTCTTTTTTGGCGCATCCCTAAATATACTTCTATACATATCTATGATGTCTAAGATTCACCTTATTTTCCCTTTATTATATATAGAAGTTGTTCCGGGGACACTTTAAATATTTTGAATGAGATATAAGTGTTTTATGAGATACGTAAAAATGAAACAGGAAGCTTTTTTAGAGATTAAGGAAGTCTATTATACGCCTATGTATATGTAGGCCTATATATACTGCTTGTCTAGTGGTTTAGGACATCTTCTTTGCTTAACAAGATCATGCACATAAGTCGATGCCTTAAAAATGATTACAAGTCTGCAAATCTTGTTTATAATATGCACATTTTTAAAAAACTTATTACTTGAAACAAATTCATATTTTTCTACTTCATCTTCTAAGTATGTTTCTCTAGTTTGACTCTTTTGTAGATAAACACTTAAATACAACGAATTTTGGCCATTACTTTAAATAATTAAAGATTACTCCATATTACATTGTACCCCGTATATTCATAATTTTTAATACATATTTTTATAAGATCAAAGAAATTAAAATAATATTGTATAACTATTTAATGCAATTTTTGAATTAAACTAAACAAACTAGGATGGGGTAATATATAAATTGTGCAACTATGTTTATAAATAAAATAAAACATGCTACAATCACATCAAAATTGACAACATGTTTAATAGATATGACACCATCAAAAATGACACCATGTTCAATATTTTTGAAATAATATGATTTCAAATTTGGGGTGATTTTAGATTTAACAAAGAAAGAAAGACGAGACATCAAATTCACCCCGAAATGAAACAACAAAAAAAACAGGGGCTAAAATTTAATTTTGCAAAAAGAGTTGACCAGTCGATGCAAATTTAAACTTTTCATCAATCAAATATGTAAAAACTGAAAAACCAGAGGACCGGACTAGAGAGAGAGACAGAAAGAGAGATCAGGAAGACGGAGGTGGTATCGTGGAAGCACCAAAGAAGAAAATAAAAAAAGAAGCTTCATCACCAATCTGATTCAAACCCTAATCAATGTTCATCATCTCCGTATAACATCCTTTTGATTTCGTTCACATCCATATAATTTAATGCAATTCGGAACAATCGAACTGGTCGCCGGTTCGAAGCTTTGATCTGCACCATTTCCGGGCAGTTCTCGGGTTTCAGATCTGATACGACCTGAACCGCGACGCAGCTGCCTCCCTCCCACAATGGACGACCTGGATTTGTTGGCCAGAGAGTTCGGGATACGGCCTGGTGGAAAATCGGCTCCCATGAGATCCGGCCCTGGCGATCGCCGTCCAGCTCCAGTCCGCCCCACCCAGCAGCAGCGGAGCGATCGGGATGAGATGTCGTTCAGCGATGTTTTTGGCGGTCCACCTAAATATATGAACTCCAGTATCAAGAGTAGTAAGGGTTCGTTGGAATCGAATGATTTGGATATAGGATCAATTTTCAGTTCAGGGAATGATCCAAAGAGCAATAACAACAGCAGCAGCAAAACGTCTTCCGGGCCTGTGTACGACAAGCCTGTTTATGATGATGATATATTTGATGGGTTGCCAGGACTAAAGAACAAGCCGGAAAGTTCACAAGCAATCTTTGATGAGAACTTGTTTGTCCCAATGACTTCACACCCGGAAAAGAATCGCAGCAGTGACGATCTGTTGGGCTATTTGGGGAGGGATGAGGTGGAAAAACCACAGAGCAGTATGAACTCCAGTTCCAGAGGTTTTGACGAGTTGCTAGCTGCTTTTGATAGCGCAAGTCCAGCAACTACTAACAGGTAAGCTGAATACTTTCTCATAATGGCACCACATTTCTGGATGTTTAGGTCAATTATAATCAGCATCTTAGCTTTATCAATGCAGCACATGATAGAATTGTCAGTTGAATATGATAATAATATGTGAAGATAATGATAAGCGTGTGCATGTAAGCCCTCACAATGTCTTTGGGAAGACGAGGGAAGAGGAAAGTAATGATTGGAATTTGGAAGGAGCTATGGTGATTGGTGACAGCCATATTAACTCACCTCTCCTGCCCTTGGCAGAGAGAGGTGGTGCTCAACCTTGTATTAGAATTAAATCTTCCAAAAGTGCTTTACCTTTACTATTCCATACTAATGACCTTTATATTGCTTTTAGTCAAAACTAATAGTGCTTATATAGCTGTTCTAAAAGTTCTAAGGAATTGAAAGAGTCTTAACTCTTAAGGAACTAAAGCTAATTCAATTCTTTTAAGGAAAGTAGTTAATGACTGAACTAACTACAAAACTGAAGTTATTAGAGAGCTAGAGATTAGGAACTAGATGCTGGAATTGCGATGCACATTTATCCTTGGCAGTTGTAATCCTTGCTCCCATTAGAATTAAATCTTCCAAAAAAGCTTTACCATTCCAAAGACCTTTATATTGTTTTTATTCAAAACTAATAACACTTATGTAGCTAATAAAAAAGTTATAAGTAATTGCAAGAGTCCTAAGAAACTATAGCTAATTCAATTCTTTTAAGGGAAGTAGTTAATGACTGAACTAAATATATAAATAAAATTATTAGAGAGCTAGAGATTAGGAACTAGATGCTGAACTTATGATGCACATTTAGCCTTGGCAGTTGGCAGTTGTGATACTTGCTCCCAAAGAAAACATTCACATCAGATTTTAAATAGTACTCCCTCTAGGCTCTATCTCAAAAAGGCCAAATGCTCTGGTGGACCTAAGGTCAACCCCTTCCTAGGTGGACCTTCATATAAGGGTGGTAAGAAAATGCTTACTTCCTGATTTTTTTTTGCAAAAAAAAAAAAAGAAAAAAAATGTTTCTCATGTGAGAAGATCCACAAAAAATGGTGTGGACCTTAGTTCCACCAAAGTAGTACTCCTGAAAAAGATGTGTACATGACTGCACCTAGTTTTTAATAAAGTGGAAACTGTGCTTGAAATTAATGCAAAGGAGAGAGAAAATTACAAGCCATATAAATCTTCCACATATAGACATATACACATCTTTTTGGGACAAACAAAGAAGAAAAACATGCAAGTCTTTTTGGGACACAAAGAGTAGTGGTTACGAGATGTATGAGTTTGTCGACTTGCTCAGTGCTTTATTGGGTGAAGGATCAAGTAAAACTGAAGTGTACCTGAAGATCATGTCCATTTGTATATAAAAAAGCAATATAATGTGTGGGTATATGCCACAGATTTCAATGGCGAGACATCACTAAAACTGGGCTATCATATCTGCAGGTGTAGGGGATGTTATCCTCAACAATATATGATGTTGGGGTGCTTTATAGAGGAAAAGAGAAGAGTTTTATTTGATAGGCGTGTTTCAAAATTGTGATCCCTTCCATGAACTATCCAGTTCGCTTTTAAGAAGTTTCAACTTTTTTTTTGGGAAGAGCCTTTTTTGTACTTCCAAGTGTTCAAAAATGGTCAAATATATAGTTTTGTGTGAATTTTTTCTCAGACACGAGAATATATTGGCTTTATATAGAATGTCAGAACTCAGAAGTCAAAGCTAGGTTAGCTAGCTAGATCAACTTTCAATGAAATTCTTATCTAGTGCTGTGAAAAGCTTGAATAATTTTTTCCTGTCTGACATTGAATAAATTGGTGAAATTATTATCATTTTGAAGTTTTTGGTGCCCCCGTACTTTTAATTTCAAACAAGTTATAGAGCAGTCACCTTTTTATTTCACAGGACATCTACACGGTCTAATCAGCAACCTTCAAAACCATCTCGCAGTTCCACTCAAACAACAAGTGTCATGGATGATCCTTTTGCAGTTTTTGGAACATCTTCATCTCCAGTGTCTTCTTCAGGGTTATTTTCTGAACCACTTATAGAAGTCATTAAGCCTGGAAAACCAGGAAGTGAAAGGGCAAAATCTTCATCTACCGGTGGAAATTTATACGGTGACTTGGATCCACTCATTGGTTTTGGTAAATCTATGCCACCATTCTCCCACGATGGGAATAGAATGAGTAAAGAATCAAGTCCTCCAAGGGGTGGACCACGAACAAATGACTCAGAAATGTCCACATCTAAAGAAAAGAGTGGGGAATCTTCATATAAACAATCTGAAATTCCAACTAGCAGCTTTCAGGAGCCTCCTCTGTTTGACATGCCTTTTGTAGAGGCTCAAAAGACTGTCAGTCAAACTGCTTCTCCTCCTTCACATGAAAGTGCCAATCATACTGAGGATACATCTCCTACTTCAGAGGGACCTGATCAACTTTCAGATGATATTTGGCTCACTGTGTCAGAGATTCCTCTTTCCACACAACCTACGAGTGCTCCACCGCCATCCCGACCCCCACCTCCAATTCCAGGGTGGACCTCAAAGTCAGAGTCAGTCTTCTTTACTTCACAGGCAAGAAAAAGAGTTGATGACTATGGTCAATACCCTCAGATTCCTAAATCTGCTCCATCCACTGCTAAGAGCCCTCCAGATGCACAACTTGATGAACTTAAGGAATTTGCCATGGGAAGGGCTCGGCACAGCCTTGATGGAAATGAAAATGTTTTTTTGGGTGAAGAAGTGAATGCAAACACTGCTGCTGCTGCAATGAAAGAGGCCGTGGACAATGCTCAGGCTAAATTTAGACATGCTAAGGAAGTCCGGGAGAGAGACTATGTAAAGGCTACCAGAATTAAGGAAGCTGTGCAGCTGGAAGATGAGCATGATGCACATGAGTTGCAAGAAAGGGAGTATAGGGAAAACCAAGAGCGAATAGAGTTTGAACGCCGTCAACGTGAAAGGGAAGAGGAAGATAGAGAACAGAGAAGACTAGAGAGAGAGAAGGAGAGAGCAAGGGAGCTTGAAAGGGAAAGGGAGAGGCAAGCTGTAGCGCGAGCTACAAAGGAAGCGCGTGAGAGGGCGGCTGCGGAGGCACTTCAAAAAGCAGCCGTGGAAGGACGTATGAAAGCTGAAAGAGCTGCTGTTGAGAAAGCATCTGCCGAAGCGCGTGAGCGGGCTGAAAAGGCTGCGGTTCAGAAAGTACAAGCAGAAGCTCGTGAAAGGGCTGCTGTTGCTGCAAGGGAGAAGGCGAATGCAGAAACAAGAGAAAGAGAAACACGCGAAAAAGCTAAGGCTGATGCTGAGTTACGCCATCGAGCAGAACGAGCTGCTGCTGAAGATCGAGAAAGGGCTGCTGCTGAGGCTCGAGATAGGGCTTCTAGGATGAGTCAACAAAAGAATGATAATGATCTTGAGTCCTTCTTTGGTGCTCGCTCAAATAGTGTGCCCGGGACATCTTCTCCCGTGAGTAGTTTATACTCTATAGAACCCATGATACCCACCCACCCACCCACACACACACACGAGAAAGACTCTTATGTTATCAGTTGTCTTTTAGTGTATATTTTCTGAGCTATCACTTTTCCTCATTATATATAAAGGAAACAATGTTTGATAATTGATACAGTTCCAGGACAAGAGTTCCGAGGGGGCAAAGTCACCATTTTCTTCTAGCGGTGTCCCCTCTAACATAAAGAAAGTGTCATCCACCAATAATATAGTAGATGATCTGTCTTCAATTTTTGGAGGTAATTTTTTTTATGTTTTTCTCTTTTAGAACATGGTGTCTTAGATATTAAGGCCATCTCATGGATTTGATTTTTTAAATGTGAATAGCTGTTCCATCATCGGGAGAGTTCCAAGAGGTTGAAGGGGAGAGTGATGAAAGAAGAAGAGCTAGGTTGGAGCGCACTCAACGAACTCAGGAGCGTGCGGTATGTTTTTCGGTTTGTGTTTTGCGAGTTGGAATGTCTTCTATATATAAGATATGTTTGAATATGCCGGCCTTGTTCTGTGCATATGGTTGATATATCCCTGCAGGCAAAAGCTTTGGCGGAAAAGAATCAACGCGATCTTCTAGTCCAAAGGGAACAAGAAGAAAGACATGTAAGTAGTTTTTTTTGAACAACATACAATTCAACATAAGGACTAAACTGCTTAATGCTATTTATTCATAAAAAAGTATATTACAGTGGCAACAACAAGGCAAATAAAATCACACAAAATTAGGTTGTTTCCATGAAATCCCCGACTCAAACATTGACACACAGACAAAGTAAAAACAAAGTAAACACTAGCACAAACAAAGGAAGAGCCCACAAACAAGAAGCACATACCGACACTAGCAACTAAACCCAAAGCACAAAAATACACACATGCATAAGTTAGAAACTAAGGTAAAATGCCCCAGCAAAAGCTACAAACTAAGGCCCAAAGGTGTCCACACATTCTTATCAAATGTCATATCCTCATTAAAGTATAGAAGATGTAAGTGCTGTCTAATCACATCCTTCCAGCTCTTTCTAGGTCTACCTTTACTTCTTCTCATGCCCACTACCGCAAGCCTCTCATAGATCCTCACCGGGGCCTAGCACTTTTCTTTATAACGTGCCCAAATTACCTCAGCTTAGCTCCTCGCAAGTCGCAACTAATCCTCCGAACTTCCACAAGTTACCACTCCCACCCTTCCCCGAAAAGCCTCATTCCAGATCCTATATACCCTCGTATGTCCACACATTTATCTTAGCATCCGCATCTCTACCACTTGAAGGTGACGAGCGTGAGTTTTCTTCACACCCCCAAAAAATATATTTACAAGAGTATTTAAAAGAAGCTAGACCATTTAATTATGTTGTTCCCATCATTCATATTCCTTGGTTATGTTGTGCGCATCATTCATATTCCTTGGAGGAATGGTGATGTGTTCATACTATCCTATTACAAATTTGACTCATTAAAAATAAGAGTTAAGCTGTGGTTGTCATTTTATTATGCAAGTTGCTAAGTGTCATCTCTTCCTGATTCCAATTATATGGTTTATTACAAGTATTTGACATAAGTTGAAAGACAAACATTGAACTAAAGGTATTGCCTTGGGGAGGGGGGGGGTTGGCGTTATAAAGTTGGTCAAAAAGGCACTTAACATTACTACATTATGAAGTTGGAAACTCTTTTTGCTGTTCAAATTTGAACTAAAGGTCTCACACTCTCACCTAAAGGGATACATTTGATGCCACCGAAGTAAAAGCTTCATATAAAAACTAAGTTGTCCTTAGCGTGACTGGGAAGATTCGTTTAGGCTTGTTAAAGTGGGAAATGTGGCATTTACGTTGTACTTAGAGTGGTTTTATCACGACTTTGGTGGTAGCATCACAACCTTGGCTGCTCCCGGCCTCCGGCTGCATCTTACACTGATCCGGAATTTCAAATTTGATGATTTGAGTATTACAAGATTCAGAATTTATCATTTTAAATATGCACCCAAAGAATGGTGAACTTGAAAAGCAAGTGTTTTGAATCTTCCTAAGTAATGATTGAAAACTCAAAAGTTCTCTTGATGATTTGAAAAGTGTTTTAATCAACGTACAGTGAACATGTACAAACAGAGTATATCACACATAGGTTTTGGGGCTTCCATCCGCTTCTTGAGAATCAAAACCATTGAGTCGTATCTGCATACTCGAACATATATTAGCTCATATGTTTCTGTAATTGTTAACATTAAAACAAGTGGGTTTAACAACCCTAAAGTCAAACTTCTGTGGTCAGCAAGCTAGTTGGTTGGCAATGCTTTAGAAAAGTATTGCTTATAATGTACGCTCACCTCATAATCTTTTTTTATAAAAAAATATCTTACAATTTATTACTCTAGCCCCAAAAGAGTCCTATTTGAATAATATTTATCTAGATTTCATTATTTCTGATGTTTTTAACTGAAAACATATTTCGAACAAGTTAAATTTAGTTCAACCAACAAATACATCTAAAAAATGTATTATTAATTGATGATTTCCAATTGTTGTACTTTACTAAAATTTATATGTTGTACTTTTGAGCATGGGTAAGGTTCGCATATACACCCTCCCCAGACGCTACTTTTGCTGGATTTTACAGGGTTTGTTGTTGTTGTTGTTGTTGTTATCCTTGGTAAATAAGGATTCTTTTAATGGGAAGGATGTGGTATTTGACAATTGACATTCACTTAAAGAAAACAGTTTGGCAATTGACAGTTGACATGTACACTTTTATAATTTTACTCTCTCATATCTGACTGGTTGGCATGATGTGCTTTCAGAGGATTGCTGAGACTTTAGATATGGAAATCAAGAGATGGGCTGCTGGGAAGGAAGGAAATCTGCGTTCACTTCTTTCAACTTTGCAATATGTGCGTTGGAGTTATTTTTTCCTTTTCTTTTTTTTACAAACTTGCAACTTGCACGAGATCATCAACAGTCCCAGAAGATTAAGAGTAGAAGGTTAAGAAAAGAATAATGAGTTGGGAAGGGGCTCATTATATCTAAACTAATGCTGATCATCTGCCATATTATAATCCTATATCCATTTTCATTTTCACAGTGTTGCCCCTGTTTGACTAATTTCATGTATTGAATAATGATTTTCAGTTTATGTAGTGACTGATCATCATTTATAGAAGGTCATGTTATGAAAGTTCTGTAGTTGAATATGGAGTATTTGTTTTTCTTTTTGTGTGAAAGAATGGAATACTTACTCATGTTGATTTAATGAACAGGTTCTTTGGCCTGAGTGTGGGTGGCAGCCTGTTTCATTGACAGACTTGATCACTGGTGCCTCTGTCAAGAAAGTGTATAGAAAAGCAACCCTTTGTATACATCCTGACAAGGTGCAACAGAAAGGTGCTACTCTTCAGCAGAAGTATGTTTCCGAGAAGGTCTTTGATCTCCTCAAGGTATTTTTTCACGGTGGTCTACTTGTTATCAATTTTCTCTTACAAATATAGTAATTAGAATTTAGAATCAGTTTGAGTCGTATTATATTCAGTGGCAATATTGAGCTATTGGCACAGTTCTTATAGATGTCTGTATTAGTGTGAATTTTTATTTCATTCATTCTATATAAAAAAGAGGCAGATCTCTCTTTCTGTGTGTGTGTGTGTGCGTGTGTGCGCGTGTGCGCGTGCGTGCGCGTGCACATACGCAAATGTCCTCTTTCAATGCCTTTGAAACAACAAAACGTTAATTGTATATTTGATAATTATTGATCCAGTTGTCTTACTGCTTCATTACTGTAATTTTGGGATGAATTCTTAAAGGAAGCGTGGAACAAATTCAACTCGGAGGAGCTATTCTAGATAAATCGACATGCATTGATTAGCATTGTGTGGTTGTTGTTAATGATGGATGAGCTGTGTGTATAGAAGGTAGCTATGTATGCGTGCACCATTGCTGCTGTTGTTGATGCTTGCACATAATTTACTTGGGATGTTGGGCCTCGCTTTCTGGCATATTACAGCAGCGTTTTAGGTAAGGTGAAGAGGCCATTGGCTGTTGCTGCCGGGAATGCATTGGGCAACACATCATCCATCTGTACATTTGTTCTGAATGCCAGTGATACGGTGTGTATACTACTCCGTATAGTATATTATTAATTTCGATTATCTTGTGTTTTCTGTCCCATCTGCCCCCCCCCCCTTAAAAAAAGTGAAAAAAAAAGATAAACATCCGATGGCTAGGGTGGACATTTTTGTTTTGTTCTGGTTTTGCAAATTTTCCTTTAAGTTTCCATTTGTTGGTGTAATGAGAAATGTCTTCTCTCTCCCCTTTTTTGTTGTCTTCAATATCTATATATTACCTCTTGAGAACCGCAATGTAACTTAAACAGAGCTATATCATGAAATGTATTCTTTTTTCATTCTTTTCATATGTTTCAAAAAACCATATTCTGACCACATTTGTTGGCTCCACACGTTCGTTTGTTGTACATTTAGAGCCCATGGGTACCATGGCTTCGTTCTTGCCTCCTACTTTAGCAATGGAATAACCACATCACCAATAAGAAGCAATGGTACTGATATTTGGGGTAGAATTTTTCGTAATTCATTCTGAGTTCTCAGTTGATGCATGGAAAGTGTTTCCTTATAGCGAATGTTTCCGAAGCCTTCATTACGGGGTTTTTGTTGTTTTAAAACAGCATTCCCCGATTTTGTTTTATGTGCAACACCTCAAATGATGTTATCTTTCTCATTTGAAGTGATAATAAAATGGCACTAAGAAGCGTATTTGGACTGCATCGGTTGTCGTATGTCTTAAAAGAAGCTATATATTCTGTTTCTTCTCCCCTTGCCCTTGGAGTATGATATTTTTGCATTTTCTGTCCCTTGGATAAGCGTCTTGCCAAGTTCGACAATGAAACCCGGTGAATATGGTGTTGATTGTGATCTTATTGTCAAAAGCCATGTTGGTTATATTGCTTAAGTAACCAAACACACAATATTTCACTCTTAGAAAGTGAGCATATTTCATCCAAAACCAATGAATCCATTTTGAAAGTGATATGGTGAGACTTGAGAGATGAGATTTAGATTCTAAATGCTTTCCCTGAAAACAAACACACTCTAAAGGGGTAGTTTCACATCTCAAAAACAAGCTCAAACAAAAAAAAAACTGGATTACCAAAACACTCCACCTCTGCAGGGAACTCATGTAATTTGTTTAATTTAATAACAAAACCCAATTTAAGGTGTGATTTAAGGGATGTGATTTTGTTTTCCAGGGAAGACGTTTTTCCCCCTTTGAAACAACAAAACACATTTCAATGGTTTTTTTGTTTGTAAAAATATGTATCAACAATGTAAGCGCAAGAGATGTAATATAATGGAGCTTAAAATTACCTGCAAAGAAAATATAGCAGTTATACATCAAGACTGTCACATTAACTTATACTCATACATAAGTATCACACAATTTTATCCAAGCATTAGTTGCCGGAGTGTTCTGCTCAAAATTGATCTCTCGGGCACAACTCCAAATTAAAACCATCACACCTGCAACAAGAGACAACAAGCATTCTAATGTTTTTGTAACTGAGACATTAGCAAGAGCGATCTTATATATGACGTAATCTAGAACATTAATCTACCAACATTTCCTAATGAAATATAGAGTACTTGAGTGTTATGACATGAAGCAAAGAAAAGGCATAGAGATGACTAGTCTTTTTTACTTGTATTAAAAAGTCTCTTGTTGGAAGGGTCCCACCATTAGGCCGTGGTGAAGAAAAATCTTACCTTGTGTTTTTGCAAATGGCTGCTTCCAAGAGTCGAAGACTCGAAGCCATGATGTCAGCAGATAGAACATATAACCACAAAATGAGCATGCTAGAGCTACAAGTTCTCACTCTCACGAGACAAAAAACCTAATGTACCACTTTGCACATCAGTAAGAAGTATTCTTTGTAAGTCCCAGTGAAGGCCCCTAACTGCAGGCAAAATTTCTTGGCAAGTCTCTACTTTCTTGATGTTGTTGTCCTTTGTCTTTGTTTCATAGTGGTGGAATCCAATTTAGTTTGTCTATATTTCTGAACCATGTCATACACCTGCATTAATATAAATAGATAAAATAGATAGATACAAAAATAAAGTAGAAGAAGCACAATTTGGTAAGTTCAATTTCAAGAACATATTCAAAGTTTGGTAACCATGTGACTTGTTTGTATAGAGGAAAAGAGTCTCAAATTCCAAAATATGTGCTTCCAAGTCTTAATCAAATGTAAACACTAAAAGAAACTCTAAATTAGAATCTTTCCACATTACTTTTCTGACTCCTGATGTTAACCCCATGGTAGAGAGTTCTTCACCATCAACATATTTCCATATTGCAGTGTTGTTACCTTCTTTCCTGCTCTGCAAATTTCTTGTTCCTGTATTAACAATAACAACAACATAAAGGTACTCAGAAGTTACTTTCTGTTTTTGTTTTTTTTGGGGGGTGAGGGGGGGGGGGCTTAAAACTTTAAACCATGGGCTCAAACTTAGGCTCTGTAACTCTGTTTCTTTCAAAGAAAATAACTTGTGCTGAGTGTAATGTTTGACCTACAAACATAGAAAACATAATACAACATAGTTTAGATATTTAGTAGTACTAAGTTATTTTATTTATTTGCTTTTAATTTGTGCTGAAATGCTTTTAATTTAGATGTTTAGTAGTACTAAGTTATTTTATTTATTTGCCTTGTGGTGCATATAAAGACTGAGTAATATAAACTTGTGCAATACTTTAAAGAACTATTCATACAAATTTTCCTATGCATTTTTAAGTCAAAACCAAACACAAGGAAAATGCTTTGTTTAGCATTGTTTTTCATTCTCTAAGTATTTTCCAGGATCTAAACCGATCCGGTTCAAAACATATCAAAACCTATTCTACAAAATGTTTTCCTGAGCTAAAAACAGTACAATAAAAAAACAAACATTTTAAAGGAAAGTATATTTTTGACGAAACAAGAGCTATGATTAAACATAAAAAGGTAATTTAGGAGAAACCTTTTGGACACAGGACCAACAACTCTATGAACATCTTGAGACGGATATGAGTGAAGATGTGAACATATTCTCCGACGTGTTCCCTTAAAACAACAGTATAGGACTTCTTCATATCTAAGTAGATTGATGATCTCAGAAAGTTATCAGTAGCTGTTCTTCTTGAGGCCAAGTCAACTTCTCCATCCAACAAGACAGATGGAAACTCCCATAGCCCGGCAAGCAAACCTTCATTTGGTCTCTTTACTAAAAGAAACCTACTACTCTTAGAATCTGATCTCTCTAAAATTTCCACAACACTCACAGCAGAATAATCATGCCTTTTTTTGGCCTTGATTACTTTAATTGGAAAATCTGTAACGGCAACAGTTTCATCTTGTTTACAGAGTGACAGAGCACCACATTGGGTGGAGATTGGACATTCATCACATCTTGGATTCAACGAGGAGCATGTCATTGCACCAAGCTCCATGAGAGACTGGTTCAAATCTCCAGGCCTACAAGGGTCAACTAGTTGGCCTGCTAATTTCCTATTTCAATGGAAATGCATGAGTCAACATATGAAATAGATGAAGTCGTGAATGGGGAACATCATTAGATGAAACACATTCTGAATAATAAATTTTATGAAGACTTAAATATGTTGTTTTACACTTTTACTTCCCTGAAAACATATTCTTTTAATATTAAAAAACAATTTTTTTTTTGAAATTTAACGTTTTACATTTTGGCAAGTCGTCAAGATCTATTTTTTCTCAAATAGCGTGGCTTACAAAGCTCCACTCTAATTTTTAAAGTGAATTTTAAAAATTGCTTAATATTATTTGTCGAGAGAACGAGAGTTGAAACCAATAGGTGGGATCAATGATGATGAATAATTTTAGTCTTAACTAGTTAAACATCTGTGCCTAACGATTTTGAGGAAGGAAACTACAAACGAAATGTCGTCTTAAAAGAAAATCTCACCAAAGATTCTTTATGGTCTCTTTGCTTTTAGGATTGGCAGATATGGCCTTAAGCCTTGCAATGACCCGGACTACATTTCCATCAACAACAGGCACTGCCTATATGAAGATTTTGTAAATAAGAAAAATGTAAACAATGGAAGAAGATAATTGTCGAAGCAAAAAGTTAGAAAGTAATGACCTCATTAAAGGCAATGGAAGCGATGGCCCCAGCTGTGTAATCACCTATTCCCTTAATCTTTCGAAGACCAGATGCAGTGTTTGGAAAACCGTTCCCATCTTCAACAATCATTTTAGCACCCTGCAAAATGCAGCTCTTAATATGAATAAACAAATCATTATTTTTTTGAAAACCTTTTTTTTTAATTCAAAGTTTTACATTTCAATTGTACATTCATTTATGTTTCTCTAATCAACAATCACATGGGGAAAGAAAAAAACTTAAGTGTACAAGATAACCTCTAGAAGAAAACGTGCCCTTCTATAGTAGCCCAAGCCTGCCCATAACTCATTCACCTCCTGCAAACCAATTTCAATTACATGGGAATGAAAAAAATTAGCATACTAAGATTCAATCGGGGCAACAGAAACCCTAAATCAGGAACCATAAAACCTCTAGAGAAGCTCGAGCGAGGTGCTGAACAGTCGGCCATTTCTCCATCCACCGATTGAAGTAATCAATGACCGTCTGAACCCTAGTCTGCTGCAGCATGACCTCCGAAACCCAGACCTCGTAGGCCCTTTTCTCTCTCTCGTCCTCGCCTGCATTTTCGATCGCTCTTCTCCAGGGAAGATCTCTTCGATTGCGATCGTACCACTCTAACAGGGAAGCCCTAATTTCTAGGGTTTCGTCTCGGGCGAAGAAGACAGCATCCTCTATGTCACCTCCACAGACCGGAGGGTCGTTTTTTACCTCGCAGCTCCGCCGAGGCCTCTTATTGGACGCGGCGGCTAGACTCCCCCTTTCCCCGCTGCCGGCCATGAATGTGGTTGTCGGCGACCACCGTTGGCGGTTTTCCTGCACTGTAACTGGAGAGTGTTTCCGCTTTCCCGCCAAACAGAAGGCTCTAAAGTTCGAAAGTATGGCCAAACTCATCCGAACCTCAATGAAGCATAGATTTGAATCCGTATAAATACGAAAGTATGGCCAAACTCATACAGAATTACAGTCCAGTTTAACAGATTAGGCGGGAAAAGTGTATCCGGACTATGTACATCACAATGCTACATCCCTATATATCCTATATATATCCTTTATATATAAAAAGGAGATTCCATTTTCTAAAAAGTTGACATTTGGCATATTCAAAGCTTGACATGTGACATATTAAGAGCTTGGCATGTGGCATATTAGGTGGCAATTTAACCAAATTTACTCTCTTCCATTATTTCACATTTTTTCTCTTTTTTCAAAAATGATATGGGGTAATTACTTATTTTGAACCCATGAATTCAAAATTAGAATTAAAATTATTTTCCGTGTAAATTATTACTTTTAATAAAATATCATTTTTAAGGACTCTCCGTACAGTTATTTTTAATACCTATCTCGGATTCGTTAAATCATAAAATTTACAAAATATTTTTAGAATAATAAATAAAATACACTCCTCACCCATAAATAAATTTTATATTTATTCATTATACATTTACATGATATTCCTTTGATTGTATTTATTTAAATATTGACACCTATTAAATAA
>OOIL02003144.1:1114701-1170345 GCA_900332095.2 Cuscuta campestris
TTTAAATAATTTTCATACAAGTATTAGTTTATAATATTTAAAATGAAATTAGTTTTGATTCTATTTATTTTAATAATAATGTAAAATTAAAAACAAATAATACATTTCAATAACTAGATTAAAAAAATTAAAAATCAATACATGACTCGACTAAAATTGAATTTTTTAAAATAATAAGCAAAAAATTCTCTTCATAAATAAATAATATACGAAGTATTATGAATTTGTTTATGATACTTTTAAATGAAGTTAGTTTGATTATATTTATATAAATATTGACACCTACTAAATAAATACTTTCTTCGGCTATTATGAAATTTCTTATTTTTTAACACATAATATACCACCTAAATTGAAAAATAGAAAACATAATATCAACATTTTGGTAAATTGTGATCTGAAGGTCCACATGTGAAATGTGAACCTTCTTACACTTTTCATAGTTTAGAGAGTAAATATTTTAAAAAAAAAGATCCAATTTTTTTTATGATTTTATTACACCAAGGTCTATAAAATGAGCAAGGACCGTAGGACTGCGGAAAAATTTGCTTTATAATAAAACTTTAAATATCCCCCCCCCACCAAAAAAACTTTCAATTAATAAATAAGATACATTTTTTGCCGAGCAATGCTAGGTTCACAAACATGATGCTCACAAAATTCACAAACTTACTATTTATGATTTAAATTTTCATTTTAAAATTATTTTAGACTATTTAATTTTTTTTGTTGGAATTCACAATTAGTAAGTTTGTGAAATTTGTGACCATTGTGTTTGTGAACCAAGCATTTCCCTTTTTTACCTCTAAATCAATGTCCTGCGGGTGTTTGTTTATGATATGTTATAACTAAGGTAGTTTTGATTCTAATTATTGCAATATTGATGTAAAATTAAAACATATAAAATATTTTAAAAATAACACTAAATTATTTATAAAATAAGCGATGACTAGACTATAATTGTGTAAAAATAAAAAAAATACTATATGTAATTTCATAGTTCGAATATATTAATTGTTATGGTTTGATTTTAGTACTAGAAAATTTAAATTCAAAAATATATCATTACCCTTTAATTTAATTATAGTTTTGAAACAAAAAATAAAGAAATAAAAAAACAAAAAAAATAACTATGTAATTTTGGTTAGAGATTAAAAATTAGAGATCTATTAATACTCGCGCTTGAAGGTATTAAAGAAGAATTGGAAAATATGATTTTTTGACAAGGTTTATTTGACTGAAGAAGAATATTGCATTATTAATGTGTTTTTATAAAAAGATAATTTAATTTTTTAATAAATATCAATATGAAATGCATGGTCGGTGCATATACAAGTTAAAATGCATTTACGGTACCGATCATTATGGTCAATTTGTAAATTGTAGGTGCTACAGTCAAATCTTTAATATTATGGTCAATTTGTATTGTTTTTNTTAAATGAAATCAAATATTCGAGAATCTCAAGCCATAAAATAGTTTTGAAAAAAGGGCTACCGATTATATATGCTATTGAGAAACATTGACCAAATATCTGAATTGTGTGATGAGACAAGACTAATCGCTGAAGAGCTACGCAATAATGTTATCGGTGCAATTGTGATTTTGAAAAAACGGGTCGAGAAAAATGTTTACATACCTAGAATGAATTTCGTACCATCTGATCTATAATTAATCTTAAAATTCTAGAAAAGACAATTCCCAATGTTTTATGTTTTGCTATGACTTTTAATAAAGTCAAAGTCAAACATTATCATTTGTTGGATTATATTTAACTAATTCGGTGTTCACTTATGATCAACTTGCAGTGATGTTTCGCGAGTAGAAAGAAAGACAGAATTAAAAATATTAGTTTTAGATGATAACGAAAATCCTTGCAACTACACCAAAATTGTTATATACCCAAAAGTCTTTCAAAATATAGATTTAGAAAATCTTTGAGATGTTCACTTTTGAATTTGAATATAAGAATATTCATTACAAAATATTTAATACTAAATTATTTATTTTATTTTGTTTTTAATGTCTTAGTAATAAAAAAACATATTATATATTTTTTTATAAATTCAATTTAAAATATTGCATTGAAGTTAATTTACAGAAGTGTCAAAAATTTCGTCTAACCCCGTGCGTTGCACGGGTTAAAATACTAGTATATATGTAAAAGAGAGTTGAGTAGTTGTAGTGTTGACATGTGTCATGCCACATGTGCATCCACATGTGCATTAACTAATGATGTGGATATATGTATTTTAATTCATTGGTCCATTTTGATTTTTTTTAAAAAGATCTTTGAATACATTTGTATAAAGCTTTTTCATTTTTTAACAATTCTATAAATATATATTTCATCATTGTAAAATATACACCGTAATATATACTCCCTCCGTCCTAAAACTTTCTTCCCACTTCCTCTTTTTTCTCCGTCCTAAAACTACCTTCCCATTAGAAAAAAAGATGACAAATGACATTAATACTCTCATGTATTTACACCAATTATCTTCTAACTCTATATTTTGAATGATTGCAAAAAAAAAATTTGCAAAAAATCTTTTTTAAGGAGGGTAAAATTTGAAGTCAAAGCCAAAAATTAAAAATGGGGAAAAGTCAAACCGAGAAAAAAGTTTTAGGACGGAGGGAGTATATATATATATATATATATGTATATATACATATATATACATATATATATATATATATATATATATATATATATATATATATATATATAAAATTATTTTTATACTATCGACAACTTATTTTAGTTTATTACTATTAAAAAAATGATTATATAAATTTAGTCACATATGCATATTTATTAATTAAACAATTTGTTTCAAAATTTTATCTTATTACATTATTTATTTTGTTGCTACAAATATTTTTTAACAAAGTAAATAAAATAAAATTGCTTTAGTTGAAGGGTGATAACTGACAAGTGACATTATGACACCTATACATTCTCTAATGATGTATCATTATGTAATTAATCCACTTTTTATTAAAATATTTTATTAATTAAAACTATTTTTATTAGTACTAAATTCCATGACCATTAATTTCGTAGAATATTGTATATTTTGTCACTATTAAAAAACTAAAATAACTAAAATTATATTTATACAATCTCAAAAAATTTAGAATATATACGAGCCCGTGCGAAGCACGGGGTTAACACTAGTATACAGTATTTCTTATATATTTGTTGAATACAATTTCACATCCTTTTGTATTTATTTATTTTTGTATTTATTCAAAACATACATATTATATAAAATACTTTCACAATTGAATACTACACAATGCTCATTTCAATTCATATAATATTCACTTCATACATTTACGTAGTATTTTTTAACATGCTCTTTATGAAATACAGTATATGTATACACATTCCATATATACATAAAGCGCATCACATTTATATAAGCACTATTCATCTTCTTAGTAATGAAGAAAAGTTTCTCGAGGTTTTCACACTTTTGAAAAAGGCGATGAATAGTGACTGGTGTAACGAGTTACAACGCACGTTCAAAAAGAAACTCAACCAAAATTTGGAGTGGGCAAACAAAGTAGGCGTCAAGGCAACCACGAAACTCCAAAAATTAGTGAAATTTTATCAGAAGAATTGGATGTATAAGAACGATACAATCGGGTGTACCATATAATTTGCACTCAATTGTCTTAAAAATTTTTATACATAACTTTTAAGTAATTTATGAAAAGATCATTCAAATTCAAATGTTAGGTGAAGTTAATTATCATGATAAATGGTTGCACAAAAAAAGGTAAACCCTCCACCCGGGGGTCTCTCACACCCCTGTCTTGGGTTGGTGAAAAAGGTAAATTGCGGGATGTGTTTCAACTAGTCAAGAAGGACAACATGATTTTTGTCATGGCTAATCTCACCTACAATAGGTCGAATCCAAAGATAGATTTGAACCCCACCTTGTAGGTCACCAGCAAGGCTCACCAAGTGCTTTTGCCAGTTGAACTATACTCCGGGGACATGATAAATGGTTGCACATTTTTTTAAAAGGTTCAATTGGTACACAAAATTGATGGAATTGAATTAGTTTTGAAATTCTAGGGAATTGAATTCAATGGAATTGAATTCTCCCATTCTAATACATTTTTTGCATTGCCGATTCGAAATCCACGTATTTTTGTTCTACTAGAATTGGAATTGAAGTTTATAATTCCAATTATATGACTTTAATTTCGTGTACCAAACGGAGCCAAAGTATCAATTCAAATGTTTGGTGCAAGCCGAGTATCATGATACATTCCAAGTTGATGGAGGTTTAGTTCACCAAAAAATAAGAACATGAACTGTAATCATGATGGGAAAGAGTATTAGAGAGACCAAATTTTTGTAGTCCATATTACCCTTAAAATATGAGTATGATCCCTTCTACTGGTCAAGGGAGACCCTAATCTTGTAGGTCAATTATACCTGCTGTTTACATTTTCCTTATCAAATGCTTGTGGATTAGGGACTCACATATGATATACCCCAATGTAACAAATAAGATATACCCTATAATAAAGTGTTCATGTTCTTCATTGTACATCTGAGAAGGATGACTAAACATCATGAAGTTATACACAAATTTTAGTTTGCTCAATAATATACCATTGTGGATTGGATCACCACCAGGCCATCTATATGTACAAATGATCCCGAACAAAGTCTGAAACAGTATGGGTGTTAGGGTGTCCCCAAGTACGCGAAGGGATACATTTCAGAGACAGAAAGCAGCACTTGTTTGAAGAATCCAATGCAACATGGCTATAAATCATCATGGTGACCAGTTCTTGGTGACTGTCCCTCTTCTGCTGCATGAATCTCTCCCATTTGCACGCCCGATGAACCATCCTTCGCAGCCTCCTTCTCCTCCTTGGAGGCTGTTGCTGCTACTGTAGCTTTCAGCTCCTTCCTTCGTTTTGCCTTCAAAGCCCATCCAACCAGGCTGGCCCGAACGTGCTCGTCGAATATCGACTTCTTGAAGTGGGTTCCCATCTACACATTGCGAGTTTGACAACATTTCATCCACCATACATAAGGGTAGTGTCAGGGGATCAAGTCAACCAAAAGTTAAAGCTTGTGCTTTGTCAATGAAGAATTGTTCAATGAAGTTACCTACCTGGGTGACAATGGCATAAAGTGGCAAAGTGCTGTAACTGCAAAGCACTTGAATGATAACTCTGCAAAGAACATTTCAATCACAAAATAAAGACCGTAGGGTGAAAGAGGGGAGGGACCGAGGGAGTAATTAATTGATCATATCATACTCTCTTTGTCCCTACGTTATATTCTTACTTCTTTTTCTTGTTTGTCCCTAAACTATAGGACAAGGGAGTATATACATACCCTATGACAAGCCTCGGAACAATGTACTGGACTTGCCCCATTATGCAGGAACCAAATCCATATTGCAGCTACAAAAGTGAATAAAAACATGCACTATCAGAGCCCGGTTTTTCTAATACCAAGGGCCAATGTCATTAAATGAGAACAGTATGTTTTAGGGTCCTCCTGTGATCCGTTCGACCACGAAGTGGTTCGTACCCCTGAACCTCCCTAACCCGCTTCCTATCCCACCCCCTTGTGGGGGACAATCCACTATCAAGTTTATACTTGACAATGGATTGTGTCTCCCACATGGGATAGGCTAGGGGGACACTTCGGAATCAAACAGAGCAGTGTGTGTCTCATATATGACACTAGGGTTGGATGTCAAAAGAACCTATTGCATTTATATTATACGGTTAATTAGGTGCTTGAGTTGGCATATGTGATTGGGGTCGAATGAGAGTGGATGAGTTGATACCCATATCCAAAAGAAGAAGGCGAACTCAAAAGCATTCTGGAAGAGAATGAAGTGAATGAAATGGAGAACGATACGGGGGCGGTGAAACCAGAAGTGCTCATCAGAAGGCTGCACAACCAAATCACCCTCTATGGCTGCATGCTTCTCTGCTACCTCATGAGCTAATTGTATTATTACATGCTGCAACTTTGTACCTACAGCAAGTAGGAGCTGGGAAAGAAACAACAAAACAAAAATGTAAAGAAACTCCAATAAACCAGAACTACAAACCCTTTAAAGGTCAAAATGCTTTTTTTAGAGGTTATGGTCACTACTACATTCATTTTCCAAGTGTAATTTTAGGTGTTTGAGTTAGGTTGTGGAGTCTGATGGAATATTTAATGTACTGCTAAATAAGGAGTATTTCTCATGTGTTACCACAAATTCCTTTGTGTTTCTGTTGTTCTATGTGCTCTTCATTCAGATTGAGTGTGTGAATTGTGCAGTCCTAAGAGTTCGCATATGTACTAAGAAAGCAGTAATTTTCCCCAAATCCATTGTAAAAAATACGGAGTAGTTTAAAATGAAAAAAATATCAATGTTGATGTTTTCAAGTGCTATGTACACTAAAATCAGTGGAAGGCGAAGGGCAATGGTAGAAAATGATATATTAATGCTTTATTGATATCGTAAAAGGACCCAAAAAAATGATAATTCAAAATGATAGTTACGGGCGGAAATTAATGTCACTCACTGCAAAAGGAATGAATGCTATCCAAAAATATGTATGCCACCCTGCAAAAACGTATCTGGTTAATCACTTCTTAAATCTAATGATAATTGACCTAGGTGTAGTTTGGCAGACCGTATAACAATATATGTAATGTAACATTAACAAAACAATAAACTCAATAGAATACCACAGAAGTTGGGTAACAATAAATGTAATATACTAATATGATCAAAAAAATATTTTCAATGTACCCGAAGAGCAAAGCAGTAATACATTTGATCACATCTTACCAAACCACACCTAAAAGCATGATAAAAAAGCAGTTTAACTCGAGCTTGTAGTTGCATACCGTTGATATTCAGCAACAAGAACAAAATGACAAATAACCACAAGTACCAGCTGCAAAATGTTAAAGAAACCACTCAAGGTGATGAATACAATGTGAAAGGATTCGTACTAATTGCTGAAATTAAAATAAGATTAGATTGTGAACTCTATCATTATCACATGCCTAATGCCCACAACTTTCTTGAAATCATCTTCCAATGCACGCATCATGTACTTGTGAAAATTGAACTTCGGGTTCCCCCTGCAATGTGTCTAAACCAGACCAAACCAAACAAAACTAGTAAATCCCACAAAGAGTAGGGTTTGGGGAACGATGTACACATGCCTTATCTCTAACTTGAGTAAAGGGACTGTTTACGAAAGGATGCAATGTGTCTCTAAAGGGAAATTTAATATGAACATATAAGATGCAACTAAACAAAATTAGGGGCATTAGGCCTTGTTTGAGAAAAAGATTTTCAATTAGTGTTAGCATTTTGGATAATTTTTTAATCCTACGGATTAATTTTGAAAACACTAAAGCTAAATGTTGTCATTAGATATCCTTTTCAAAATGCTAAAGCTAAACGCTTAGGTTGTTAAAAACATGCCCTTAATAGACTCTTTGTTGACAGATAGTTACCATAATGAACCCTGTACGAAGTGCAATATAATCTGATTTGGCGACAGAACCATAAAAGTGCTTAGCGAAAGAGTGCTGCAAAATGAAGGTAAACCAAAGTCATTATTTTTTTAGGTAAAAAGAGAACATGATATTCTTTTTTTCTATATTATTCCATTTGTAGTCCTTTTTTTAATTCAATGCTTGTCAAAGGGAAATTTACAAAGTACAAAATGCCTTTGCTATCAGAAAATTGCTTTTGAGTTGAATAAACTTTGCCAAACAATCCCTATATTTCTTGATCAAATTTAAAATTTATCTTTCCAAGTAGGGGTAATCAGGTTCAACCGGGAAAGATATAATGAACAACAGCAGCATACCAACCAGCCCCAGATGGTTGAGCGTTTACCCACGCCCACAAATCGTGTCCTGATGAAATCATGTTGGCGGACATCTGTGAATCCTGGTTGCAGATCTACATAGAAGCACCCACATTTATGAGAAAATTAATTTACAAAGATGCGCATATGTTTATGATGATTTCTCCATGGTTATTAATTTCTATTTTAGAATCCAACCTTCATCGTATACCCATTTTGTTTGTTTTTATGGACAATATAAAACTCTTATTGTGAATTTGGTTGTGCTGGCCATGTGTGCACCTATTGTCCTGACCATTTTCCCTCCCTTCTCCCTCTCTCAATCCCCCCATCCCCCCAACCAAACACACCCTGATACTCAGTATAATCCCTTCCACGGGTTTGGAGGGGTTTTAGCTGAAAATGAATAATCCATACCAGATCCCCTGAAAATGAATAACGAGCAAGGAAAAATGCATTAAACCATGAGATAGGATGAATGATCCATACCTGGTTCGGTCTCAAAGTTAGCTTCTGCAATTCCATCCTCCCAGTGCTTCCATTGGCGTATCTATATATACCATATGTAAACGGTAATTATTTCAGAAGTTACACTGCAACAAAAGGTGGAGGGTTGATGCAAATTGATCAAAGTAGTTATTGTTGAAAGTTTGGGCTGACCTTTGCACCTCCAATTATAATGGTGAGAAGGGTAAACGTGACGTGGACGATGGCCAAAATGAAGATGAAGATGTGCAGGTGATGCAATGCTTCCAAAGATAGTAATGGTACTTTATGCTGCAAAAAACAAGTATATGTGCTACATTTGTTAAAGGCTTATTTGGTTGGCTTAATTTTTTTGGGTTTTCCAAAAAAAAGTATTTAGTAAGATTTATATCAAACATAAAATCAAGTCAAAAGCTACTTATTTTGATGATATGGTGAGTAAGAAAGAACATTAATGTGCATCTTCAGTCTTCACATCATATCTTGACCAGTAATAGCTTAAAACTATCCACTTATTCAAACACGCCCTAAAAGAAACAATAACAACAAATTTGGGGCAAAGTGAAAGAAACTTCAAAATGGTTATGCGACCTTGGCAGCACAATAACCAGCGCCTAGCACTCGCTCTACAGGCTTTTCCCAACTGTTGAACTCTTTGGCAGAAGAAACAGGAGCCAATTCAGCAGCCAAAAAGGCTTCTTCCTGAGCTAGGGGGCATGGGAGCATGTGGTGCATTGTGTTGGGAGGCACACACATCTTGTTTATACGAGCTTGAAACACCGTAAGTAGCAATGATATGAACCCCAACAGCATCAATTCTGCACCCATCCACACACACACACTTGTTTAAAAATTCATGTATAAATATACAAATGCAAAACTATATATAAAGTTTGTAATGCTAAACTCAAACGAGCAACTTGATCTATTAATAAGGGTAAAAAGAAGCAGAAAAAAAAAATTAAAATTTGTTTTCACGTGTTAAGAATGGATCTGAAGTTGATAAAATACAAAAAAGTGCAAACTAAACACAAACTACTCTCCTATTACTCTATGTCTCTATCATATTACTCTGTCAGTCTAAATCAAAATGGCACATTAAACTTCCCTTGCTTCTTACTTTGTACGAAGTTTTGGAAAGTAAGTGCAACAATGAATCTAGGGTCTAATGGTAACAAACTCTCTGTTTTCATGGATAAGATTGCATATCTTTACCCTCAGACTCCGATGAAGTTGGGATTACACTGTTCGTTGTTGTTGTCGTATTAATACTATGAACTAAATAAAAGAAAAGAAATGGGGTACCCAATGGCATGGCTCGCACACAAAAGGTATCGGGAAGTTATCACATTTCCTTTCACTTACAAATGATGGGGTATCAACTTGAGTCCCGAAATTGAATGTTTAGGGAAAAAATAACATAAATATAAGTGTAAAATTAACTCCATTAGTAGCTTCCTTTTATGAGTTGCCCAAAAAAACCATCCAAAACTTGCAACCGGACACAAAAGGCAGAGAACTAGAGAGTAGAGACTCTACTCATAAATATAGCCTTGCATTTAGTTTCATTTTCTCCAAAAATACGAATGCGTATGTAAAGGAAAAGAATGACCATTCCAGTAAGAACAAAGCGTAAAATTTAACCATTTGAATACATAAGTGATGAAGTGAGAGGTGTTAACCTTCTTCAACTATCTGGAGAGCTTCATAGAGAGGCTTTTGATTCTTCTTCTTCAGATACTGAATGGATAAATTGTGAGCACATTATGCAAAAAAAAAAATTTAAAAAAAGTATACTCCATATATAAAACACTAATGGTTTCAATTGGCACAAACCGCTCCAGTAAAGTGGAAGAGGCGTTCAACGGCAAGGGAGATGGAGACGATGACGGAGCAGACGGCAGCAACCACCCAAGTCGGCGAATACTCCAACGTGAGCTCTTCTTCCTCTCCCACCCCGCTCATTCGTATTTCTTCCTGTATTGATCCCAAACCGATCGATTAAAATTGAGCCCAGAAATTAACGCTAATCTCCAACTCCTTGATCCTGAGCTTTTCTGAAACAATATTACTCCGTATGAAATGAATGCGGCGATCAAACGGGAAAAACAAAAACGTGTGTTTTGGGGATTGAAATTAACGAGCAGCAGAGGATAGAAAGGTTTGAAATTGACGGGAGATTTGGATTGGATTTGAGGTTAATTAATCTTACCCGAATGAAGATGACAATTGACGCGATCCGACCTTCTTCTTCTTCGAGCTGCTTCGTTGGACGTTGAGGAAACATGCAGATGGCGAATGCGTTTTTTGTGTGTGCCTGCGTTTCCCCCCAGACTCTAATGCGCGCTTCCGTTACAAAATTACTGTGTTTAAAATCAATTCAATTTTTTTAAAATAAAAAAGAAATATTTGTACTAGATAGCAGTGAAACATAACTCATTTTCTTAAATAACACTTAAATTATTTTACTCTTTAAATAACACATAATAATGTTTAGAAGGAGAAATAATATTCAGTGGTGACAAATATTTATCTGAATAAAGACTAATGAATAATGACTAAAACTACTATATTGAAGAAAAAAATAAATATAATGCTCATTAGAGAAAGTCATTATGTTCAATAGTTTCGTCTAATTGATCGTCATAAATAATTCAAGTATTATTTCCCATTAAGTAGACCTCTACTTTTTAAAGTTGTGAGCATTATAAACTTAAGAAAGTAAATAAGTACTCTGTGTGTTGTCTTCATTTAATTTTCATATGTTGCGTTCTTGACATGTTGATATTGTTAGTCTTTTGAGTTCCTCATTGATTCTTGCTTTTGAATAAGTTGCTTTTCCTTTTAAAAAAATAATACGTATACCATTTTGATCGGCCAGGCTCAAACATAATAAATATTTTTTCGAGGAGCTCAGTACTAAAATAAATAAAACACGTGTGAACAAGCTTCAACCTTTCATTAATGACCTTTAAACTCAAATCATGTGTCGTGTACACAGTACACTCCAATATTAATAAAATTCACCAAAAGGCTCATGGTTTTCTCCTGATTGGATTTCCACGTTAAAACTTGCGTGTTTGTATTTTTGTGTATTTTGTTAAACGAGTTTATCGTTCTTGTCCGACTAAGACCGATACATCGGTAGAGATAATTTATATAATCAACCACAAACATAAAATTTAATACTCTATCTATTCAAAAAATATATTCACGTATACTATTCGCATGGTTAAACTTTATCTACTTTGTTCGTTTATGTTTATTGTCAATTTGATAAAATAACATAATCATATATCCTCTAGTTTTGTAGATCTTTGATATATTTTTTTAAAATGTAATTTTTATTATTTAATTCCACATTATTTTTTATATAAAATGATTTGAATAACTTCAGTCAAACATTGTAAAAAGTTTAATTTTAAACTACGGGTATATCTAAAATTTTTAAAGAATTAATTACAGAGTTCCAAACAGAGCGTGAGCTGAGGAGCTACCACATTTGGGTGGAAGGATATTTGTAGGGAGTATATAGTAAAACCGATGAATGATTGAACGCAGAAAAAACAAAACAGGGAGAGCCTCACACTTAAAAGCTAAGTCAAAAAACCGGGAAAGGGTTTGACAATGGAGACGATAGGGTTTTTGGGAATGGGAATAATGGGGAAAGCTATGGCCATTAACTTGCTCCGCCATGGCTTTAAGGTCACTGTTTGGAATCGCACTCTTTCCCGGGTAAATAATACCCCTCTCCTAGTCAATGATCAATCTATTCATATATATTGCTAAACAGATTTTTTGTTCCTATGAATTTGGTCTCGATGAGTTGAATTTATATCTCTTTCTTTGCTATGTATAATGTATTGTTGGAATGGTCGCTGATACTCCATGACTATTTCAAGTGGTTGAACTTGTTGGGTTGAAAGTGCTTTCATTTTTATTATGAAAAACAATGAATTTAGAATGGCATCGTGTAATTGTGTTTTGTGTAGAATATAGAGGAAAGAGATATATATGGGCCACACAATCTTCTATTTAAAACGAGGGTGGAAGAAAATTTTGGGACAACCCAGACTGGAGGGTAGGAAATAACATATAGTAGTAGTAGGAAAATAACGCATAGTAGTATTAGTTGGAAAAACCGTCATGGAAAATAGAAATTTGTTGAACAAAAATAAGAACATTACTTGTGTTGGAAGTGAGAGTGCATAAATTTACTAAAACATAATTAAAGATATAAATTATTTATTTTGTTTAGTGGTAAATGTGATAATTGATGTTGCAATTATTTAGGAACAGAGGAAGTATATATGGAATGAGCGTGGGCTTGTGGGATTTGAGGGGGGGGGGGGTCCCTTGGATATGCCCATTTTGTGTTGGTATAGAACATACGTAGTATTTGGCAGTGTTAAACATAAGAACTTTGAAAAATGCTTGAGATTACAATATTGATTCCCTCAACGAAGCTAGCAGTTGTTGGAGTGATAGCTCAAATGGAATTTTAAATTCTCACAAGTCTTGAAGCATTTAATTCTTGGTTTTGTTTAGTAATAGCTTCCATGCCAAGCAATTGTGTAATAATCTAAGGATCCTTTCATAAATGCAGTGTGATGAGGTAGTCAAACTTGGAGCTTCTTTAGGGGAGACTCCTGCAGCAGTAGTTAAAAAATGCAAGTATACAATTGGAATGCTCGCCGACCCTTCTGCAGCTCTCTCGGTTTGTCAAGAACTCAACTTCACAATGGGATTCAAGGTTACTATATTGTAAGATTGTCTAACTTAATTGTGTTTTGATCACTGGCTAGGTGGTTTTTGACAAGAATGGTGTTCTTGAGGAAATATGTGATGGAAAGGGTTATATAGACATGTCAACTGTTGATGCTGATACTTCTTCAAAAATCAACGAGGTAAAGATTCCTATAGACCTATACGAAAACTTACTTTATGTTATAAAAAATGTCATATTTGAACTGAAGAAGACAACTTTCATTAGGCTTCATATTTAATGTTTTTTCTTTTCAAATAGGAAGTCCCAAAGAACTTCTATACACACCTGTACCTTGGTAAAACATAATCCACCTGTTGCAGATTAATAGTCCACATTTGGTTTGGCATGAAGTTTAAGAAAAGTGATGTTGTGTGGTTGAAAGTGATGTATAGGAGAGAAAATATGAGCCACATAAACTTTTTGAAAAGTGGAAAGAGGACTATTTTTTGTGGCTTCCCAAAAAAGAAATGAGGACTATTAATTCAGGACATAGTGAGTAATTCTTTTTTGCTTTTGGAGGTAGTATTAATGGAAAATGAAATAAAAAATTATTTTAAATGTTAGGCAGTCAACGAGGAAATAAGAGTGAGTTGTTTGAGTGATGAATAGTCAGCATGATATGGAAATGAGAGAGAGGGATTAGTTAAATAATTTCTTAAAAATGAGATTTTTTAGAAAGTGCAACTAAATCCAGAAAAGGAGTAGATGAAAAGAGAAATGATGGGGGGGGGGGGGAAATAATGTCATAAAAGAGCAGAGTGGCTTATGTTTGTGTTTCTATGAGGTGCTTGCAGGCAATTATATCTAGAGGTGGTACTTTCCTTGAAGCCCCAGTCTCGGGCAGCAAAAAGCCTGCTGAAGATGGGCAGTTGGTTATCTTAGCAGCCGGGGAGAAGGTATACACATGTCCTATTCCATATTTCATGCAATGATGAATCCAGGGGGGACCACCCGCCCCAACCGTCTAAATATATTTGTATGCATAACTTGCGTATATACATGTGGTATACCTGTTCCATTTTGATAATAACATGTGTTAGTGTACCGGAAAATTTTTCTCTACACATGTGGAGTGTCTAGTGTTTAAATTTCTTAACCGATGACTTATCTATTTTTCTCTTTGATTAGTATGTTTATATATACTAATTAACATTTTAGTTAACAATAGCTGCAAGTCCGCAACTGATTAAGTGGAAAGCCCCTGCCTCCCTATTGAATGGGGGGGGGGTGGAAGTCTCGCTTTGATTAACTTATATAGTATTTATTTTTTCTTTGAAAGTTCATAATAACTGTTAACTTCAAAGTTTTGAAAATTTCAATTTATTGCATACTTTGTGAGATGCAAGTATTGCCTTTCTAGTGTTTGCTTGACACTCAAGGCCAAAATTTTTGTATGCATCATTGATCCTATGGTGCATTTCTTCTAGTATTGATGAATTTGTAACATTTCTTTTCCCTGTTGAATGTAGGATTTATATGATCAAGTACTTCCTGCTTTTGATGTCTTGGGAAAGAAATCATTTTTCTTGGGAGAGGTTGGGAATGGTGCAAAAATGAAACTTGTTGTTAACATGATAATGGGCAGGTAACGAGAGTTGTGCTTCTATTTTCGCTGCATTCGTTTATATTTTTATTTTTCTAGATTGTATTCGTAGACAATGGTGCTGTTCATGAACATGTGTGCTCTTTTAACCTACATATATACAAGGAGTTTTTTTGTGCCATTTACTATGAACTCTTCATAAAGTGCATGTTTTCCCCCAAACTTTCAAAAATGCACTATTAGTCCTTATACTTTTGATAAAGTGCGTGCTTTAGCCCCTAAGCTCGATAAAAAGTGCATGTTTTAGCCCCTAAACTCTTTGAAAATTGCATGTTTCTCCTCCGAACCTTCAAAAGTACATCATTAGTCCCTATACTTTTTGTAAACTGAAAGACGTTATTCAATGAAGAGAAATTCTTAGAGTTTCAACCATACACCATTCTTACAAATATAGGATTAATGGTGCACTTTTGAAAGTTCGGGGGAAAAACATGCACCTTTTAAAGAGTTTGCGGGTAAAGCATGCACTTCATGAAAAGTATAGGGACTATTGGTGCTTTTTTGAAAGTTCAAGGGGAAAACATGCACTTTTTAAAGTGTGTTAAAATTCCAGCGGGGCAAGAACAACGGATAGAGTGTCGGGTAAAATTAACCACTTGCACATAAAGTCGGGATCCACAATTCTAACCCAAAAGCTTAAGCTGATAGGTAGGGCTTCACCCTTCAATATATGCAAGTGATACTCATCTTTATTTTCCGATGTGGGAACTCCAACACTCTCCCGCAAGTGGTAACTAGCCTGGTCTAGTTAGCACTTGGACAAACGGGTCTAGCATCTCAATCTCTTATAGTTAGCCCACACAACGGGCGGTGGCATCTCAATCTCTTTTTAGCCAACTCAGCCCAAACCACAGATGGGTAGCTCATTTTTGCTAAACCCACATCCAAACAACCAGGAACAATCAAACCCGGACCGGACCTGCTCTGATACCATGTTAAAATTCCAGCTGGGCAAGAACAACGGATAGAGTATCGGGTAAAATTAACCACTTGCACATAAAGTCGGGATCCACAATTCTAACCCAAAAGCTTAAGCTGATAGGTAGGGCTTCACCCTTCAATATATGCAAGTGATACTCATCTTTATTTTCCGATGTGGGAACTCCAACAGTTTGTGGGTAATTGTGGAAAAAAAACTTTATTTACAATGTTTTGTTTTGATGCATCTCAATTTGAGAAATTCTTTCTTTTTCTTACTCGTTGTCCATTGCCCTCAATCTCAAGTGTTCTAGGTAATGGAGTGGAGGGGAGAGTGTATTGCCCTTATTTTTCATGCTCAATGTGTTTTGTTAAAGGAAGTGTTGAAAAGTAAAATGTATGTAACTGAAATTTGTTTAGCGGAGAGAAAACGTGTGGCCACTTGTTTCATTCCTTAATTGGGAAAAAGAGAAATGCCTAGTTTATTCCGGGAAGGACAAAAAGGAAAATGAAAAGTTTATTTTGGGATGGATGAAATAAATATTAAATTCAATTTTAAATTATCTTTTGAAAATTTTAAATACGGAGTAAAATTAATTTGTATTTTTATATTCTCTCCGTTCTTTCATCATCTCCGAGGGAGCGATTTTGACTTTGGGTGTGATGGAATAAAGCAAAATGGTTCTTTAAATTGTTCTTTTTCAGTAGTGAAGTAGCAGTTAGTCAATGCAACTTTCGACGCTCATCATGGGTCGTCCTGAAGAGCCGCTCTTTGCTTTAAACATAGGACTGCACACATCCGACCCCCCCTACTTCGCAATGGGTGGGAGCCTTTGAGGCATTGGGGTAATGTTGTTGTATATTCCCTCCGTCTTGAAAACAACTTTACACTTTCCTTTTTGGACGTCTAAAAATCAACCTTACACTTCTCCATTTTTCTTTTAGGAAATAAATATACGGGCATCTTTATTTCTCTCTTGCAGTTAAATTTCAATTGCACAATTTTCACTTTAGACCAAGCTTCTGTCACTTTTCAACACTTTTCTTTAACTCCGTGAAATCATACTGGCAAGTTCATTTAAAGATGGAGGGAGTGTATATAATCAATAGAGACAAGATGTGGTCGGATGTAAAGTAGGAAGAGAGATGAGTCCACAAACAATAAGAAACCATTTTCCTTTCAAACTTCCCTAATTACAGAAAAGGGCAATATGAATGTGTGGGGAGCAGAACGGACACTGATTTGAAGCTAAATTTACTTTTTCTAATATCCTCTTTTGTGCAGCATGATGAATGTATTTTCAGAAGGACTTGTATTGGCTGACAAAAGTGGATTGGAACAACAAACTCTCCTTGATGTGTTGGTGAGAAAACTGGTTACATTTTCTTCATAACCAAACAAACCCAGTATGAGTGTTTCTATTATGCTCCATAATTAAGTAGTGGGTCATGTGAACCTCGCATAATTAAATTAATAAAAAAAAGAAACAAAAGTGATTACAAGCCAAGTCGAAAATTATGTCCGTGTATTTTTAGGCGCTTCTAAGAATTTGCCACCCAGTATATCTAGCCCAAAAGTAAGGGTCTTGGAGGGAAATATGTACACAGACCTTACCTTTGTTGTTGGCAGGATCTTGGGGCAGTTGCTAATCCAATGTTCAAGATGAAAGGTCCTTCCATGATAAAAAACAATTATTCTCCTGCATTCCCTTTGAAACATCAACAGAAGGACATGAGGCTGGCTCTTGCCCTTGGGGATGAAAATGCAGTGTCAATGCCCCTTGCAGCTGCTGCAAATGAGGTATCATTCTATTTATAGACTTGCATCATTGTATTTCGCGTTGATTTCATGAGCCTCTGGTGTCTAATTCAATTCTAGGATTAATTTTGTTCCCCTACCTGCAACTCTCTTTGCAACAGTTTATCATGTGTCAACTACGTCCTCATATTATTGAGGATTTTTTTCAAGGAAAATGCTACTTTAACCCCAAGGATGACACAACTAGAGATAATCATGCACGGACTATTATTGTATGTGAGACAATCATCGGTGTCAACCTTGGTGCCACTATAGCATAACCCTTTTTAATCCAAATTTTATCTATAGCTTAAACGAAACAAAATTATCACCCAAATTCATACTCTGAAAATTAATTAGGGCACCAATATATTTCATTCATCCGCATTATAGGGCATATGAACTCAGTTCACTTTACCTCCATTGAAGCAAGTCTTTGAATATGCAAATAGTATACTTCATACTTCTTATTCGTGTTCAAGATTGTGAAAGATCGGAGCGTTATATGTTGGCTTGTATTTTAATATTTGGCCATTGTGGATCACTTAACATTTAAAATTAACCCTGGGGTCCGGTCTTGTAATTTGCAACTAGGCATTCAAGAAGGCAAGGAGCATGGGGCTGGGTGACCTCGACTTCTCAGCTGTGCATGAGACCGTCAAGCACACCAAGAAGACTTGATTCTGCAATTTTATTAGCATACAGGCCTTGTGGACATCTATGAGACATGACCATTCCTTCACTTTCTTTTGTGTCACCATGCCACAAAACTCTTTCTTGTACACTCATTTTATCTCTGTCTCTCTCGCTACACGTACCATAGACAGATCTCACTCTTTATTTATGATTATAACTCAATTTATCTCCTTCTAGGTAACTTTCCGGCCGGTTCGGAGAAGCTAGTGATGAAGTTTTTTTAAATTTCATTGAACACTCACTATTACTACACAAAGAGTTGTATTGTGATCTTTCACATTGCTCATTTATTCACTCAAACGATTTGAGATTATAGTTTTAATGAGTCAATGCTTCTACCACCATTGGAACTCGAACTTGGGTGAACTTCTGCAAAAAGTGAACTTCATACTACTTAGGTCAAGGAAGAAGTTCATTATATATGCAAATTTATGTAAAAAAGGGATGCATATCTGTGTTTTTAGTATTGATTTCATAAGTATCTTGTAGAAGTCTTTCAAAAAATTATTTCATTAGATTACTATGCAAAGCAAATTTTATGTATATGAGAAATATAGTGGAGGCATGTGTGCAAAGATGGAAATCACACAACAAAACTAACTAGTGTTATCAACTTTTACAGTTGGAGGAATGACTTGAAAGAAGAGTACATCATCATCATCATACATATATAGTACTAGCTAGTGTTATCAACTTCTGCATTTGGAGAGGGTGAGTTATGAAGAGGACATCATCATTATCAACATCATCACTATCACCATCATCACCATCAACCTCATCATCATATAGTGAGTTCCTGCTAAAATGAAAACATTGCCAATTTCAAACTAGGAACTAGGAAGGTAGCTATACAACATAAGTATATAGTCAAATACTTCCATGGACTTTAGGTCCATTCTAATTATATTGAATTATATGGACCTTGCTGATGTGGATTCTTTAGTATTAGCATTAGAATTAGGATTCAGAGATTAGAATTAGGATTAGAACTAAGATTAGGATTACGGTCAGCATTAGACACATGAGCTTGGGTGAAACGGGCTTTTTTCACATTAGCTTCTAACCCCAATAACTTTTGTGAGAAGGTCCAGGATTTAGGCGTGGACCTTAGGTGCGCGAAACCACCCCTCCAATTGCATAATTCTCCAATAAACCCAACCTGTTAAACTACTTGTATCAAATACTTGTACTATGAGCTCTCTGTTTGATACTCTGAAAATATGCTATTTGAACAGATATCAGCAGAGGAACATATGCCCCATAATTCGGGACGGAGGGAGTATTTATTGACAACAGCCTTCATATAAAAGAACACTATTCTTCACAAGTATAACAGAAAGACTACTAATATATATCAAGCACATTCCAATCTGTTAATGGAAACTCAATTGCATTGTTCTCCAATATATTTTCAATCACACCACCCAATCTGTTAAACTAATTATATCAAATTGTTCGATTATATTTCAAAAGTAACAAAACCGCATACAAACACAACGCCAGAAATAGATGATAAAAAATGCATCAAATAATATACAGAGTAACAAATAAAGATCTGGCCTCTGGGCATCAAATGCATTGAACTAGAATTTCAATCAAAATCAGCTTGATAGTCTTTATCCAATGAGGAAGTATTATGTTAGACAATCAAAGGAACAAACATCATCCATAGAGCATTAAGTCATTAACAGTAGCCTTCAAACAAGAGCACATTCCAAATCCAATTAAGTAATTGCAGAGGAAATAACGGATAAAGAAGAGATGGGGGACACTTACTTCCATACTGGCTAATGGCATTACGCTTTCACTCCGAATGCCCCTTAGTATCTTTTTTTTGGTTTTCTGTTTTTTGGTTTACGCCCCTTAGCATCTTGTTCCCCTTTGTCAAATAACACCAGGCTCTCCACAAAGCTTCCAACATACGAATCACCATGCTGGGTTCTGATTCCAAGACGCTTTAGCCGTTGCTCACTTTGGTGGCAGTTCAAATCCAGTGTAGCTAGTTCACACCCACGACCATGCTCCCGAGTCACATTCACTAAAAGTTCTCCATTCTTGCGAACCCCATACACATCCATCAAGCCTGCTGCGTCAATAACTAACTCTCTGCCTTCCCCAGTTGGATGTAACACATTCGTCCACGAACTGTTTACACCGTACTCCTTCATGACCCAAGAATCAACTCGATTGTAACCATGGCTAGCAGGGATAATCACGGCGATGGATTCTTCATATTTAATCACAGACATGTCTGGATGAAAATGAACTGGAGTGTTGGGATAACTCATCACGTGAAACTTCTCTGTGCTCAGATCAAAAGCGAACATCACATGTGAATGCGCGTCATAATTCAAGAAACCATGCCAATGCAAAGCACCATTTACAAAAGCCATCTGCCTAACTCCAGTACAACACCTATGCTTGGGGGAAACTTCAGTAATCCTCCGCCAAGAACACTTATTTAATGAGAACAACCAAGCCTCATTCGAATCCTGTCCATCGTTATGAAACACAACCAGAAAGAGCACCTTGTAGTCATTGGATAGTGAATCAAACCCAAAACCAAGTGTGGCGCGACGAATCACCCCATAGGGCACATCGGGCTTGGGCAAAATAAAATGTCTACGAATACAAGGGTTCCAGAGAATTACATCCCAAGGAAATGACTGGAGATTTACTAGACAAATCAGGCCATTACAAGTCCCTAAAAACTTAAAATCCCCGCTCTTGAAGGGTAAGCGGAGCTTCTTATGCCCTACAAAAGCGCCATTGTCCCAGCACAAATGAAAGTAGTGGAATCCGTGAAGGAGAAGATCGTCGTCCTGAAGAGACGCGGCCTGCTGCAGATGAGTGGGAATGAAAGTGGGATCTTTGATGAGAGCATACCAGGCCTTGCATACGGCGGTGCATTTCACCGCCGATTTCACCGGGAGTCGGCTTAGGATGAGCGTGATGACTTCCGGAGGCAAATAGGAAAGCATCTCCTTCTTCTTCTTCTTTGTAGGGGATCTGAGTTCCGGAGACAATAATTCAGACATCTTTCTGGTTCTTCTTCTTCTTCGTTCGTAAGGCATCTGTAGATTATCAGTACTGAATTCCAAATAGAAATTTGAGAGTGAAATTTGATCTCGTCCCTCTACAATCTCTCTAATTTCTCACGCCCTTTCCATTCAATCCACTCACTCCATTACAATGTGCGAACCTACCAACAATATAGAGTTGTTCTCAGGGATATCATCCCAAGATCAAGATGTTGCATTTATTCTTTAAAATGCTAGGTGTGCCCCATTTAATAATGTACATCATTTTATACTGTATTTTAGTGTGTTACATACTCCCTCCGTCCGGAAATATTCTTCCCATTTGACTTTTTTTGGTCAAAGTTTGTAAACTTTGATTATGATATGTGGAAAAAATACATTATATTACGATATAACTTTAATATGAATATATTCATTTTGAACTATAGTTTTCAAATATCAAATTCTTATAAAATATATCCATGTATAAATAAAGATATAAATGGTCAAAGTGCAATCTTGGAGACCGTAAAAAGTCAAATGGAAGAACATTTCCGGACGGAGGGAGTATATTAATTGTTTGATTGTCTGTATATATAATGATCTTCTCGGTTCTGTTTACGAGGTTTGATCGATTTTATTTTCAACTCGTAACTCGAATTGATTATCCAATCCATACCCAAAACGTTAAGGTGGGAATTTGCATTGTTCATTTCTTCACTTTGCCTTTGTATATTAGAAGATGAGTAAATTCCATAATTGGTTCTTTATAACAGGAGGGTTTTCATATTTAGTCTTCTATTATCAAATATTATCTTCGTAGTCCTTTTTAAAAGGGTACATTTCCACAAATGGTCTTTTTTTGATCTTCTGCCGCGTTGGTGTCAATTTAAAGGCTATAAGTATAATTTGACATCAACATTATGTCTAGTAACGTGTTCTGATATTAGTTAAGCGGATAACACAAAAATAATGACTATGATTGTGTGCTAGGATTCTGACGAAAGATCACATTTGTAGACTATAGTTGTCGTAAAAAGCGACTGTAATTCACAAACGACGCTAATGGAACAGCCTTTGGAATTGTGTATGACAAAAAAATATATTATCATTGTGAAATTATACTTTTAACCCTCAAATTAACACCAACATGATAGAAGATCAAAAAAGGACTATTTGTGGAAAGGTATCCATAAAAGAAGGATCACTAGAGTAATATTTGATAATAGAGGATTAAATAAGAAAACTCCCTTGTTATAAAGGACGAATTATATAATTTACTCTTAGAAGATTCACTTCTTTTAGTATACACAATAAAAGACAACTCTCAATTCTTGAGACTTGGTTGGTTGTCCAAGAAAAGATTTCTATGTGGGTAAGAGTAATCAATTTAATGAATTTTCACGTGTGGTTCAAAGTTCATAATTTATGGCTTGTACTTTCTCATCGGTCCAAAAGGTGGAATCGCCCACCCCAGGCGCCCCCACCTCCTTGCCCGACAGGAATGGTGAAGTAAATCATGGTGACTCAGTCGGCCAAGAACGCTAGACCCGTGCCCACCGCGCACAAGGAGCCTCCTCACCCTTTATGGGATTTTTGGATAGCTCCCACACTACCGCTTGCGGGACTCGATCCCTGGTCATCGGTCCAAGATTTCACGCTCTTGACCAACTGAGCTGCCCATGCAACAAAAGTTCGTGGCTCAATGCATACTAACCTACTAGCAACATTTAATTCCATCGATTGAAGTGCACAATTCCACATGGCTCAATTAATCATAGAGCCCAAATGCAATATTTTGCATTAAATGATTCGTGGCTCAATGTATAACATTTTTCAATGTATCAATTTTTTTACTTTATTCATAGCGTAGTGGACACTTGGCTCAATGCATATTCCCATCAAAAAATTTGAAATTTTTCGAGACCATCAATGGACGTGGCTCTAGGCGCATTATCCTTAAACAAACCCATTTACTTTTTTTGCGATTTATAGCTTTAAGTATGTAAAATTTGATAATGCTAGAGTCACAAGGAAACAGTTCACAAAATTTACAAACTTACTTTTTAAACACTTTCTTAGAAATAAGATGCACTCAAATAATAAAAGATATTTTAATTTAAAATCCACAAAAGGTAAGTTTCTAAAGTTTGTTAACTACATGTTTGTGACTCTAGCATTTTCCTTTTAATTTTTAGTCAACATAAGTCTCCGTTTGAAAGCATTAAATGCAATAACCTTTTGGATGCATCAATCAATGGCCCCGTTTGGCATCAGCGTTAGAGATTACTGTTAGCGTTTTGAAAAAGCTATCCGACGGTAGCCTTTAGCGTTAGCGTTTTCAGAATTAATTTGGACCATTGAAATTTTATCCAAAACACTAACGCTAATCGAAAACGCTGTTACCAAACAAAGCCTATGTTAGAGAATATGTCTTGGTTAGATTTAAATATATATTTTTTTGTTAAATAACAATAACATGTATTCCCTATCTAAAGATATTTAGTACTGTTTTTTTAAATCATCCATTTGATTTTTTTGCATGTAAACTTTATTAATTTAAAAAGTGTAAGTTAAACAACAGTGTATTTCATTAAAATTATTTGAGAAAAGAGATTAAGAAGCTACTTTTAAAAACGACTCTAATCCTTTTTAATTACCTAATCTATTTCAGGCACAAATTATTTTTGACAAGGAAGAAATTTACTTTTAGGAAGACTTTTGATCAGCATCATCTAACCTAGAGATATGATAGCTAAGTTATGTATTCAATTAGTTTTGCAGCTCTAAATACCACTTTTCAAGGAAATACATTAAATGTATGGGACAATAATACTTCTCTATATTGTTTTCTTGAGCCTCCCAAAAGCTGATTTAATTCTTGAGCTCCAAAATAATCCACTTTTCAATGCATCAAATATTGGTATTTTCGATGCGAACCCGTAGAGATAGGTATTGGTGGGCAAAACAGTGTGAGAAGTGTACTTATTACTTTGATAGTTGTCATGGATCAAAGGTTTTTCATGGCATAAGAGCACGGGCAATGGCAAGTAGAAAATGGAATGTCACACGGTGACGTGGAATATTTTAACCAATCAAAATCAGTCCAGTCAGCGTGTGGCAAGTGAATGGAGTAGTATGCCTTACAATGGCAAGTAATTGTTTTTGTCCATTTTTACACTTTTTAAGCATATTTTAATTATTAAAAATTATTTTACTTATATTTTTTTACAAAAATAGATGTACTCCTATTTTTAAAAAAATCTTCTTTTTTTCAAAAAAAATAAAAAAATAAAATAAAATTTGACTCGCTGAAGCCTCAAGAACGGTGTAAAAAGTGGAATCCCACGCAAGGCAAAGCTCATGGTTATCCTACATGTCATGTACATGTCATAGCATGGCAAGCGGATGGAGCGCCGCTGCACATGCTCTAAACACCTCCTTCCACAATATGTTCTTTAGAACAGTTATTCTAGGACTTTTTTGATTTGGTAATGAATCCTAGTCCCCTGTTACACATCAAGAAAGACGATAAGCATGGTTAAAATATGGCTGAGTAGTTTGTGTGAATGCAATTTTATTAATGTTTCAATGCAATTTGTTTGAATGCAGTTTGTTTCGAATTATGAGGGTGTTTGGGAGTATGGTGAGTTATGTAGAAGTAGAAATCATAATTTAGAAGCAGAAAGCATATATTTTTAGTTTTGATAGAAAGCACTTCTAGACCTTAATTATAACTTATAAAGCCATAAATTATAAGCTAAAGCATATTAACAAACATTTAAAATTTTGTTTTAGTAAAGTAGTCAGTTGGTGTGGACTGTGGAGGTAGTTTGGCGCTGAATATTTTTTTGAAGAATGAACAAGCAATTCCCATACATTATTCTTAAATACATTATTCGAAAAAGGGTTTTAGAATAATTGGAAATTGGAAAAGGGGTTAAACCCGTTTGTACTCTGTACTCTGTAGTGCTCCCTTCTCATCCTCTCCTTCATTCCTCCATTTATTTCCTCGGTGGTCGCGGCTGGATCCAAAGGCCATACCCGTATTAACCCAGCAATGGCTGCCTTCGTTCCTCCCCCCGCCGCCACAACTCCACCGGCGGATTCCAAGCCGGCGGTACCGGAAAAAGTCGACTATATGAACCTGCCTTGTCCCATTCCGTATGAGGAATTCCACCGCGAAGCTTTTAGTCAGTATTTTATTGCAATTCTCTTTTGAATGCCTCTTCTTAGTTTTCCCTTTTCTGTTTCTGTATCTGAACTTGCAACCTCAATCTTTTAGGGTAATACTGTGAAAACAACTGCTGAAGATTAGGCTTTGTTTTAGGTTTTATTTGACATTAGCTTCAGCTTTTGGAAATTGCTATACGAAAACAGCCATTAGGCATTAGCTATCAAAACCATCAAAATGTTATACAAAAAGCTAACGCTAAATGTTAGAGTTTATAACAATCATTCCTGGGCCACAACCACAAGCTTGAGCTTTTGGTTGAGTTGGTTCCTTGACATGGTATTAGAGCCTTGATGACTAAGAGGTCACGAGTTCGAAACTCACCGCCACCCAGTTTAAAAAAATTAAGGTTTCACGTGCAAGGCTCAAAGAGGTCACGCCTGCACGTGAGGGGGCGTGTTAGAGTTTATAACAATCATTCCTGGGCCACAACCACAAGCTTGAGCTTTTGGTTGAGTTGGTTCCTTGACACTAAAGCTAATCACTAATGTTGTTCCCAAACAAAGCCTTAATTCGGTAAACGGGTAGAGAAGTCTAGCCTCTACAACTTCAGTACACTAGGTGTGTTAAACATGAAATAGGTCATGGAAGATCAGAAGAATTGCATGAACTTTTAGAGTAGAATTGAGATGGAAAATACAGAAAATAATAGATCAACGATGTAATAAAACCCAAATTTTTATTCAATGTTCACTACACTTGTTGTGTAAGGTAACCCGAAAGTCTAACAGTCTAACACCCTTCTTTTGTGAGCTGGATTTGATGTTTGAAGTTCGAACAAGAGGAAGATGAAGGTGGTTACCATAGGAGATGGTGTTTGAAGTGGAAACTCATGAATTAAGAGAAGAGTGACATTGGTGTTAAACTCAACAAGTCAAACAATCCAAGTATAAATAAAAAATGTTAGGTTCTGAGGCCCAATTAATATTTGATGTACTCTCAAATAGTCAAATTAAATTGTTCACGTGGTTCAAATAGCTATTTTTATGTCTTTTAGGTTGTACCTTTTACACTCCCAGCATAGCTATTTTAATAACGTAGGTACTCTAAATCATCAATATATAGCCCTCCCTACCTCTATGGAGTTTACCCCATGGGTGTTACCATACATAACTTACTCTCTGTGTTTTTTCTTTATATTCTTCGTGTCAATCCTAACATAAAATCCACCCAATGTTTGGATCCATCTACCAACTCCTTCTGACTTAGATATTCTCATGCCATTCATAAGATAGTGTATGAAGTCATTTGTTTTATTTGTTTGGGAGCATCACCTTGATAATTTTGAAAAAAGAAAATTTTCATGCATGTTTGAAAACTTTGAAGTCATTAAATTACTATCAGAATACATCTACACAATATTCAATGTTCACAACCTTTGGAATTATGAGTAGATATAATTTGGGTCAAGCTGTAGGCTAGGGTTTAACTTGTAGCTTGTCAACATTGTGCACTATGCATACTATCCTTGTATGCTGAGCAGGTTCCCTCCAAAAAAATGCTGACTACTAAACTTTTAGGTTATGCATGGATTGCATGTCCACATAGACATGTGTTGCTGCATTTCTCTGGGTCATAATATTCTCAATTGTGTTGAGTTTATTGTTATTGTCAAATTTTCATCATAGTATCAACATCATTATTTTTTTCTGAATGATAGTTGTTAGAGTATCTCACATCGAAAGTTGAATAGAAAAGTAATCGGTATATAAGCTCTTGACTTGAACTAAGTAATTGATTGGATTCAATCTTTTAATGTTGTTCAACCCGAGTGTCTTATTATCCAATCCAGTAATCCTTTCCCAATCCTAAAATTCTATCAATAGTTATGAATTAAGTACTCCCTCCGGCCTCCGCCTTGTTGTATCTGTCTAGTTTTCTTTTTTGGGTCGTCCCATTGTATCCGTCCACTTTCCCTTAAAGTACTCCACTTTACTTTACATGCATATCTGACGCTTTTGTGGGTTTTGCCTCCCTTTATTTTCAAATTTACTTATTACAACTCCTACCCAATCCCCACCCTTGACTAAAAAGTAAGGGCAAAATGGACCAAGCATGCCCTTCATCCTCTTTGATCCAAGAGCCCAAAAAAACTGGGCGTAACATAGGGACAGAGGGAGTAGTATGTTATTTACTGGTTTTGTTGATTCTTTTAGCATTACTTTATTGAGTTTTCTGATGTCAAATTAGGCCTTAAATAATTTCAGTGCAACTATTTTGATTCAATCTACTATCTTGACAGTGTCGCTGAAGCCGGATTTTTTTGAAGGCATGCGCTTTGACTTTACAAAAGCACTTAACCAAAGATTTTCACTCAGTCATAGGTACATTAAAGAAAAGTCCAATGGTAGATGTTCTATTTTCAGTGGATACCTTCCTTTTGCCTTAGGAAGGGGAACCTGTTGTACCCTGTTTGATGCAGTTGGTTTTTCTTATCATTGTTTATCAGCATGTTAATGGGACCCACAGAAATTCCTTCGCAGTCCACAGAGATAATAAAAATTCCAACCTCTCATTATGAGTTTGGTGCAAACTTCATAGACCCTAAGGTGTGTTATTGGAGTACTTCTTTCTCATGCGTAAACTCTCTGGACTTTTCACAATTTGCAACAATGTTATCATGTGAATACTGTTTGGTTGTTACAGTTGTTTCTTATTGGGAGGTTGATGACAGATGGCCGTCTAAATGCTAGAGTGAAATGTGATTTGTCCGATGCTTTTTCTTTGAAGGCCAATGCTCAAGTAAATATATGAGATTACCATATCCATATTTTGTTCTCATCTGTTGTGCATGCATCTATTATTTATTTCAAAATGCCTGATTGACTCTTATTTCATTTTCTTCCCAGCTCTCAAATGAGCCACATATGTCACAGGGAATGCTCAATTTTGACTATAAGGCAAGGGGCTGCTATTCACTTGTAGAATATTTATTATGCTTGTAATCTAATCCTTCAAGCCTCTGTATTTAAACCATTATATACTTGGTGACATCAAGTTGATATAAACTCTTACAATTGTAACTCAGGGAAATGATTATAGGGCCCAATTTCAATTGGGGAATGGTGGATTGCTTGGAGCCAGTTACATCCAGGTGAATGATCAAATCTTTTTATGTTGAATTTTTGGCATTATGCATGTTTGATGTGCCTAATTACAACTTATAGTATCCCACTTAGACAATTGTAAGGAAGATGTGCCTTTTCTTTCTATCCATAGGCAATTGTAGGGAGGGTTTCTTGGAAAGAGCCTCTCTACTTTCGAGTAGGCGTAAGGTTTGCGTACACACACCCTTCCCAACCCCTACTTTTTCTGGGATTTTATTAGGTTTGTTGTTGTTGTGTCCTCCCTAGACTCAGAATAGTGTACAGGAGATGTTCTCTATCTCTCCATCCACAATCACCTACATACACTTGCAGCGTACATACATATGCATACACGTGTGACTTGCATGCATGTTTGTCAGTGTATGCAACCACTTACCATGAGTTACTTAAGATTTTTCCTGTCCTTTTTTATAAGGTTTTTTTTACGATGATGTGCACTCTATGGTTTTTGAAATCCAGCATCTTTTTCCCTTAACCCTTCTGTATAAAACAATATGTGATTCTATATTTTTTTATTAACTTCTATACTCTTTTTACAGAGTGTGACTCCGCATTTATCTTTGGGAGGCGAAGTGTTCTGGGCAGGACAACATCACAAATCAGGCATCGGCTATGCTGCTCGGTACAACACTGATAAGATGGTATTGCTTAGCCCTTTTAAAACTTGTTCTATCATCTCTTGCAGCATAGCATGCATCCTTTGGTTTGGTTACTAGAGGTATTTTAATAAACCTTTAAAAAAATATTTTGTGCAAATAATTTTTCTAGATCTTCTAATGTCATTTGAATCTTTTGTGCATTGGCCATTGATTCACTTGGTCTCATTATAATGTGCTCTATTCTTTAATATTTCTAACTTTGGTATTTTAAAGATCAATTTGTTAAATTTGCAATGAAAGAGTGGTGGTTTTACTTTATATATATTCTCTTTTTGTGAGTTATCACTTGATGACAATGTTTTCGCTTCGGTTAAATAATGGACCGGATTAGAAAGACCCTTAAAACTTCTTTTGCTTCTTACTTTGCATGAAATTTTGAGTAGTAAATGCAGCGATGCGTCAAGAGTCTGGCAGGAATTGCCTCATTTTTTCCCACAAAAGTAGGGCTGCGTACACCCCAACGGAGTTGGGAATATACTAGGTTTTGTTGTTGTTGGACTGTTGATTCAGTAATTGTATACTCCCTCTGTCCAAGTTGAAACTTCCCATTTTGACTAGATGCGGTTTTTATTGTTAAGTGAAAAAGTAGTTGACCTTCCTCTTTTCTTTTTCTCCTTTGTTCCCCCCCCCCACCCCTTCCCCTTCTCTTTCTCTGACATTCAACACTGCCACCCACCTTTCCATTCTTATTCTTTCTTTCTCCTTCTTCAATTTTATAAATCCAAATGGAAAAAATTAAACATAAAAAAATCAAATTTTAGGTTTTAGATCTAAATAATCAAAGAAATTAAAAACCAAATCGCTTCAACCTCAACCTCGTAATGGCTTTAATCGAGCAGAAAGATGGACAGGATCCAGATCTGTAAGCTTCGCCGCCGATCTAATAGCCAAAACCGAAAGAAAATTAAAACCTGGGACAGACGCCGCCGCCTGTCTGCCACTGCCAACACACTGCAAAGAGGGGAGGGCGAGGCAGCGAAGAAAAGGAGAGGGGTGGGGGGCTGACAATGAAGAAGATGTGAGGTAGGGGACTGATGAAAACAAAGAAGGGTGCAGGGTGGCTGGAGAAGAAGAAGAAAAAGAGGGGTGAGAATGGAGGGTGAGGGTGACAGAAGATGAAGAAAAAGAAGTGCAGAGGGGAGAGACAGAAGAATGGGCAATAAGGGGATGGGTAGCCTCATACAACAAAATAAAGGGTAATTTAGTCATTTAGGCAAAAATGCCAATTTAGGAAATGGGAAGAAAGAAGTGGGACGGCCTTAAAAGGAAAGTGAGAAGAAAGATATGGGACGGAGGGAGTATGTAATTTATTTTTTGTCGTGTTTGCCTGCAGGTAGCAACAGGACAAGTTGCTAACACTGGACTCATTGCATTAAACTATGTTCAAAAACTTTCCGAGAAGGTAAAAATTTGACCCTCTTATATAGATGTCTGTCTAAGTCATGCAATTAAGATGCTTCTTGCATGTAGGTTTCTCTTGCATCAGACTTTATGTACAATTACATTGCTGGAGAGGTCACAGCAAGCGTTGGTTATGATTATATTCTTCGGCAGGTAATTTATACCCTTCAAATCCCACTTTGAGAGCTCTACCCTTATATATTATTAGTGATTATCAAACGTTAGAGATACTGATTTTATTATTACACTAGAATTGAACCTTTTTTTCTTTAAAGTTTACAAAGGTAAAAAAATTAGATATGGTTCATGTTGAAAATGTGGTTTTGTTAAAATTCTAAAGAAGTAAATAAAAACAAGATAAAAAACAACCCCACTTGGGTATAAATGCTTTTTCATGATCATACTCATTTTTTATTTAGGCAGTGTATGGGAGACATGAAGTGATTCTCAAGGAAAACCATTTTCATGTATTTGTAGGCAACGGGGGAGAATTTTTTTTCCTTGGACATATTTTCTGCAAGTTTTCTAAACACTAGCAAATGTTATGAAAACTTTATTTTCTTTGGTAAAATATTTTCGATGGAAATTGGTTTTCCTTTAATGTTTCTTTTGAAAACTTATCACTTGGTTTCACCCTTGCCTCGGCTACATACTTTGATGATTAAGTAGTTATTTTGGTGGCAGTGTCGTCTAAGGGGGAAGATCGACAACAACGGCTGCATTTCTTCTTTCTTGGAAGAGCGATTGAACATGGGTTTAAATTTTATTCTCTCCGCCGTGGTACCCATTCAATACATCTTGCTCTATATTGTTTTGTTAACCGTTATGAATGTCTGTTAGGGCTGCCCCAAAATCACGATAGTAAATGTGATTGTGTGGGTAACCAAACATACACCATCGCAAATAGAAAACTCTCTCCGTCTTAAAAAAATTGTAAAAAAAATCACTTTGATCGGGTGAAATTAGTTTTTCATGTAACTTGCCAAAAGAACTTAAAAACAAGATACACATGATGATTGTAGTTGAATCAACAAATAATGTTAAAAAAAAGTATGGAGTACACTTTATGATTTTTACGTGATAACCTGACCAGAATTCAAAAGTTATACATTGAGCAAACAAACATGCAAATTTTTTTTAGACGGGCGATGTTTTTTCAAGTGGTTATCGACCACCAAGTTAGTCTGCCAACAATGCTTTGCTTTCGTATAACATTCTGATGTGTGCATAAAAATATGGCCTGCAGATTGACCATAAAAAGAAAGATTACAAGTTTGGTTTTGGGCTTACAATAGGAGAATAGTTTAGCTTGTGAAAGACGAGGAGCATCTTTTAGTCGTTGATTCTTTCATTCACATTTCCATTAGAGAATCAAAGCAGACAAGTTTTGTATTCTTTGTTACACTCTAGCGCCCGATGCTACTAAAGGTCAGTTCCCATCTCTAAGTGATGCCATCTCTAAGTGACTGTCATTTTTGGTGAAACTAGTATTCCTACCCGTGCAATGCACGGGGTTAAAAAAATCTTTTTTGCTTCTGAATTTTTTTCAATACAATAAATAAAGATAATATATTTCTCACAAATTTTTAATAACATAGAAAAAAGACAAAGTACTTAACGTAGTTTCTTTAATACTAAATTTTCTAAAAAAAAACCTCAGGGTGTAAAATATTTTTGGTATAGTTGTAAGGGTTTTCATTTTCATCTAGAAAAAATATTTTGAATCGTGTCTTTGTATTCACTTATGAAATAGAAACATAAAACTGACAATGAGTGAACACTGACTTGGTTAAAATAATCCAATAAATGACAATATTCAACCTTGATTTTTGTTCAATGTAATTGCAAAACATAAAACCATTCGGAATTGTCTTCTTTGGAACTTCAGGGTAGTCCTAGACCGGATGGTGCCAAATTCAATGGTATATATAAACCTTTTCCCTGATCGACTTGATTTCACAAAACCAATAATAACACTGATAACATTCTTCCCCCCACCCCCATCCCCCCCCTGCTTTAAAACTATATTATGGTTTAGGATCTCTAAACATTTGGTTTTATTTTCATAAGTTATTCTTGAGGAGATAACTTATGTCTAGAATCAAGAATTCGGGTAGAATATCAAGGTCACTTGTTCCATCAATCACTTTTCCAAATTTCCATCTCCAAGTTTGGGTATCCCATCAGAAAAAGCTTGTGTCCCTATTCGTGCAAAAGGGCATTGATGAATGCAANATCTGTATATGTAATATCTAACATAAAATTATACTAATATTTATCTCATTAAAAAGGACAAATATTTTTGTACTTTTTTTGGCATGCGTTACAAATATATTTTTTTATTTTTTTATACATAACTTTTTAGAATAAAAGATTTGGTCCATAATGCCTTTCTTATGTATATTAAAATAAAAGTGTTGGTCCATAATGCCTTTCTTATGTATATTTTAATCCACTATAAAATTTTTATATTTTAATCATCATTAAAATACCATTGTCATCATCATTATTATTGCTATTATTCAATATCACTTAGGGACAAAATTTTAATCGGTGTTCTTTTTAAATGATAGTTTTTCAAAAATAAAAGCTTCGGGTTACTTATGAAGCATATTTACTAATTATTATATAAATCCTTATTTTGAAAAAAGTAAAAATTGAAAGTGGTGGGTAGTTTTACAAATGAGTATATGTTGAATGTGTATTACAAATTGAGTGTGCCACAATTGCCATGGATTAAATGTGTATATGTTACACTTTTAAAATAGATTAGTTATAAAAATCAAGGGCTCACCATTTGTTTGGGTGTTTTTTATGCGTGAGAAAGAAAAGGAAAAATAGGGAAAACTTTCTTGTTTTTTTAGGAGAGAGCTCTTGATCTTCCGGTCGAATTTCCGGCCATCCCCTTCAAAGTTTTTGGTCGCCAACGTTCCAACGTTATTCTTGTTCGTTGGTGTGTGATTGGTCCGTACAATCTCCACACACGATAGCGGTTTTATCCTGGGAGGAGAGTGTCTACGTCTTTCTGGTACGGTAGGCGAGCACTAACCTGAAGGACAGCTCCGGCGACTTGGAATGGTATAGAACATTTGGCAGATGTTGCATCTCCTCGCCCTTTAGGCGCAATCTTTGACCATGTTTGGCCAAAAATACTCTTGCAAGACGATGCGCCTTTCCTTGGAGAAATGGCCCTGATGTGCCGCACAGATGCCACATTGGCCTTCCTCCATGATCTACTTGGCTTTCTCGTCGACACACCTCAAGAGTGCACGTTGTACGACCTCTTGTACAACTTGGAGTTTTTAATTACATAGGTTGGTACCCTTCTCTTGATCAACCGAGCGGATGTCTCGTCTTTGGGTAGAGTCCCGTCTTCTTTGCATTTGATCAGCTCTGAGATCTAGCTGGCCATCCCGTCAATGATTGCCATCACGAGCTGGGCGTGAATACTTGGGGACCAGAGCTCCTCAATATGGGCCATCTTGGAGATATGCTCAGGGCTTTCGTTACTCAACTTAGAGAGAATGTCGACCTCTGTGTTTTCTGCCTTCGGGATCTATACCATCTCATAGCCTTTGAAAAGTTTGAGCATCTCCAATGCTGCCTCTTTGTATAGTCGCATTCGTTCTTCCTTGGTCTCGAACTCGCCTTTGACCTGTTCGACTACCAGGCGTGAGCTGCATCTGATTCTCACACACTCAGCCTTCATGTTGGTTGCGATCCTCAGTCCGCTAAACAAAGCTTCATACTCTAAATTGGAACTTGATGGCGTGGTATGAATGGAATCGCTCGAGATACTGAATGACCACGCCTCCTTTGCAAGCTTTCAATGTGGAGGACCCATATGTGGACAAGGTCCACCATTCGCTTTGCTCAGCTGTCGGCACAAGATTGTTGTCATGGGTTGTGCACTCCACCATAAAATCGGCAAGTGCCTGCCCTTTTATTGCCGTCCGGTGCTTTGTTTCGATCTGGTACTAGCTCAAGTATACGGAACACTTGATGACCCTGTTTGATGTGGTGGGGTTCCAGAGAATGATGCCCAAGGGCTGGTGGCTTGTGACCTCTTCATCGTGAGCCTGGAAGTAGTGGTTGAGCTTCTTGACCATGTTGACAACGGTGAGAATTGTCTTCTCCACTACCCAGTACCTGAGCTCGGCATCCTTCTGCATCCTGCTGACGTAATAGATGGGCCGCTGGGCGTCCCCATCTTTCCTTAAGAGCACAGAGCTTATCGCTTCGAGACTAATGCCCAGGTACCGATACAATTTCTCCCCCTTGATCGGCTTCGACAAGACCTGTGAGGTTAGTAGATATCTCTTCAAGTCCTCGAATGCCGTTTGGCATTCGGCGGTCCACTGGAAATCAATATTCTCTAAAAGAAAATGGATGAAGTGTAAATTTTATTTTGGAATATTCAAAAAATGAATAAAGGGCTCCTTCAACCCAAAGAAATTTTTACACTTTCGAGTTTTCGATGTTCAAAAAGTACTTACAATTATGTAATTTTTTAAGTGTAATGAACACATGATTCACAACATTTTTTTCTCTTATCTAAATTAATTTTAATCATGTTTTTTTAATATTTTTATTATTTTTTAAAGTTACATTGTAAAGTAATTTTTTAGACAAAAGGAGAATATGTTTTGAAGGCATAGAGTAATACGGAGTAATCAATAATAATACGGAGTAATATTAAGAATACTAATACTAATACTAATACTAATACTAATAATAATAATTATAATTATAATGATAATTATAATTATAATGATAATTATAATTATAATGATAATTATAATTATAATTATAATTATAATTATAATTATAATAACAATAATAATAATAATAATAATAATAATAATAATAATAATAATAATAATAATTGATCTGAGGAGTGCTAGGGTACATCAAGTTTTTGTCCCAATTTGCATACCAGAAGTATCATAAATACACACAAACAATAGTTATTTGTGGGGTGTATGGACAATTGATATTGATATATGTCTTTGATACACTTATTTTCTCTCTCCTCTTAATAATTTTTATTTTTTTATGTTATTTCATTAAATATTTGATGAAATAAAATATTTTTACCACTTCTTGTTTTGTAGAACTTTTGACTTAATTTTTTAACATGTACGGAGTAATTCTTAATTTTTATCTGATGGGTATATCTTTATACCAGCCCGAATAACCGAAAGGGACAGGTCAAAAAGTTTACCGGTCACTTTCCATGATTACAAAATGAGAACAACTCTTCGATTGAGACGAGTCAAAAGTTGATCGGTCACTTTCCTTAAAAAAGTGACCGGTCATATTTTGGGTGATAGCCAAAATGTCACGTAATGTTGTGAAGGACACTCCAGAAGACCAAAGAGACGGATTGGGCTCAAGAAATGACCGATCGACCTTCGAGGAAAGGTGATTGGTCATATTCTTCTACTTAGGTAATGTTCGACGAATCTCTCAAGCATAACAATCAGCATCTAGGTCAGGGGACCACCCCGCCGTTCATCCATCACGAGGCATACAGTGAAAGAAATGTTTATCATCTTGCAGGGTTGATTGGATAGGGAATATCCACCTTAGAGTCTTTGATTGAATAGTGTCTTGGCTTGAAGCTATTAAAATCATTGATTGAATAGTAATTCCATTTTGTAAAGTGACATTCCCACGAGCTTCATATTTTGTCCATGGATGAATAGGGAAAGGTCACATATCCTCCTCTATAAATATGATAATTATGGATAGAGGAGGAGATCCAATCTTTATCTCACTAAAACTACACTCTTGAGACAGAGTAAAAAATATAATCGGACTTAGGAGATTTGCCCAGTCTAGGTCATACTTTATGTTCTTGTTGTGTGTATTTTACTACGAGTAAAGTTTGTGTCCAGGTCAAACCCGGTCATCCCACCCGGCTATATTTACACCATCATTATCAATATACCAATTTGTAAATAAAATGATTTCAAAAAGAGAAATATTTTTCTACGTAAATCCTGATTTGTAATCAAAGTGGGGATAGAAGTAATAATACTCCCTCCGTCCTATAATGTTCTTCCCGTTTGTGTTTACGAGGTTTGATCGATTTTATTTTCAATTCAATTTATTTGATTGTAGGTGTAAAATTAAAAAATAAAATTTATATATTTAAAAACTACATCAAAAGTTCTACAAAACGAGTGGTGATAAGACTATATTATTTTATCAAATACTTAATGAAAATAGGTAAAGAAAGTGAATAAAGTTTGACCATGTGAAAAGTACTCCCTCCGTCCGGAAATTTTCTTCTCGTGTTGACTTGGCACGCTTATTAAGGAATAGTAAAAAAATGCAAAATTTTCAAAAATGCACAAATTATAAACTTTTAAATCTTCTTTTATTATTAAAAAAGTATTAAAAAAGTAGATTTGTGATAAAATAGAAGGGTATTATTGATATTTAGCCTTAAAATGTATACTAAAAAAGGAAATGGAAAGATTATTTTCGGACGAACCAAAAAGGAAAATGAAAATAATTTTTCCGGACGGAGGGAGTGCAAATTTAGGACGGGGGATTGCAAATTTAGGGTACACCTATGTAATAGTTTGTCGGTATACAAGAAAAAGAAAAAAAAGAGAACAATAACCGGCATAAGATTTAGGAACATCATATGACAAGTTTAATTTCTAGGCAGTCTAATCATTGTGCTGGTACACATTTCTCTCAAAAGCACATTACTTTGTCTACTCACCAAACAGCTTGACCAGATGTTACGTAACTATTGTGGTGCCAGAGATAGTGTGGAGTAAATTACCCCGTTTTTTACTTTTCATAAACTAATACGGAGTATTTCAAAAATTACTCCCTTTCAATTAAGGCAAATTCTTCCATAAACTTAAGATTGATAGTCATTATATAGAACTTAGTGCATTTGTAAGAGCATCTTCAATGCATTGGCTATATTGTAAAATATACACTTTTTACACTTTATTTTTCATTTTATCTCACTCCAAGGGAGAGTGTAAATGTGATGATAAAATGCACTATAGTGCAAAAAGCAACCTACACCTTCTATTTCTACAAGTTACTGTAGATAGGGAAAAGAGTTTTAAAAATATTTTGTGGCCCCTTTTTTTCTCTCGTCACTCCCTCTGCCGCCTCTCTGCTGTCTTCTTCAATCCAAAATCACTGGTGCTGTTGTGCTCATTCCCTTTCTCATGTAAATTGCTGGAAAATTTATATTAATTGTGTTGATGGCTAATTATTTTAGTGTGATGTCATTCCGATTCTTCCCCCAATTTTAAGTGAAACCTAGGTTTAAATGGATTGTTTCTTTCTTTGATTTAGAAACAAATTTGGCTTTAATGGTTACTATTAGAGCTGGCAAATCGGTCGGTCAGGTCAGGTTCGGGTTCGGTCACTTCAAGTTCGGGTTAATTTGGGTTTGGGTTAATTCGGGTTCGGGTTGAGAACTGTATTTTCATGACCCAGTATCATCGGGTTCGGGTCGACCCAACGGGTTATGACTTTGGTTTTTTTAAATTTTTAAATTCACATTAACACTTACATTTTCTATTAAATAAATTTAAAATATCAAAAAAAAGTACTAAATCTATAAAATTATATTATTTTTAACTCTAGAGTAGTTTTTAGATATATAAATCAATATAAGGAATTTAAAAATGTTTAAGTTTTGGAAATAAGTAAAATAATTATGCAATATCATTAAAATTTTGTCTGAAAATATAAATTTATACACTAAAAACAAGTAAAAAAGTGTTTAATTTTGAAAAATTCTTACTTTAGTGGGTCGGTCAGGTCGGATTCGGGTTCGGTCGGGTTGGACCCATTTTTAGCGGGTAATTTCGGGTTCGGTCAACTACGGGTTTGGTCATCAAAACCTTTGTTCAAAACCCAGTGTTTTCAGGTCGGGTTTCGGGTCAAAAACAGGTCGGGTCACTTTTTGCCAGGTCTAGTTACTATATTGAAAGGAACAGTAGGTGTGTAGCCTTAATTTAGGAATTAAATTCATATTAAGCTACATATATGCAATTTTTTATTATAGATATATAAATACTGCATTTTTTTAATTCTTGTTTATGGTCTATATCTCATCATAGGTATTGTTTGTTAAATTTTCTACCATCTGTTTGATAAGAAATATGATTAGCACCAGAGAGTTGAAATACCACAATTTAAAACAATCCAATCTGTTAAATGCTCTGATTATAAATAATAATTATTATGCATAAATAACTCAAAATAATAAAATATTACAAAAGTGTATAATATAAAAGATATAGTTGGAGTGAATATAAAAAAGTAGATGTGTAAAACACGGTTGATAGTGTAAAATTGCATTTACACTACCAACTTTTACACTATCCCTTGAAGATGCTCTAACATGGATGGCTTGGAGAGTGTGGAAAATGACCAACCGTATAGGCAGTGCAGGATCCATGATTTTAGCTAGATGGGGGCACCATTAGTCGGGGGTCGGGGGACAACGCCCTTGAAATTTTTAATAGACAATATAAATTGACAAAAAAAATACCGGAGTAATAAATTTTGTTTCGAACATTCATGTTTTGACATGGGAAGGATTTATTTTCATAGTTTGACCTTCTAATTATATTTTTATCATCGAAGAAAAAAGAGAGACAAATCATTTAAATGACTTATTATATCAATCCAAATTGAATTGAGTATATTGCAACGACTTAATTTAGATATATTAGTCATTTTTTACAAAAATGAAAGTGTTTTAGGGAAAATAATGAAAGAAAAATTGTTTTAAGAAAAAGAGGAAGTATGTAATAAAATAAAATATACTAAAAAAATTAAATAAAAACTTTAAAACCATTTTAATTAGATGGGGTCTTATTTATTTTTGTTGGGGGCACACATACATAATTTTTTTAAAAAAAAAAATTTAACTTTGAAAAATAAATTTAGTAGGGGGCATTAGCCCCCAACTCTTATGAAGTAGATCCGCCACTGCGTATAGGACCGCTAAAATTTTAAGGCCCCATATTTTTTATATTCATTATTAATTTTGAAGCATAAGTGATGGGTGTATTTCACCCACGACCGGTCAAAAGACAGAACCCAATAGTTGACCGGTCAAAGAGTTCAGGCTTGAAAGAGAGATCTGAATCGTCAGTGAAAGGATGACTGATTGACCAAAAAGTTGACCGGTATACTTTGGATAAGTATACCGGTCAAACTATCCCATCGTCTAAATTCATCCTTCGAAATTAACCAAACCAACCCTCAAGGATCACCCGATCTAGTTTCCGAAGATTGGAGAGCGTCGGCAAGAAGAATCCAAAAGAACTTGGACTGTAGTGGCTGGCATTGCTGGAGAATCAGGGAGATGCTGAAGGAATGTTTCCAAGCCAGAACGCGACAAGGGCACAATCCCCCTCACAAGATGACAAGGCAGCTCAAGGACGAAACCAGTCACCTCGCACCACCCCAGCAGCGTGCCTCCACGTGGGTGCACGTGGTCTTGTCCCCCTTAGCCTAGTATAAATACTGCTGTAAACCTCAGAAAGAGGGATCCGAATTCATTCTCTCTAAACTCCCTTGCAAAAGCACCTGTGCATTCTCTGTTATAATATAAACTGGGCTACAGGTGTTCCACCTAAAGTCCTCCCGGTCAATCTGTGTGTTTTTACCTTCTTTACTTAATCAAATCAAGCAAACTATTCTAGACCCGGTCTAGTATAGTTTGACCGATCGAGTAATTTACACCATCAATAAGTATTTTAAAATAATAAAATAGGGACCAAAATATAAATTTCATACCGGACCAATTTAATTTTTTCATTTTTGAGGTCGGCCCTGAATTGTAATATGAAAAAATAGACGTTTTCGAAAAAGAAAATATACCCATGCAAGCCCATAAAAATGTAAAAAGTCCACATTTCAGTATGAACTTTGGAATCATGTAAGCATCAGTTTTCAACCAAAATGGTCTTTCCATTTCGCTTTACGAGATAAGAATGAAAATATATATTTTTATTTCAATTTATTTTATTATACCGTAAAGTTAAAACAGTAAATTTGTATACTTCCTCCGTCCTTAAATCATTTACACTTTACGCAAAGTGGAGTAAAACTCTAAGTTTTTTTTAATTCATTTTGTTTAAGATTGGTATATAAATAAAAATTAAAGTTACATATTTAAAAAGTACATTAAAAGTTCTACAAAAAAAGAGATGACAAGAATATTTTATTTTTATTAAATAGTCAATGAACACAGAAATAAACAAAATTCTCGTGATATTTGAATGGTAAAGTATGTAAATCATTTCGGACGAAAGGAATATTTAAAAACTACTCTATCCGTTCCACAAAACCCTTCCTCTTTCATTTTTTTGCTTTCCACAAAACACTTCCACTTTCTATTAAAAAACTACTTTTACCCCTACTTTTTCATACCCTACCTATTAGATCATACTTTTTCACTAATAACCAAACTATCACATCTTACTTTTTCCCATCACATCAGGGGCAAAATTGGAAAGTCAACCAAAATTACACTTTCCTTATTTTTCCCCAAAGTCAAAACCGGAAGGGTTTTGTGGAACGGAGCGAGTATATCAAAAGTTTTACGAAAAAAGAGGTGATGCAAAAATAACTAATGTAAATAAGTAAGGTGTAACGCCCTGCAACCCGGTCTAATAGAATTGATTATTTTAAATAATTAATTACTGTTCCGGACCGGAGTTGGGGAAATGAAAAGTTCTTAGAAAAATTATTTGATCATATCATTAAATTCATCTTGACTGTCTGATTCCAAAAACGCAAACGGATCTCAACACGGACCCGTTCGGGGAAAAAAGCGCGTACCGTTCAGGTCAGATTTTTACATAACGGAGTGAAAATATATTTGTAACTTCCCCCATGATTCACACGCCACTCACACATTCATGCTCCATTAAGTTTCGCTTTACTCTCCTCATTATTATTTTAAATTAAAAACCCCCCACCCATTCCCTTCCTCCACCATTTTTGTAACCTCCCATAATCATCATCACCATCCACCTTCCTCTTCCCTTTTGTTCGGCCAGACCAGCAGCAAGGAGGACCTCCGGCGAAGCTCCGGCGGGTGCAAGGTTGAAGGAGAAGAAGAGCTAGGGCGTTCTTGCGAAGCGTAGTCGTCGTTCGTCTGTTCGTTGGCACCATTCGTTCATCTCGTTCCATCAATTCCTTCATTTAGAGGTGAGTAGTTGTCCCCTCTAATTCTAGAACATTTAGTTATAATCTATGTCGTTATAATGTTATATACATAAGAATATCGTACGCAACCTACGTAGAATTTATGTATGTTCGTAGGTTAGCCACTAAAACATTCGTTACGTAAAATCTATAAATGTTGGCCTAGGAATCACTAGGAGTATATTCATAAATGTTGTGTTATTATTCTAAAAAGAATCTAGGTGTTAAATTAGCAAAACGAACCAAAACGGAGCAAGGGACGGCGGACTGTCTCCGGGACGGTCGACCGTCGCTTCCGACGGTGGACCGTTCCCACAGCCGTACCGTCGGTCACCACCGTGACGATCGACCGTCGGCCACGACGGAAGACCATGGTGGACCGCCGGCAGTCCAGCTCTCTTCAACGTAGCCCACGGTCGACCGCCGGTAGGCTACGGTCGACCGTTTCGCGGGCAGATTTCTGGGCAGGTTGTAGAACGAGCCTCGTTGACCACATTGACCCAGAATTTAATCGGTTGTTGTATGACATGTTAATCTTCAGTATAAATAATATTCAACTGATATAATTTTGGCGTTGACCAAAGGTAAATATATCAAGCAATCGTCATGATCATTCTAGACGCATGTCTTAGGCTTTCATCATGTGCATACTGCTGTAGGGGGGACTTCGTGCGCCTACTACAATGGGCACGTTTAGGAACCCTTGGGGTCCAACGGGTTTTCATCATGTTGGGCTTGTGTACGTACATAGTAGTCAGGTTACGGCTACTACCCGGTTTTGCTAGTCCACTCGCGACATTTTCGTCGTGCCTGGCTCGTTACCGTTCGGGGACGATGACCGGAGTGCAGGGGTGATCCTGTCGAGTGAGACTAAGCCAGGGGTGTCCTTGATAGTTTAAGTCATGCATCAAGTCATTTCATCATCATGTATGCTTCTATCACCTTGTGTGTTGAAATAGGCCTAGCAGGTGAAAACTAAACAGTTAGTAACATGTGGTTTCCCGTATGTTAAGTACAGGTATTAATATGTGTATAGCCATATGGGTTATCATTAAATGTTCTTTTGTTAGATTCACTCCTCAGCTTTTGCTGAGCGTGTAGTTGTTTTTGCTACACGCAGGTAGACATGACGGTGCAGGTGCCAACCCTGGAGAGCAGTGACGATGGAGAGATGGGCGGCGCACGGACAAGCTTTTATTTATTTCCATTTATTTGATTAATCTTTTGGGCATGAACCCACCCTTGTCGTTATTGAACTTGGACTGGACTTATTTATTTACTTCCGCATTTACTCTGCACTTTTATTTACACACGTTTTGGGAGTAACTCCCTGGCATTTATTTCACTAATTAAACCCCAACCGTTTTCCTATTAAATAACCACTAATGTTTTTGTAACAGACATTTCTTGGACTGGCCATGTAACCCTACCGGTCCGTCGGGTCGCGGGTGGACCGGGTCCACGTACGGAAGGCGGGTGTTACATAAGGAAAGTGACTAAAATTTGACCATGTAACATGTTTTCTCCAAAATAGAGGTAACATCTCTTTTCTCAAAATCTGAGAATTACATTGTGATAATGTGCCACTATATATTGTATTAAACAATATTTTGTGGTATTATACATTGGTATTATTGACATTATAGTTCCAATTTTTGATATATATATTATTTTGACTGCATGGCATAGATCAAAATACTAATGAATTAATATATGTGACATTAATGTGATCTATATATATGTGTGTGCGTGCATGTGTGTGTATGTATGTATATATATATATATATATATATATATATATATATATATATATATATATATATATATATATATATATATATACTCCCTCTGTCCACCATAGATATTCCCAATAGCCCTTTTTCTTTGTCCACAATAGATCTTCTCATTTCATTTTTTAACAAGTAAAATACCACAACTACCCCCACTTACTTTATTTATTACACCTCACCCACCTCATTTAATACACTCCACCCATATTTCATTAAGGGTATTATGGTAAACTTTCACCTTTTTTCAACTCTCCTTAAAAACTATCAAAAGTCAAAATGAGAACATCTTAGGCGGACGGAGGGAGTATATATATATATATATATATATATATATATATATATATATATATATATATATATATCGTCTCATACGTATTAGTCTTAGTATCTTATGATGTTCGTATTATCATAATATTCGACTAAAGATATTCTAGACATAGCGTTTATAAATATAACAATCTCATAATCAAAATATTGTAGCTCTAATCTATGCTACCAGAGCGCTAAATCTATGGGCTAAAGCTTTGTATAGATAGACGAGATACATAAACAACTTTTAGGGCCTTTTATTCTTGATAAATGTTGAGATACGTAAACATAGATTGGCATCTAGGCTCACACATTCAACAGATAAAATTCTATGGGTCCATGACCAATTAGAAAAATGAGCATGTCTTATATTAAATTCAAAATATAATTTCAAAAAAATATACTCCCTCCGTTTCACAAAACACTTCCTCTTTCCTTTTTCATCCGTTCCAAAAAAACACTACTCTTTTCGTATTAAAAAATCACTTTTACCCCTATTAAATCTTAATCTACCTATCACATCATACTTTTTCTCTATTAATTTACACATCACATCCTACTTTATCTATCACATCAAAGAGCATTTTTGGAAAGTCAACACCAAAATACACTCTACTTAAATCCTTTAAAAGTCAAAATGGAAAGTTTTTTAAGGGATGGAGGGAGTATTTAGTAAGTTCCTATTATTGTTAAAATTGTATGGTTATAACAAAATTAAAAATTAACTCCAAAAAAGCTTTGTCAACGCTTCATAATAAATTAACCAATTTTTCACTTACCTGTCATCAATTTTTGAGAAAAAATTAGATTAAAATAAAAAAGATTTGATTTTCTTAAAGACTCCTTGTCTATAGGAGTAACACGGATTATCTCTTGATTATTATCAGTTTCTCCCAATTATTTTGATCGATTGGGAAGGAGTTTGAAAATTTTAGAACAAATGTGAAAGTTAATTTTTAATCAAACAAAATGAAGAACGACTTGATTCCGTTGACGCTCATTTACGTATAACATCGATTCCAATTAGAACATCTATACATAGTGTCGTTCGTAAAATTGAAGGTTGCTACTCATGGTAAACCCTCATAGTATAGCCCGCCTAACTCTTTCAACTTCATCTCTAAATTTTTGTTGACTTTAGCCTTTGGGGTAAAAAACAATTTTACTCCAAAGTCAACAAAATTTCGGGATGAATATGACTAGATTAGGCAGGTGGGCTCAGACCGGGTCAGGCTGGGCCGGGGTTTATGCAAAGAAGAAAATTTGTTCTAATATTTGACTCCAAAGTTAATTAAATTTTGTGAAGTGCAATTGGATGGGATAAGGGGGTGAGTTCAGGTAGGGCCAGTGTGGGGTTATACCGAGAGGTAAGACTCATTAGTTTTTCGAATGAAGCACTCTAGGTGTCTTGGATCATCCAATGACATTGAAGTCGAGAACCTTTTGAATACATGAACTTTGATGCATTACGGTAAATATCTCACATATAAAATATTATTCATAGAAATGTAAGGGCTTATATGACATTTTAAGACAATTTTTTAAATAAATTATTTTTCGGAATATCAACAAGTAAAATTGACGGTGCTCCGGTGACCCGTTTGTAAAATTGACAGTTTTTACCCCGAGTAACCCCCACGGTAAACCCCCCCCCATCCTGCCCCGACCTGAACATACCCCACACTCCAAAATAAAAATTAACTTGGAGTGCAAAAAAAGAGGATAGATAGATAAATAAGAGGATAGTAACTGTCAATCTTACAAACGCGAAACAAGAGTACCAAGTCATCTTATGATATTGAAGGGTAAATCTACATACTACTCGTAGATTGGAGTGAGGATGGGACAATAAAAAGTGAGTTTTGACTAACAAGGCTTTTTATTTGACTTTTTTAACATATGGACTGATCGATATGAAGTTTTTAGGTGGGACATAGTTGAGTTTGTTGAAATCTTCGAGTAAATGAATATCTTTAGGGTGACAGGACCTGCCAGCCCTGCCTTCTAATTAAAGGGTCCACAACCAAATAAAAACAAACACTTAAACCCTAACCAACTAAATTATAAATAAATTAATTTTTTAATGGAAATAAATATGGAGAAAAATCAAATTAGGACTAAAATATTGAAATTATATTGAAATAGGACTTTCATGTTTTTATTTCTGAAATAGGACTTACATTGCTTAACATGGGCATTTACTTTACCAAAAAAGTATAGTAATGTGCACATGTGCACTGTGACATTACCACAGTGGAAAGTCACATTTCGAAAAAAACCATGAAAGTTCTATTTTGGTACTTTTCTCTATGATTTCTAAATAAATATCATTACATATCATAATAGTCAGTCGATGACTCAAGAAGTTCTTTTAACATTTTAGTCTACACTCTAAAATTTTGTTTCGAATAGCTATCATCACCAATCTGCGAAGTCTTTCTAACGATATTGTGGATCGTAAGTAATATTTCAATAAATTCAATTTTGAAAATCTCCTTTCTGCAAATGCCACTACTATTGAAATAGTCAATATTATTTATGCATGGCTTGCATTTGGGAAATAATTGAGTTCTTTCAAATGCCTTAAAACATCTATAGGATTGTCAAATTCATTTGTTTGTAATGTGTCAAATAATTTCAAATCGATATATAATTCACTGGTTTATAACATCTAGAACGAGAAATACATAATTCACTGGTTTAAATTGTCTGTTTCAGTTTACGATGTTTGTCACAAATCATTTTCGAATCACTTATATGAAAAACGGTGTATAATTAAAAATAAAAGTTACATATTTAAAAACTACATCAAAAGATCTACAAAACTAGTGGTGACATAACTGTATTATTGTCTCAAATGACTAATAAAATTAGAGAAAGAAAGTCAGTAAAGTTTGACCTTTTGAATAATAACAAACAATTTAATTTGAAATAGGGGAAGATTTTTTTTTTAAAATTGAGATCTAAAATTCTTTAAATTTGATTTGGAAAAGTAAAAGTGAAGGAATATAATAGGAGGATGGTATTTGTTTGTGAAGGTTGAGGGGAAAAAAACAAGAAAAATTTGCATTAAATAGAAATAAAACATAAGTCATTTTCTAATGTAGGACTTAAACTTTTTTATTCTCTAAATAAAACTTAATAGTGTCCAGTAATGATGGAAATTTACTTTAATAATGACTAATATAATGACCAATGTCCTACATTAGAAATAAACACATACTCCCTCCGTTCTCAAAAACACTTCCTCTTTCATTTTTTCCACTTCCAACAAAACACTTCCTCTTTCTATTAAAAAATCACTTTTACCCTTACTTTTTCATACCCTACCTATCAGATCATACTTTTTCTCTAATAATCTATCCATCACATCAGGGGCAAAATTGGAAAACAACTATAATTTAACACTTCCTTATTTTTGCTCCAAATCAAAATGAGAAATCTTTTTTCAAACGGGGAGAGTATGATCTTATATTTAAAAAATCGTTATTATATTTTAGTACTCCCTATTATTTAAAAAAGTTTCCAAAAAACAAATCCTATTAGCGGTCACACATATCGTCAGGCTTTCCCATGAATTGAATTTGCTTCCAGAACACATCTAGCTTCCACATTGCGTGTTCTCACCAGCCATAGTTTTCCATCTGGGCGGCTGGCCTTTGTCCCACTCTTGTCCCCCCCTTGCAACCACTTTCCTCATTCCTGCTCCTCCTTCTCCCGACCACTTTCCCTTCACTTTGTCGTCTCAAACAAAACATTGTTTTTCTTTTCTTTTCTTTTTTTTTTTTTTGGGTAGAAGAAATGGCCCATTACATTACATCTGCTCCTTCATATAACACCCTTCACCAGTTGCATTGCATCAAACCCATATATATATATTGCTCAGCAGAAAGAAAGGAAAAGTCACAACTCTCTTTCTTTCTCTCTCTCTCTCTCTCAATCACTCCAATACTTGCAGCTTTCACTTTATTAAAAGCCAAAGAAATCATCAATTTACTCTTGTGGGAAATGGAACCGGCACATGATGATGACCAAGATCTCAATCTCAGAGCTACTGAGCTCAGACTTGGGTTGCCTGGCAGGGAAGAAGAGGATGGTGACAGGGAAATTGTTTCAAGTTCCAAGAAATACAACAAGAGAGCTTTACCAGAACCAGCTGCAGGGGAAGACTGTGAATCAAGATCTGATTGTGACGATGCCCACTCCCTATTACCTGTTTCCAAGTAAGTTGCATAAACATTTCCTTTTTTTCATTGAGTACCCAATCATTTAATTTAATTAAAAAAAAAAGAAGCTAAGAAGAATAAAAGATTGAGTAATTAATGAGATTAATTAAACTTGGAAAATGCAGGGCACAGATAGTTGGATGGCCACCAGTGAGATCATACAGGAAGAACAGTGTGCATCAGGCAAAGAAGGAATCAGAGGGTGAAACTGCAATGTATGTAAAAGTGAGCATGGATGGGGCCCCTTACCTTAGAAAAATTGACCTGAAAATGTTTGAGGGATATGGAGAACTGTTAATGGGTTTGGAGAACATGTTCAAACTCACCATAGGTGACTACTCCGAGAGGGAAGGGTACAAAGGGTCAGAGTATGCCCCTGCTTATGAAGATAAAGATGGTGATTTGATGCTTGTTGGAGATGTCCCTTGGGAGTAAGTTCCTTCTCTCCATCTTATCTAACCGAAATATATAAATTCCTTATTTTATAAAAAAAATTAATCATATGACACCCTTAGCTTATATATATGTGTGTGTGCTAATTAATTTGGGTTTTGTTTTGGCCAATTGCAGAATGTTCTTGTCATCATGCAGAAGGCTAAGAATAATGAAAGGAAAAGGGGCAAGAGGATTGGGTTGTGGAGTTTGACAACATTGATGACACACCTCACCACAAATGGAGTAAAACTATATATCAAAATGTGTGATCATTATTTTGTCTTTGATCTAAAGAGAAGAATATATATATCTATTGTGAGAATGAGAGAATCTGCAAATCTGGGTTCTCATGTATACAAATTATAGCTGGTGAACCATGGTGGTTCATGATCCTGTGGTGTTTTCTTGTTAGTTTTTAATATAGATATCTCTTGCAGTGCAATACAACACAACACACACACACACATAGAGTGTTACTTTGATTTTTGAAGCAAATGTAACAGAATTTCTTATTTTGTTCATCTGTATGTATTTATATATTTTTGTTGCTGATTGAGGAAAAGATTGTATACAATTTTCTATGCACATACTTTTAATAAGTTTCCCTATATCAGAGATCACTGAACGTTGCTTCTTATTCTCAACAACAGATCAACAATACTATGCTTAGAGAGAGATAAAGGTTTAATTTGTATGATATATAAATAAACATATGGCTTCTGGTTCTACATCTAATTCCAAAAGATTATTTTAACGGGAATAATTAGTAATAAGCAAATTAAAAATGGGTGTTGCAAAAAGGGGTATATGTTGAAATATCACTCACTAAAACTAAACTTGTTTGACCTTGTGCAAAGAGGAGAACTTGGAAGCTTGACAACCATCAATAAGATTACAACAAAATGACCTCATTGTTGTTGTTCAACTGGTCAAGAAGGGGAGGGGTGCAAAAGGGCATTAAGGCAAGCTCTATTCCTGTCTCCCAGCAAAAACATAGTGAGCAAAATAAACAATTTTTGTTAATTTTATTTAAATTAGCATTGATGAGAAATGTATTACTTCATCTTAATCTTATTGATTTTTTCATAAAATAATTTTCATATAAAAGTATAGTTAATGTATTGTTTTTTATATAATAACTTTATCAAAGTTACAAATCATTTATTTATTCGCACTCAATTCGATTGCAAAATATTATTCCGTACTACCTCTATCCAAAAATAAAAGACACAATCCAGTTTAGAATTGTTAACTGAGTTTATTTTCAAATCAATTTATCAAAAAAAATATTTTTAAAAAAATGTAATTTGACGTTGAAATTAGAAGAGGTTAGACAAAGTTGAAAAAAATACAAAATATAAAGAAATTAGTTGGAAGAAATTAGAAAAACTTAGAAGAAACCAATAGAAGTTGGAATGATTAAATCCACATTTCATTTGGCTATATTCACCCGTTTTTTTAATCGACAAATTTACCTTTGTTTAGAAAAAGAAAAAAATGAAGTAAAAGGCAAAGTTTTCAATTTCTTATATATAAAAAAATTTAGTAGAATAAGGGTTGGATTTAGCACCACCCAATTTGAAATTATATCATTGAAAGTAGCGCCGTGCAAGAAATAATACTAGCTCCATCCCAATTTTAATTACATATTGGGAGTTAGAAGGCAAAATCAATTTCGAGATGGAGTATGGGTCACATAAAGTTTTATGAAAATAGAAAAACTTTTTTTTGGAGGGAGTACAACAAAATAATCCCGATTCCCTAAGTATGATATGACATATACAGTCATAGACAACTAACGTTGTTAGGTCAGACCATTCATGTTGCCAGGTCATCAAATTAACGGTGTGAGACGTCAAAGGTTAACAATTTCCTTGGTCACAATTTATATCGTTTGATGTTGTTTATGGCGTTTGATTAAAAGTATTTTTATTATATTTGAAAATTAGGAAATTAAGAAATAAAAATTATATACAAAATATTTAAAAATTATACTAGAAGTTCTATGCGTGAAGAGGTGAATGAGTAACAAAAATAAGTAAAAATAATAATTAAAGCGTGATCAAATAATACCCTGTAATAAGCATAAATTTGAGCTGGAACGGAGATATTACAAAAAAAAATGATGCAAAGACTTTGATGTAGGCTCTATTCATTTCAGTTCTACGAGCAATTCTTATTATCCGTCATTTTCTAACTCCTACTTTTTTCCAATTTATTCTAAGTTCCTTCAGCTTCTTTTAACTTTTTCTAGTTTTTTCTAACTTCATCCTGTTTCTTCTAACTCTTCCTAATTCTTTCAACTCTTTTCAATTTCTTCTAATAATTATTTTAAAAAATTATTTATGTATATTTTTATATATTATTATTATTATTACTTTTGTAGAATCATTATGATCTCAATAATATAAAATCTTAAATTAATTAGGTTATAATTCCCTCTGTTGCAATGTTGCACCAATATTTTTCTATAAATGCATTAGAGTGAAGTTCTTTCAGCAAAAAAGTTTGGCAGACTTATGACCTCTTCTTTTGAGTACGAAAAACTAATTTCCAATTCTTTCTAGTTCCTTCCAACTCTTTCCAGTTTCTTCAAACAATAAATTAAATAGGTATTTATATATGGCTAATGTAAAATAACATTATATATCTAAATTTATAACATATCAACTCAAACACTGACAAGGATAAAGTCTTTTTTATTCTAAATTAGAATTTTCTTACATATTTATTTGAATGTCTATTTAATTGAGTAACTTTTTAACACTTAAATTCTTCCAACATTTTTCAACTCCAAGTTTTTTCCAACTCTTTTCAATTTCTTCCAACCTCTTCCAGTTTCTTACAACATCTAACCCCAAAATTAATGTGTCACAAGACCGATCAAGATGAACTTTTAATCCATTTCTCTGCACCTATTTAGCATCACCAAGGTTCCCATGACATTGGTTCCCAATGTCATGGGAACCTTTCCCATTTAGCATTTACAAAGACTAACTAACATCACATATATCTAAAACTACTCTCAGATTATAAATAAAATTCACTCCCTGTAATATCCAATCAAGAGATTCCTCAAGGTTTATTACCTCAACGGTCGTCGAAATGCACGTATATAGAGAATAATTTTCAACTATGTAGAAGAATTTGAAATTTGAATGGATGAGATAATAGTCTGTTCCAGCAAGATGGAAACCTAGCAGACTCACAAAGTATTTGATTTTAGATCATCACATCAAAATTACAACTACTGAACAAAGCCTTCTTCTTCTGTAATCTCAAGTATGTGTGTGAATATATCATCCATCTTCCTCTGTATTCGAGTTAGAACTTAGAACATCAGATAACCCCATAATCAATCTATAATAATCACCTAAAGTAAGGAATATTAAACTCACTGTGGTACAAAAATTCATATAATAATGAAATAAAAGAATCGGGTCTTGGCCTGTATAAAGCGGGGCATGTTTTTCCTTGTGACTAGCATAAACCCTATTCTCAGCCTCTGAATCCAATGATGTTCCATAGCAGAATCAGCTCTACAATCTAGTATTGGGAGGCTGGATGATACAAGTATATCTTCTATTACTCAGAATAACCGGCACCGTGCTTACAAGTTTTGGAAAGCTAAGTTTCCTTCTGAAGTGGCCTTGTGCTGCCTTCTTCTAAAGGTTTAACCAGCTACCCCCGATCTTCCTTCTTTTTCATGAAGAGGCACTCTCTGTTTGGCTCTCAGTAGGTATTGTTTCCTTATCCTGATCATTTTGAGCACCTGTTTGGGAGTCGACAACATTAGGGTTAGTCACTATTACCAATGAATCTCTCTGAGTTGATGGATTCTCCCTCTGGCTTGCATGCTCATTCTCCTTTACAATTGGACTTGTAGAGGTCACATATGATATGCCAAACCTTTGCCCATGAGCAAGTCCCGGGCAGAGTCCCTGTAAAGGAAACATCATGTATGGAAACTAAAAGTTCAAATATGCTGCAATTTAAATAAAGAGGCTAGAGAGATCCTAATGAGCAGTTCAAATAATGATTCAATATTGCATTGCCTCTTAATAATGATTCAGAACATTATGGTCTTACTGAAATGCAAAGTTCACCATGAGAGATTGAGAGGGGCAAATTATAAAGAGTAAAAATATATGCCTATATAGATTACAGTTATGAAAGACCATTTAAAGTAAATTGCACCACAATTTTGGAAAGATCTGAAAATTCCAAACTCCTCTACCCAATGACTCCAGATTTTGTAATCCACTAGATTGGTCCTCTTTTCGTTAAAAGGCACCGCATTAAAAAAAAACTTGTCGATATGAGCTTTTGGTTACGGGTTCTCCAACAAACTTTCAATATACTCCGCAGCTTTTACCGGTTAACCAAAAACATTGGTATTGGTTTTCTGGTTCCTCAACAACCTTACAACTTACAAGGGGTTTCTTGGATAGCCAAAACATTGCCTCTTAGATAATGCGATTATCTTATCAATTCTATGGAGTAAGTGTAGAATTAAAAAGTAAGACCAATACTCCCTCCGTCCCAAAATAAACTTCACAATTTCCTTTTTTGGTTGTCCCTAAATTAAATAAATATCACTTCTCATTCTTCCTATTTATGAATGAGATATGTGGCTCGTGTGGCCTTCAATCTCTTTCTTCTAAGTAAATTTTAACCACTCACTTTTAACTTTTCTACACTTCTCTTAAACACCGTGAAATCAAACACTGAAGTTGATTTCGGGACGGAGCGAGTAATCCGGAGTATATGATACTGCGTGTGAACTTAGCTTTGGAGTGTATACAAAAGTATGCTCACAATACTTACTGCTAAAGTGAGAGACGTTGGAAAGGCGCGAAAGATGATTATTGCTAATAAGGAAGCACGCTCATTGGAGATGTTTGAAAAAATTGGGAGAGTCTAGTCTATGATTCTTGTATAAAAGTAAAAAAAATACAGGAATTTGTTTGAAGATGACATTTTCCTAAGAAAAAGTGGAAAGAGGCACAAATAGAAGGAATCTTAAAAAAAATGTATTGAAATGAGTTTCTGACCTTAGCCAAGCCCAACATATTTGGAGATTTTTTATAAAAGCGGTCTAAAAAGAAGCTGGGAGGAGTGGAACCAAGGTTGGTTCCAGTGGAATTGGTTTCTGCAATGGGTGAAGTGTGCATTTTTTGTTCAAAATCGTTGTTTCTACAGTATGCGCCCAGGTATGAACAATGCTCATGTACAAGAGATATTTGAGGACTTGCAGGCAATAAGTGACCTTCAGTGCTGAAGATGTACCTTCAAAAGCAAAAACAATTCCCCAAATGTACAATGAGTGAGGGCAGTTAAGCTTTACTGGAGAAAGAAGTGTCAGACTGTGAAAGGATATTATAACAAATACAACGAAAATACGTAGCAAGTTACTTGTATGGGCCATTTTCAACTATGTTATCTGGACCAGCAGCCAAATCGAAAAGAAGCCACAAATATTTCACCTGCAAAGTTTTCAGAATTTAAGGAACGAAGGATGCTGAAATAATGAAAGCAACAACGCAATAACATCAAACTAAAGAACTCAAAAATGAGACCCCAAATATATTTTTAGAAACTTCAGAGTTCTATGCATAAGTAGTCATTTAATGAGATCACTCAACTGTTTCCTGTTCATGTCCTTTTGTTTTAATTCCATTATCCAAGTTTACTTCAAGAGGTCTTGCTAAAATTTGAAAGGCAAATTACAAAGAGAAATTACAGCCTTTTTTTAAGTAGCATGTAACTTGTAACTTGAAGTGAAAAAAGAAATCCAAGATTTAAAGTCTGATTAAATATGAAAGTGAACTTCCTACCGTTTCTGCTAAGAAAAAACTCTCCATACGATCTTCTTGTTTGTGAAACTCAACATCTGATATATGACAATATCCACAAGTGCACCGTGCACCATACTGCAAGCTTGTAAGTATGTCCCTTCCCACATCAAGATATCTACATCAAGGGGTTCGAATATTAAAGTTTCACATCAGAATTTAGAAGAACATCAAGATGTTAATTGCAAAGTTGAGCCATCATTAAAAGAAAAATTGAACTTTTTGAGTTCTAATTGTGACCATATATTAGTGCATGAATTATAACAGCCTAATTTTAAAACAAGTGAAAGAACTAAAAGTGCTTCTTACAGTAACATTTATAAGAGGAGTTCAGTGCCTGCCCCTGCATAAGGGGAACGTTTTCCTCTTGTAAATAAGGAAAAGAGACTTTAACACACATGATACCAACCTAGGATCCCTGGTAGCTTTAAAAAGCCAATATGTGCTCTCAATTAATTCTGGACGCAAAGGGTAACTTTTCTGACCTGGCTGAGACAAACAATAACAAGTCACTGTATAAAGAAAACTGCAAGATAAAATTGTAGAAAAGGTATCAACATATACAAGAAAATGAAGCCCATAAATATAAGCATACTCTATCGTCCAATTAAGTTCCTACTTTTAATAGCACAAATATTCAAGCTAATCGTTTGACCCCAAATCTAATACCTCAAAAGACTTTTTTGACCCCCCCCCCCAAAAAAAAACTTCAATCATCTCCTTGCCAAATACCCTTTAGTTTTGTCAAGGAACCAACTCAACCAAAAGCTCAAGCTTGTGGTTGTGGCTCAAGAAATGTTTCTTGTATTCTAACATGTCCCCTCACGTGCAGGCGTAGTCTTTTTCGAACATTGCATGTGAAACCTTAATATTTTTAAATTGGGTGGCGCTGAGATTCGAAACCGTTTTCCATCATCTCCGATGGAGCCAAAATTTCACCATTTTTTGGCTTTGGGGTGTGATGGAATAAATCAAAATGGATCTCTAAACTGTCTGCGCTTCTTTAATTAATGAAGTAGCAGTTAGTCAAGCAATGCAACTTTCGACGTTGAGCCGGGGGTCTCTTTGGAAACAGCCTCTCTACTTTCGAGTAGGGGTAAGGTCTGCGTACACACACCCTCCCCAGACCCTACTCTTGTGGGATTTAACCGGGTTGTTGTTGTTTGCTGAGATTCGAAACCGTGACCTCTTAGTCAACAAAGCTCCGATACCATGTCAAGGAACCAACTCAACCAAAAGCTCAAGCTTGTGG
>OOIL02003144.1:1171609-1259685 GCA_900332095.2 Cuscuta campestris
GGTTGAAACCCTCAGGTGTAAAACCATATTTTTTCCAGACACTAAAGAAGGCAGCATGTGTTCGAATGGCAGGCTCAATGTCCCCAGCTAAAACCTATAAAATACCAATCACTATCAATATCTATGACTTCTAAAAGACAAAATATATTGTTTGGGCAAGAGAAAGCAATCATAGTACAATTACCTGAAGGCCTGGCCAGAACGCCTGCAGGCTGTTAAATAATGGCCATACAAGAGCAGCAGAATTCATATTTACTTCAACATACCTAAAAGGGTGAGGAGAAAATTATGTATTATAGCTTCAATTGCTAAACAAGCTATGTTAAAAAAAGAATTAGGAAGTTTTCTAGAATGGTGGTCGCTATAATGTGCAGGCACAAATCATTCTTTACAGAGCCCGCCCTTCTACAACTAGCAATTCACAAAGTATAATTGAGCTTAAACCTCATAAGCTCAACTGCTCAATTTGTACCAGGGGTCACTATATAGATAGGTCATTACTGCTCTGTATGCTTCCTGGAATATGAATAGATACTCTTTGTCTCCAAATAATAGATGAGCCTAAAAGTCAATAAAAAAAAAATGTTAGGTTAAGGAACCAGAAGAATGCACCTTCACAAACCGGACAAAAATTTTTGGATTGAAGATTAGCATTTTACTAGTTAGTGGCAAAAAATACAATGAAAATAGAAGACAGTAGCTTATATAATACTCCCTCTGTCCAAAATAAACTTATTGGTTTGACCTCACGGAGTTTAAGAAAAGGATTGAAAAGTAAAAGGTTTGTAAGTGAAATTTGATTAGAGGAGAGAGAAAACTTGTGAGCCACATGTTTTATTCCATATTCCTTAATAGGAAAAAGGAAAGTGTGAAGTATATTTTGGGATAGAGTCACGGAGGCAGTATATGGGACCAGAAGTTCCATAACTTGCAGTGTTTCTGTTCCATAGTACTCCCTTCATCCAACAAAAGAGTCCTGTTTCTGAAGTTATTTTGTCCCAAAAAGAGTTTGATTTGAGAAGGAAAAAAAAGCTAGTTTTCAACATTTTAATGTTTTATAATCATAATGATAATAAAAATAATAATAATAATATTAACAACAACAATTACAACAACAACAACAACAACAACAACAACAACAACAACAACAATAATAATAATAATAATAATAATAGTAATAATAATAATAATAATAAGGATCACAAATAAGTTGAGTGCATTAAATTAAGTTGAACCAACATTTAGTTTTAAAAATATAGGTATATTTGATTATTTCTTTGTTGCTTAGTATAATTAAAAATCTGTACCTTTGCGATTATGGACACATGCTATGGGACGGAGGGAGTAACTCAGTAACATAAATAATGTTCTCCATATAACAATGGACAGTGAAATATCTTTAGAGATTCAGTGACATGAAGGAAACTTAATGTTACAAGCTTTGTTATAAACATCAAATGCTGACATTCTTAGGAGCACTCACTTTAATAAGAGGAAAAATGACACCCTGTTTGGATCGTCTAAAGTTACCAAAAATACAATGCTGCGAACTGCATCTCTTCTTTTTTTAACAAAGACCATAGGATATAGAGTGATAAGATGTGAAAGAAATAACAAAAAAGTAAAACGGTTTAGGTAAAGAAGGTCAAAACTGGAGTCAAGATTTTTTCCATGAACTGTTGCATGCAAGAACTCATACTAGAGTTGCAGCCATGCATGACATGTAACAACAATGCATAATCTGCCAAAACCAGCCAGTCCACATATTGACTGCTCCCCCCGCCATTAAGCCTCATCATGGAGTTCACAATATTCAGCAGTAGGGACAACTCACTATCAATGTGAAAAAATCTTCTGCAACCGAAACACCATTGATGTGACCCCATGTGTCACTATGTGGTAACCGGCAGGCTAATTGCTTTCAAGGTCCCTAGACTTCCCTAGAGGCCCAGACACTCTATGATAACCGACAGTATGTGGTAGTCAAACAATGTCTTACATTGCCACCAAAATTGGGGAAGCAAGGAAATTATACTGTTATGTGAGGTTCATAAGCACAAGACACCACCTGAGATGACAAGAGCAAATTGAAATCACGCTTCACGCTTGAGGATAAGGCCTTGTTCTTTTGGGTTGGGAAAATTAACTTCGAACTTTTTCCAACTCTTTCCAGTTTCTTCCAATAACGACTTAAAAGGGGTATTTATATATGATGAATATACAATAACACTATATATCCGAATTTATAATAAACCACCTCAAACACGGACAAGGATGATTCTTTCTTATCCAAAATAAGAGTTTTCTTACATATGTATTTGGGTGATCATTTATTTGAGTGACTTTTTAACACTTTAATTCTTCGAACACTTTCCAACTCCTAGTTTTTTCAAACTCCTTCAAGTTTCTTCCAACTTCTAACTTCTTCCATCATCCAACTCTGAAATTCAAACCCAAAAGAACAGGGCCTAAGCGTCTATCTAGAAGGAAATATTGATGCGTTCCTCCCCAAATGAGAAATAGCTTTATCATTGACTTCAAATTCTGATTTGGCGGCGGAACTTCAAAGACCATAATTGGTCTTGTTTTTAATTAGTCATGGGTGTAATGGCATAATATAGTGTGTTTCGCATGTGGTAGATATCACGATCATTTATTCTAGTTCCGTACTCGAGCACGTAGTAATTTTCATTGACAAAAAAGGCTATGTAACAAAATTACTACGACAAAACTTATAATTTTTGAAGTCCATGTTATCTTTTACAGAAATCGTGCCTAGCGCCTAATAGGTCTAGTAGGTGTCTAGGTGACCTACCTTAAAATGCCTAATTCTAGAAATTCATCTATACTGGAAAACGATGCCCTAAGTGCCTAGTTTACCCAACGTCATTGATCAAACATGATTTTCACGATTATGTATTTGAGTTTCATACTGCTATTATGTTGTAAGATCCTGTGTTCGTCTAAGAGATAGATTGTTGTGTATAAAATATTTTAAAAAAATAAATAAACGATTAGCTTATGGTTGAGTTAGAAGAGAGCTCAACAATACCTCCTAAATTTTGAATTAAATTTAGTTTAAGAAGTCAATGTCTTCCTCACATATTCACATGCTACATCAACTTCCTTCACAACAGCAAACAATCACCATACTCCTTCAACTCATAGACACTTTACACAACCTATGTGCTAGGCAGGTATCATTGTTTCACAAATAAATTCCATTTTCAAAAACTACAATGATCAAACTTGTGATTCATAGTACATGTTATTGGTTACAGAAATCGTGCCTAGCGCCTAAGAGTCTAAGACATCTAGTCAGTGACCTACCCTAAAAACACCTGATAAAAAATATCATTCACATTATATACTAGCTTAAGTCTAGTGATTCTACAAAAAATACTAAAAAAGAGGAATCACAATTAAAATTCCAGCTCAAGATGCATAGGAGCCCTAGTTAACGGACTCCAGAGCATCCATCTAGGCTGATTATTAAACATCATCCGTGTTTAAAGAGTGCATCAATTGGATGGGGAAATGGCAGGTAATTTATTAGTTGTCCTTAACAAGATCACCTTTAAAAGATACTCATAGAAAGAGTCTACACTTGTACCGATTCCAGCTTCCTACAAAGTATGAAAGCAAGTTAAGATTTACAAGGGTATGCCAATTCAGGAGAAAAATATTACTCAATACAAAAAAGGTAGCTAGTTCTTAACATCGCAATCATGAAAAAAGAAAGCCGTGAAACAACCAAGACAATATGAATAGCCAGTACAGGGATGTTGCTTGAGATATAACCCCCTTTGGTGCCTTAATAAACAAGAATTATAAAAATATCCAGTAACATTAAAAACATCTAGACATCCAACAATTTGGTATGGAAGAAAAAACAATTACATGTGCTACCCTTCAATAAATTGGACATCGAATCTAGAATAATTGCCAAATATGGTCTTAATGTCAAAGAATTGTGGCATCACAGATCACACAAATACCATATTATGTGTTGCAAACATCACGACTTCAAACGTAAAGGGAAGGGAACTAATGTGAATGATTTTTTTGGATGTTTATTTAAAGCCTGAACTTCTTTCATTTGAGTTTTATTGACACCACAAACTCCATTAGATTTTATGTAGACTTTATTCCATTTTACCTTGACCATCCACCAACATAGTTAAACCTTTCTCCTGTATAGCCAGAATTACCATAAGTGGAGTCAGAGGTGTCTGGCCTTTTTCAATCATGAGTTGCATAGTTTGCTTCAGATCATTCACAAGATCCATGTCAGTCTTCTTTAAGATTTTGAATTTAAGATTTTCCAAAAGAGGATTTTTCATGATATTGGCAACAGAGCCAGATGTAATGTGTTGGAAACATTCCCTGGGTTGCGTGTGTAACTCTTTCCTGATTATGTATCATTACAGTGTTGCCACTGTTGTGAGACATCAAACACAAGTATAACCCATTTTGTGCTGACAGCTGGGGCAACATAATTAGAAGCACAAAAGTGTATCGATATAGATTCTATAGCCGCCAATTGTGGCAGTCCTCTGCTCATTTCCTGAGAGCAGCAATTGATGCACCTAGAACCTTGAGCATCAACTTTGAGTGACTTCTTTCTGCAAGAATTTTTGGATCAAAATTTCAGCCATTGGCTGCTCATGAACCGTCAGTTTGACATCTACATCTTCTGCCTATTTAAAGAAAAGGTTTTTGAATTATAGGTGTTGGGGAACGGAAGGCTATAAATTACCAGGAATAAGAATTGATAGAACTATCAAGGTTCAAAGGATAATCATTGTCTAAGGTTTGTCCAACAAATTGACGTTATGAATTATGCTGACTGTGTCACCGCCAGAGTGGTACAAAAGCATGTGCAAAATTTCTTGGAAGATCAGCGTCAGCATTTGGAGATCATCTTGAATCACTTGGTAAATGGTAATACAAAATCTTTGTTTCTTTTGCCATATCCAAAACCACAAAACTGACTTTCTCTTGGCTCAGAGTGGGATTGTTTTGAAAATTAAGTTCCCAATAATATAGCAATATCAAGTAATCATCTTTGCCAAATTTCAAATAGAATACTGTGATTGTGTTGTGTACTTGTGTCATCCAGCATGCTTCTTGGAGCTATGTTTTCCTGTATATTTTAAGCAGATGATGCGAATGTTTTAGTTTGGTCATTGCTTCACCAACAAAACCAAATGATATATGATGAACGCATCACATGTTTAATTATAAAAGGGAATGAATGTGCGCTAATTTTGATTTGGCTGAGATTTTATTGAGATACTAAACTTTTCTTTGTTTTGGATCTTGTTGGAACCCTAAACTCCCTTAACTGTTATGATAATCTTCTTCCATGTGCTTGTTTGGATCATCAACCAACTTGGTTAAGCATTGCTCAAATTTGACCGAATTTACACGAGTCGATGGAGGTGTGTGGCCTTGTTCACCCATGAGATTCACCATTATTTGCTTCAGTTCATTCACAAGCGTCGTAGCATCTTCCGGAAAGGGCTATGAGTAGTTTGAGTACATGATTAATCAAAAGAGAATAAATCACCCATGACATGGCAACGGAACAAAATATTGTGCCGCAAACATCCCTTCCCTTTAGAGTGTAATCTCTCGCACAGTATGTATCATGCCATAGGTTTCAATTGCTGAATAATCAATTATTACTCTCATATATAAGGAACTTTATGGAAGAGATGTCATGGAACATATATAACCATATTTTTCTATTATAATAATTGCAGAAGTGGAAAGCACTGAATGGTTTATTTTTAAATCTGAAAAGGTGGTAGGCGTGAGAAAATAAGACCTTTTGGACACAGCATGTATCCATGCCAGAGGTCTCAATTACTGAATAATCACTCTCATACATAAAAAACTTTATGGAAGCGATGTCATGGAACAAGTATAACCATATTTTTCTATTATAATAATTGCAGAAGTGGAAAGTACTGAAAAGGTTTTTAAAAAACATACTGAAAAGGTGGTTAGCATAAGGAAATAAGACCTTTTGTGTCCATTCGCCAGTGAAAACATCAATATGTGCACCAACCAAATTAATCTTGGACCGGCGAGCCCATATCCCTCGAATTGCATTCTTTGCAACTTGTTCAAAAACTGGAGGTGCATTAGGAAAGGTGTTAGCAAAACTTCAAAATAATTTTGAGGCACGGATTATAGAGAAAAAGAGTAATTGAGAGGATGGGGGCAAACACAATGTGTTCACTTTGCAACACTGAAACGAACAATTTTAACAGTCAATTTGACTCTTTGGAAAAACCTTGCCATGTTAGATGCATCATAAATAACCTTAGTTCTTTTAGACATTTAAAACATGAAGGTACAAAAAGGATACTTCATACTCCTTCCGTCCCAAAAAGAATTTCCTACTTTGATTAACGTGCAAAACCCCATAGATTTTAAAATGATTTTATTTGCAAATTGGTAAGGAAATAACACATAAAAAATTATATTTAAAAACTACATCGAAAACTCTACAAAATAAGAGGTGACAAGAATATTTTATTTTATCAAATGATTAATAAAAACACGCAAACAAATAAGAGTTATCGAGAAGCCGTAATAGTAAACAAGAAAGACTTTTTGGGACGGAGGGAGTAGTATTTATTCATTAAATTGAATACAATTGGTTCTTGACGCTACATTTAGATTGTAATCCATAAGCATCATCATTATAGTGGCACTTAACACCATTATTTCAAGTTTTCTAACTCCAGGGTTTGTTACCTTACAGGACTTATGCATGGAAGCATGGTCAGTGCTGATTATTCTCCTCATAATGCTACTCTGAATCACATGCTTATTGATATCATTAACCTTCTAGCCAGGAATCACGAGAATAACAGTCTTGACCTCCAAGGTCTTCTTTTTTAGAGGACAAGGTCCTTTATGTTTTAGTACATTAGTACATAGTATAATTATTCAAACAATGTCACTATTTTCCTCTTAAAAAACTTTGTATCAATGAGCTTACATATATAATAAAATATCGGACCAGAAATCAAATGCTCAACTAATATCATGTGATATATTCATGATACACTGTGCTTTGACATTGGGGCCCTGGTATCTAAATTCTAAAATCATAAATTTGATACCAAAATGTTAGATAATAATTGCATTCCAGATGTACTTACCAGGATTGTTTGTTAAGCGGCTAAGCACACCAAATTCCAATACAAGAGTTCCACCACCAGCTGTAGATGTTACCTACACTCCAAAAGAATCTAATTTTAGGACGGACACACACACACTTCCGCACAAAGCTCAACCCAGGGAGCAAAACACGTGCATAGAATAGAAAAAATAAATAAAATGTCAGGTAGTTACTACCTCTGTTCTAAATTATCTTCTCACTTTTTATTTTGTCTGTCCAAAATTGTCTCACATTCCAGTTTAAGGAAAGCATGATTTGATTCACATTATTGTTCTCGCTTTAAAATAACTGAAGGGTTATTTTGACACCAAGGTTGGGTGTAATACTATGACACTCGGCCAAATTGAAGCACCTACGGTGCTCCATTTGAAACATTAGTTCTTCTTACACCCCAGGCCACCTTCCACCACAGCCACCCCTCCCCCCCCCCTCCAATTGGTGGACAGGAGGGGGGTAGAGCGAAAGGGGGGGGGGACAAGTCAGGGGGTTAAAGGGTTGGAACCACTAATTTTTCTAACAGAGCACCGTAGGGTCCGCAGTTTGGCCAAGTTTGTCATAATATGACACCAATGGTTGGTGTCAAAATAACCCAACCGAATAAAATAAATCTCAACCACACAATTTTTGTGTTCTAAAATCTCATGTGAGATCAAACATGATGCGTAATTTTTGCGTTCTAGATTTAAGGTTTCTAATATGGAGTGGTCTCCCGTGCATCACTTCCCTCTTAACATGTCATCTAGAAGGCGTCAACAAGTCGTGCTTTTGTGTGTTTTGGCCCTTTGTTGACCTTTGTTTACTAGACTGGTTGCTTAGATCATTATCTACACAAAAATAGCCTTGTAAGACCTTCAAAATAATACACCACCAAACATACCTAAAACACTAATCACTATACAAAAATTGAAAAGCATAAGAGTACATGTCTACATGGTCCTTGTAAACCATGGGTGGGTATGACGTTTCACTTTGAAATATATAATAAAAAATAAGTGAGCCCCCCCCCCCCAGAGGTTGCTTGTTTTGCAAAAACTATACAGCACTTCCATAAAGACAAGGCAACATGAAGATTTGCCTCCACAAAATTCTCCATTACTCCGTTAGCGCTGATCTAACCATTGTAAATGAGTTTAAGGCCAACAAATTAAAGACATATAAAGGGGAGGATAATAACACCTTGTTTTCATTATCATCTACTCCATGCAACAAGTTTACAGATCCAAATGGTATTCCTGCATCAAAATAAATACAGCCAAGTCAGCTGTTACGGGGGAGCATAATTCTAAGACATAGTATACTTCCATGGTCCCAGGAAAATCATCATATGGCAGGTTTGGACTTTAGAGACTACACGTATCTCTATATATAAGTGCTCACTGCTTTGTGTATAGTGGAACAGTTGAATTAGCTTTTTACTTCTTCAATGTTTATTGAATGTCCTATTTCCATTACTAAAAATAAGGAAAGTTAAACCTCTAAAGTACTAAAAGTTGACAATTGATTTGTTTCTTGGGATAGGACATGTTAAGAAGCACTTTTGTGTAGTGAAGAATAGTTGGCCATGCAATATCAATAATGCTATTGAAGTGACAACTGACAATACATTACCATCTCCATGCAAACATCTCAATTACGTGTTGTCTCATTATTTTTCCATACATGTGGAAATAATCTATGAAACCATGATGGTAATGGTTTTGGAATTTTCACCTCATTGTTCCCTCGTATAAAGGTAGCGACGGGAAGGGCATTTGGCATAAAATGTTGCCACTGTGCTTTTTTATAAACTGGTAGCATTATTGCGTTAATTAATTTTATACAATTAACTGGCACTATAAATTTAATGCCACCAGCCCTTACTAGTTGGGACTTGGGATTATGGTGCTCATAATGATGGTGCTGATGGTAGTGGTGGAAACTAAAATAGAACACATAAATATCAGACTAGAAAATAAAATTGGAAATGACATAAGTAGATAAGGGCACTCCTAGTAGTTATGATTGAGCAGTATATTAAAATGGCTCTCAAACCACGGGCATGAGACCTGTAGGAGTATCAAATGCAGGCAACATTCTTTGCGCTAGATCCATAGCCAAATAAAGCAATTCATCATCATATGTAGGAACCTTCATTCCCTGCAATTATAAGACCAGACAAGTTAAATATTTTAGCAGAACTAGGGAAGTATGAAGTATCAAACCCTATCATATCAAGGTATGTTAAAACCTTGTAAAACTAAAATTGCCAGGGAAAATATGAGAAAACTACATAGACAGCTGGTTGGCAGTTTATTCATAATAAATAGTACCGTATTATAATCGCTTGCAATGAGATGAGCAGAAAGCAGGCCCCCTAGAACCCTAATTGTAGTCTCAAAAACTGAAACAGTCTTGTTCTGTCATTGCCATGTAAATGCATGCATTAGTCACAATTTTAATTGTTGGTGGTGGGAGGGTGCATCATTGTGAACACAACTTTATCAACTCCTCAAGTCACTCAAGAACCCTTTGATAGATTACAACATTGATATAATCGACAAAAAACTACTCCCCCTTGTCCCAAAATGAAGTTTACGCTTTTGCTTCACGGAGTTTAAGAAAAGTGTTAAAAAGATAAACATGTTTGGCGAAAACTGAATGGTGTGTGGTTGAATTTTTTTTTTGAAGAGAGGCATATTCATTTCTTAAAAGGGAAAGTGGAAGAAGTGAAAGTTTCAATTTGGGACATCCAAAAAGAGAAAATGTAAAATGCATTTTGAGATGGAGGTAGAATACAAAATGAAAGTTAAACCAAATAAACTAGCCGCCCTTAAAAAAAATAGTCCATTCACTTAATTTTTAATGTGGATATTTCATCTCAATTATAGAATTATTGTTACCTAAAAGATAGCTTTTGAATTAAATACTAGTAACTAGATTTAGTCAGGTGCATTGAGTTTTGTAAATGATGTCTAAGTCTAACCAACATGCCTTAAAATCATAGAATATGAAACTAAAATTATACTTTTTGAGAGTTTGTCATTTTAATTATTTGAATGCTTGTCTGAGATTAAATTTATTACTCTCTCCGTCCCAGCCGTCCCACTATTTTTGGGACATGGGGTAGTGGCATGAAAATTAAGAAAAGTTTGTGGTTGATATTGATGTTAAAACTTAAGATAATGTTAAACTGATTGTGAGCCACAAAAATATGACTAAATATGGAATGGGATAAAAATAGTAAGAAGGACCAAAAAAGCAAAATGGGACAAAAGTAGTGGGACAGAGGGAGTACTTTTTGGGGCATTTCATATTGCCTTTTGAAAAAACCGGGGGCACCCCTGTAGCGTACTCTTACACTTTTACCCCAGGTCACTTGATTTCCTAGATCTGCCACTGCGCATATGGGACCAGGCCACCACTTGTGGCGTGCTAGTAGCCACAGTTCCATACACAGAGGAAGACACCATGAATATAGGTTCATAAGACCAGAAATCCCATATTTCATCATAATCTTTGAAATTAGAAATCCCTAGATCAGGGAAATTTTAATCATTCCCAAAAGAGTTGTTTATCGATTTGATTTTTACCAACAAGCTCCAAACTAGAAGATCGTTTTTATCAATGTACATACTCACAATATCAAACCGAAGATTTTTACCAATCCATTCAACAGAAGTAGTGAAGCGCTCTTGATCGCCAAGTAAAGCTAATGTGTCCAATGAGTCAATCTGGAGCGGTGCATATAATAGCTACATTAGATATGACTCCACCGAGATTGAATGCATGGGTTTGCTGATAAATTATACTAACCAGAGTAGTTCCCTTACCATTGTCAAGGCATAGCCACCAAGTGTATCTTCACCCTCACATGATAAAGGCTTTAACTCATCACGTGGAAAAGCATGCTCCATATACCCATTAAATGCATGATAAAACATTTCCCGTACCTAAAAGACAAACAAGGTCTTTCAGTTGGAACAGCACCAGTCTCTTTATAGAATTTGCTATTGCTAAGGTACCCCAAATACATAAGGAAAATAAGAAATAGGCAATGTCATAAATGACTTTTTTACATAAATAGATGTTGCTCAAAGTTTCTCAATTACTCCACAGCCTATGAATCACATTACACTACTGGGAAGGTAAATTCTAGGAAAGTGAAAGAGCATGCTTTTTTTCAACTTTATATTCCAGACTGTGAACCCCGTACTCCAGATTTTAGTTGACTCCGAACTCTGGACCTGACTCCATTTAAAAATTAAGGTGAAAACAACAGATGATATCCTTGGGACAAAAAAACCCCAGCTAAATGGGTTAGAAAGTTTTCCCTAGTTTCAAGAAATGAAGAAATTTGACTCGAACTTTCCCAAGACAGATGGATCAGCAAACATGGTAATGACTTACCCAACCTTCCAAATATCATCCTTCCTTGGCCTAACCACTACAAATTACAAGTCATATCTCTAAGAAAATTTATGAATCTAGCCAACCCATTTCCATTGTTATATTTGTTAGTTGAGCTATGGACTTCAAATATTATCAGGATTATAGCCAAATTTTAATCACGATCAAAAGTGAGTCTTGTCAACATGGCGTCTTTAATTTAACAATTTCAAACACAAACAGTGTTTGAATGTCTCTGATCTGGACCCATCCTGGCGTGCTACTGGTTAAAATTTGGCTATAATGTTGATGAAAATACATGGCCGAATTCGCCGCATTGCAAGAATGGGCAAGGTTCTGAGATTCAGGAAAAATGATTGAACTCGTGTGGTGATTAGGTCTTCTTCAAAGATCAAGCCTAAACAGGGGACTAAACTAAAGAAAATTGATAAATTCATTTGAATTGCAGCTGTAATTTATTAGGGGTGAATTGATCTTCAAGAAAAGCTCGTATAGGGGAGTGAAATCGATGGAGAACTAAAGTACCTCATCTCGGAGCTCTTTAGCTTCCTTGGGAGTGACTCCCTCGGAGAGGGTATTACTAACGAAAAGACCGGAAAATGTTAGCAAACAAAGCAGAAGAATCCGCAGCTGAGACTTCAGAGCTTCCATAGATCACTCACTCCCTCGCGCTTTCGCCGTCTGATGTACTCCCTAATTTCAATGGGGCGTTCCCCTCTTCCCATGGGCCCCTTTTGGATCTCGAGTTTGTTCAATAAACTAATCCTGCCTTGCACGACCCAATTAAAAGCTAGTAAATAATGAGTGAAAGGACGTTGGAATTCGATATGATTAAATAAAGAGTAAATTCTTTAAATAGTCCTTTATAACTAGGGGTTTCCCTATTTAGTCCTTATTTAACAAGTATTGAATATTTAGTCTTTATTGTTTGGGTGCTTTTTCCTAATTGATCCTCCGTCATTCTTCCCGTCTCACTGCTGTTAATATGAGGTCAATTAAGTGATTTCACTTTATTCTCCTCCCTCAGCGACTTCACTGAACTACTATTCACGCCATGCTTAGGGTTTTCTTCATCTCTAAGCTTGGACGCCTTCACCCACTAATTTCTTCATGTCTGTGATTTCGATAGACATCACCTACTAATTTTGGTGACTTAGAGCTTTTGATGTCTACATTTGAAGGTAATGGAAGTTAATTCTAACTTTATTTGTTCCTTTACTCTTAAAATTTGTGCGTGAATTTAATGTTGCGATAAAGAGCTTGGTCCTTTGCGACTGAATTGGTCCTTTGCTCTTAAAATTGCGATAAAGAGCTTGGTCCTTTGCTCTTAAAATATGTTCCTTTGCTCTTAAAATTCTAACTTTGTTTGTTCCTTTGCGACTCAGAGCTTGGTCCCCATATTTTTTTTTCTTTTTACTTAGTTGGGTAGGGAGGAAAGTAGTTAGAAGAGTGTTACAGATGGAGCCGAAAAAAAAATTCTTTTTCTGTTTACCAGAAAAAAAACTCTTCATCTGAACCAACGAGAATAAAGATGATTTTTTAAACAAAAGTATCCTCTTTATACTTTGATTCAATTATACTTTGATTGGATTTTGATATGATACTCTAGTGCACTGATTTGGATTTCTTTTGTAGGAACATTTGAACTGAAATTTAGGCTTGGTGGATCTGTTTGTATCGGAGGTGCGCTTCCGAGTTACAATGGCGGCTTTGTAAAAGTTGTTCATAATGCTTTGTTTGATGAGTGGGGTATGATGCTATTAAAGCATCATATTGAGGAATTTGGTTTTAAGAATTGGGAAGATATTAGTATATACTTTCAAAGTGACTCGGGATTAAAGGAGTTAGTCAGTGATAGTGATGCATGGGAGTTGGTTGCAATAGATAAGTTGCCGGCTGTAGTTGAAATTTGGGTGGCTACAACAAAGGTAACAGGGGATGAAAATGACACACATGCCACTTATGATGAGTACGATGATGATGAAGACCTAGATGATGAAGATTTTGAATCTGAATCAGAGGTTGCCGAGGACTTTGACGAGACGGATGGTGAACAAGATGATTTCCTATTTGATTCTAATGTGGACAACACGGTAGAATTTGGTGGGCTAGGCAACAAAGTATCAAATGAGTTACAAGAGAATGAGAGAGGTACTGAAGAACTATGATTCCTTGGGAGTGATGAAGATAGTTTGTCAGAAGGTGACGGGAATGAAAAGGTGCAACTTCCTGTTTTCAAAGGAAAAAGGGACTTAAAGAATCCACACTTCTCGGTGGGGTTATTATTTCCTAGTAAGAAGTTGTTCAAGGAGGCAGTAAGTAATTATGCATTTAATAATGGGAAGTGTTTAAAATTCGATAAGAATGATAGCAATAGAGTGTATGTAAGTTGTGTTGATGGGGTGAGAAGAGGAGAAAAAAGACAAAACATGAAGAGGAAAGTGCTAGCAATCAGCATAAGAGTCGGTGCCCTTGGAAGTTGAGGTGTCACAAGCTGTTAGGGACCACTGACTTTAGAATTACTTACTTCAATGACGTTCACGAAGGATGCAGTTGGAAATATTACAACAAGATGGTGAACTCCACAATTCTTGCAAAGAGATGGAAGGGAGAAATGAAATATCATCCAAACTGGAAGGTGAAAGACTTTCAAATGCGTGCACAAACAAAAGAGAAGTGTCACCTATCATACAAACAAGCTTGGAGGGCACTTAGAGTGGGGTACGCAGATGATCATGGACTTGCAGAGGAGGAGTGCCAGATATGGTGGAGGTACTATAAGGAAATCATGATGACTAATCCGGGGACCTCTTGTCGAGTTAAATACATTGACGATGGTAGCATACGAAGATTTCAGCGGGTGTACTTTTGTTAGGAAGCTTGTCGTGAAGGGTTCAAAAGATGTAGGCAGATTATAGGATTAGATGGTTGCCACCTAATGGGGAAGTTTGGAGGAACAATGCTAGTTGCGAATGGTGTAGATAGTAATGAGAATATTTTTCCATTTGCTTATGCCATAGTCGAGTCAGAGAACAAGGAATCTTGGACATGGTTTTTGGACCTTCTAACATTTGATTTAGAGCTAAATGATTCCATAGAACCAAGGTTTACCTTTATGTCAGGTATACTTCTATTAATACACTTTTTTATATAAATAAAGAAGCAATTGTGTATTTTCTTAAGTTGTCTAAACATGCATATTTTGGTGCTTTACTAACTCACAGATAAGCAAAAGGGTTTGTTACCCGCGTTTGAGGATGTGATTCCACGTGCAATGCATCGATTTTGTGTAAGACATTTAGAAGGAAACTTCAAACATGCTGGTTTTTCAGGAAAAGCTCTAAAAGACATGTTATGGGAGGCTGCTAAAGCAACAACAGTGTCTCAGTTCGAGGAAGTTATGATGAAAATAAAGGATGAAGATGTTGATGCGTATGATTGGTTGGTTGATAAACAAGCTTCGGAGTGGTCCAGATCACATTTCCACACTGCACCTAGGAGTGACATTCTGACCAACAACATTTGTGAGTCGTATAATAGAGTTTTGAAAGAAGCCAGGTCTCAAACTCTCATTCAGTGTCTTGAAAGCATTAGGGAAATGCTCATGAAAAGATTCTTTGATTTGAGGGAGAAGTCCAACTCTGGGAAAGGTTTGTTGTGTCCAACAGTGGCTTCTAAACTAGCCATTAATTCAAAATTAGCAGGTGCCTATACTGCAATTCAAAGTGACATATCTCTCTTTGAAGTTAAAGGATATAGGGCAAAAATGTGGGAGCGACATGTAGTTGATTTGGTTGAAAGGAGTTGTACATGCAAGAGTTGGCAATTGACTGGGATCCCTTGCGCACATGCTATCTGTGCAATATGGATACAGAGGCAACAATATCGAAGAGAGGTGGAGGAATATGTAGACGACTACTATTTAGTAGAAACATATAAGGCTGTGTATAAAGGCTGCATTAAACCATTAAGGGGTAGAAGTGAGTGGCCAGATGATGACAGACAGCCATTGAACCCTCCTTTATTGGCACCCAAAGCAGGAAGACCAAAAAAAAGAGAAAGAAAAGTGTGGGTGAACTAACGAAAGATGGTAAAAAGTTGTCTGGTGTATTTACTAATAGAAGGTGTGGTAAGTGCAAAAAAGTAGGCCACAATAAGAAAACATGCCCCGAAGATCCAGAGGCAGTGGCAAGACAGGTACCCCAATGTCTTATTTACTTAATTCATGTCACTGTAAGTTGCTAACATTGTGATGTGCATAATTTTTTTTAGGTTGCAGCAAAACAAAAAAAATCACAGAGAAAAGCTCGAGAATCTGTCTAGGAGGAAGCTGCGTCCAACAATGTAATTCAGACAGAAGTATCTGCTCAAGAATCTGCAGAACCTTGGTGGGCTGATTTGCAAGTTGAATCGGATCTATGGTCTGGAACTGACCAATTGAATCCAACTCCAGTGGCTCAAGACAGTGAAATCCAACATTTTGATGTTATCCCGGTTGTGAACAACATCCCAAATCAACACATGGTGCAATCCCCCATCTCCCAAGTATCTACTGCACCTAGTACTTCCAAGAAACAGAAGATGCAGGCTGTGAGGCCATATGTCACTAGGCCTACGTGCACACTAAAGTCAAGGTTCAAGAACAATTCGAATGACCCGTTGCACGTGGACTAAGAATAACGTCTTTTTGCTATTTTTGGTGGGGTTTTTTGGCATAACTAAACTAGTTTTGATGGCCATGTTTTTTTGCTGTTTTTGGTAGGTTTTATGTACATGCATATTTGGCAAAACTAAAGTACTAGTTTTAATGCCCATATCTTTTTTGCTGTTTTTGGTGGGTTTATGTACATGAAACTTCCATTTTGCTGTTTTTGGTGGGTTTATGTACTGGTTTCAATGCCCATGTAATATTTGGCCACTAGAAACTTTCATTTGTTAACAAAGTGGTGTTCTTTTACTTGCTCTGATCTGGTTTGTAATCTCTGGGCTTTGTTTGTTGTTCATTTGTATTTGGTGTTGCTGTTGCGCAAGGGAACAATATGCTGTTTACTCTTGCTGCAATTCAGTTTATAAAATACATTCTTGACCCAATCAATCACACAAAACATACATTAAATACAACATAAGAACACATAAAATATGAAGCATTACACTTTTGTCAAATCCCACATAAAATGTCAAGCATTACACTTTTGTCAATCCTAATAGTACACACATACACTTACACATAACACACATTAACCAATCCACAAAAGGCTTATCTTAATTCCTTCCAAAGTACACACATACGCCGACACACAACACACAAAACCCAATCAGCAAATGAGTGATTTTAGTGCCTTGTTTTGGTTGTTTAGCCTTTATCTGCTGTCTTAGTTGCTCGTTTTCCTCCTCCGCAGCATTGATTCTCTTCAACAAGCCAGGAATAATTTTTATCGCTCTGTCACACATTGGAGGATCAATCCACTCCCACCTCTTGCATTTACGCCATCCCTATACATAATTAGCATTATATTCATAAATCTAACCATATCTAATACAATTGACATTTACACATCCCAAAGGTAAACATCACTAACTTTTTCATTACATATCCAAAATCTTCTTCCCGGGTTGCTATCAGTTCATGCAGTCTGAATTCTCATTTCATTGCCACAATTACATTTGGGAACTTCAAGCCAATCACCAAAATGTTCAATTCTTCTAGACGAGGCTGACGATGAATGATTCCCATAGCTATCAAACCCAAACACAGTCAATTTCATAAAAAAATGCACCGTTACAAAATAAGATGAAAAAATGACACCATATTTGATAAGAAAAAAGCTAAGGTTGAAAAAAATTAAAAATCCAAAAAAAATATATATAAAAACAGGTAGGGTTACATAAAGTTCACGAAAATCAAAAAAAATTACAAAAAATAATAAAATATCACCAAGTTCAAAAATTTTGATTTTATCCTCTATCGAGGCACCATTCTCAATGCCCACACAAATGAATTCAAATAATTCTCACAAAAGCTTTACATTAGAAATTACAAATTGAACTAAAGAAATTGAGACTAGAAATGTAGAAAGTTGGAATTACAAGAAATACCTTCAGTGACCCACTGACATTTGCGATTTCATAGCTTCAATTCTTGCGATTCTCTTGCCCTAGCTCTCAATAGACGATTTTGGAGAACTGGAGAACACCGCTGGGTATATAGGCGTCAATAATAGTGTAGGTTGAAATTACGTTATTACCCTTCACTTAACTGCGCTGGAACGGGAAAAATGACGGAGGACCTTTTCTGGAATGGTACCCAAACAATAAAGACTAAAAACTTCATAACTTGTAAATAAGGACTAAATAGGGAAACCCCTTAGTTATAAAGGACTATTTAAAGAATTTACTCTTAAATAAACATAAGACTATAGAATGAAATATTTAAGTGTAGGAAATATCAATGATATAGATTGTGAAACCATTACATTATAATTTTTGGAAAACTCATATTGGGCTTTGTAAGATGCATTAAATCATGGATTGAGTCACTCATATTTTTTAAATATTAATTTCGAAGTTTTTATCAGATATAAATTCTTTAACACACAATGTCTTCTATATACACAAAAAATAAAGAAATATATTTTTTATAGATAAATTTTGTTTTTAAACAAAAAGGAATTTTTTTAAATTGGAATATGCACGCATTTTGGAATGTATTAATATTTTGATTAAAGTATATTTTTTTTATATTCATTACACGGTAACTGTTAAAGATTTTTTATTATTTTAAATATTGAATATCTACGAAATACAATCACATTAAACCTCACAATTCGTATTAATCCTCATATAATTTAATTTTAAGAAAATTGTGTTTATAAAAATAAAGAATAAAGTATTAATGGAACATGCACGCCACATTCTCCTTGGGTCACACACTTAGATTTCCTAGTTTCTTTAAATATCTTCATCATTAATGAAGCTGTCAAGAATGCTTAGTAATAATAGATGTACCCTCACATTAAATGAGAACACTTTTTACGAAGTCATCACTACTTGTAGGCAATTTTATCAAATAAATATTAATTTCGAAGTTTTATCAGATATAAATGTACACACCCACAATGTCTTCTTGATACACAAAAAAAATACTTTTTATATATAATTTTTTTAAAAAAAATTAAATTTTTTGTTTTAGGTTTAGTTTTTTTTAATTGGAACATGCACGCATTTTGAAATGAAGCAAATGTCACAACTCACAATGAAGCCCGTTCATCAAATTTAATGCAATTAATAGCATAGGCGTGTGGCTCTAGGTGGGTTTTATGAACTAACTTTTTCTTGATATATGTTTTTTTGGTTAATAAATGTCATTTAAAAGAAGGGCTTTGGTTAACTCATGAGTTTTAGACGGCACCCATCTCAAATGATAGCCTTTATTTTTTTATTTTCAATTAGATGTGATAATTACCACATTTATTGCACCTTGGGCAGCACAATAAGATTTGCACGCCACATTCTCCTTGGGCCACACACTTAGATTTCCTAGTTTCTTTAAATATCTTCATCATTAATGAAGCTGTCAAGAATGCTTAGTAATAATAGATGTACCCTCACATTAAATGAGAACACTTTTTACGAAGTCATCACTACTTGTAGGCAATTTTATCAGATAAATATTAATTTCGAAGTTTTTATCAGATATAAATGTACACACCCACAATGTCTTCTTTATACAAAAAAAATACTTTTTATATATAATTTTTTTAAACAAAAAATTAAATTTTTTGCATGTTCCAATTAAAAAAACTAAACATAAAACACTTAGATTTTCTAGTCTCTTTGCATATCTTCATCATCACTTAGATGTAGCATCACATTAAATGAGAACACTTATTACGAAGTCATCACTACTTGTAGGCAATTTTAAAGTTAATGTATGCTTGACACTGTTCACTTTTCACTATATTATATTAATTCACTTTATGTTTGGATATATAAATAATAATTAAATTCATATATATGCTGCTAAAAATAATCTATTTTTGTAATTAAATATAAATTTAAATAATATTTTAACTTTATGTTCAATTAATAATAGATGACTAACCAATAATTGGCCTTGATAAATATTAATTAAAACACGGAAAAAATAGGGATTGAATTAACATTTTGATGAAAATATACATTTTCATATTCATTACATGGTATTTCCTATTTCAATTTTTTTTCAGACGTCTTTTAGTAAAAACAATTTTAAATAATTTAAATTCTGAAAAACATTGAATATCTACAAAATAAATTCACACCCTATGACACTTATCTTCGTTTTTTATGATTGTATAAAAAATGTATATTTGTATATTTAAATTGAATAATTAAAGTGGTTAATATTTTCTCTATGCATGGTACATGTATGACATTTTCATTCTTGATAAATAACAAATTCATTATATATAAGGCCCGAAATGAAATTTTCACGTATGATTTGGCAAATATAAAAATATACTATTTCCTACGGTTTTCAACTATCTTCTTCCTAGCATATTTTTAAATTCAAGGTGTATGGGTATATAATTTACAAATGGAGTAAATTCTATAATTGGTCCTTCACAATAGGGGGGTTTCTCTAATTAGTCCCCTATTATCAAATATTATCGAAGTGGTCCTTCTTTTATGGGTATCTTTCCACAAATAGTTCTTTTTTTATCTTCTATCATGTTAGTGTTAATTTGAGAGCTAAAAGTGTAATTTCACAATGATAATATATCTTTTTTGTCATACACAATTTCAAAGGTTGTTCCGTTTGCGTCGTTTGTGAATTACAGTCGCTTTCTACTACAACCATAGTCTACAAATGTGGTCTTTCGTCAGAAATCTAGCCCACAACCATAGTCATTATTTTTGTGATATCCGCTTAACCAATATCAGAACATGTCACTAAACATAATGTTGATGTCAAATTATACTTTTAGCCTTTAAATTAACACCAACACGACAGAAGATCAAAAAAAGGACCATTTGTGGGAAGGTACCCTTAAACAAAGGACTACGGGGGTAATATTTGATAATAGAGGACTAAATATGAAAACCCCCCTATTATAAAGGACCAATTATGGAATTTACTCTTACAAATGCATAGGTAAAGTAGAAAATATAAACTTCAACGTAAATCAAATGACGAAAGTCTTGAAATGTCGCCACCAACATTAACATGAAGAAACAAACATTTAAAGTACTCTAGGACGTCGCCTAGGAAAAGTAGACCACCAACAAAATAACAAAAAAAACAACAAAAAATACAGGCGGTTCATAGAAGATAAACACATAACTGTTGATCGATGTTCACTGGCTTGGATTATCCTTCTTGCTTTTCTTGCATTGAGTTGTTGACATGCCATCAAAAAGCTCTCTTTTCACCGAGTCAGTCTTGTCCAAGTCATCAATCCTTTTATTCATACTCATGATCTTCAAGTGTAACTTCATTGAATTTTTGTTCTCCGGCTCTATTAATGTTTGTTTGAACGGTTCGGGCAATCTTTCCAATCACGTCTGCATAAACATAGCTCTTAATATTAGATATTTGTACGATTGTTATTAAAACTGTTTTTGCCATAAAGATGCTGAGACATATTTTATATTATGGCGAGGAAATTTTAAAATTGTTTAGTGTAAACTGTTTAGTGCAAACTGCCAAGATTTTTTAAAAGTAGTTGAGAAGAAGGAAAATATTTTGTGTACTGCACAGATTTAAAAAAATGGTGCTGGGGGCTTATTATAAAGTTTCATATGTATGAAACTATTTTAAAAACTGAACAGGTTTTCGATGGGCACCAATTTTTTTTAAAAAAATGTTGTGGCAGATTTATTAAATGTTTCATTCGTACGAAGTTTTAAAGAAATAAAGAAGCTTAACCTTTGAAAAAGAAATAAAGAAGTTTTAAAAAAAAATTTTAATGGAATAATACCAATCAAAACTTGATCATTCATACATGGTTGGCTTTGAAGAACTGGAAATGGTTTTAAGTCAAACATGATCCGTGGAAAATCACTCCGATTCAAAGTTTTCACTTCAATTTCTCTGAAAAAACCCAAGAACTTATCATTTGTGGTTGTTTTCAAACTTTGATAATTGTCTTGAACATGCACATTTCGAATGGCATAAACACCATCCTCGGTGATTTGGTTTTCAAACTTCCTTTTTTCCGGCCGGTTAAGATGCGCATGAATCCTCGTTCCCTGTAGAAAAGGTAGATATTATGAGTATTTGAGTGACACAATTGTAATTTGAGTGATACAATTTAAGTGATACAATTGATAAAAAATGTAATAAGTTTGTGAATACAATACATGCTCATCGTGAAAGACGATCTCCATAGAATCCCCGCCTTTCACCCACCTTGGAACAAAGTAAACACGAATAGCCCTTAACTTGAGAATCCAAGTTGTACGGTTGTTGTCCAGCTTGGAAATCGGAGTAAACATTGTCCTGGAATTTCTTTGAGAATTTTCGGCCATCTCAAGGAAGCAAAAGAACTCAAATATGGTGGAAGAATGGATTGGTGTGTTTTAGCAATTCAGGCATAGTGAATATATTTAAACTAATTGAAAGCACATTAAATGCTTGGATTGTGCAAATCCATTTAATTACTTAATTTGATGTAAAGTTGGATGTAAAGTTGATGTGTCACTTGGCTCAATAAAGCATCATTAGTTTACTTTATAGAGCCTCACACCTAGTGGAATAGACCCTAAAAATAGCTGCCAAGAGTGGTCTCCATTTTCGGCCCAATATCACCCAGCCCAGCCGGCCCAATGTCCTCTTAGCATTGTATATAGTAAGATTGATTGGCTCTTATTTCTTCTAATTTTTGGATGGCAAATTAGTTCGTGGTAGACTTTCATATATGCTAAATAAGTATTTTTAAATGTTAAAATAAATATTTTTAAAATGAAAAAAATATGTGAGAAGGTCTATGTGTACCTTAGATCCACTATAGAGTCACTCTTTTTCGACCAATAATTCACCCACACCCCTATCACAGGCACTCTACAAGATTTAGTTGACTTTGAAGTCAAATTTGACTCTAAAGTTAACTAATTTTGTAGGGTACAATTGATAGGGGTGAGGTGAGTTTGGATCGGACGCGGGTGGGAGGTCTATCAGAGAGGTTAAGAGTAATAATCATCAGTTTTTCGAATGGAATACGTAGGGATTCTGGATCATCAAATATTCAAATGACATTATGAATCAATATTATAGAAACGAGACAGATTTCAATGAATAATAACCCAAATTATTATTATCACTCACTTACCAGAGTAGTTTGTATTCTTTTTGTATGACTTCAGTTGCCAAAGACGATCGAGTAGTATTTGGCAATTCCAAATGGGGTAAGGCCATTTACGATGGGGCTCCACCGCACGGCTTAAAGGGTGGGATGCACGGGAGGTCTACTTTCAGCGCTGTAACGCGGGTTGAACGCCGGAGGTGTCGTCAGTCTTACGGTTCAGGCGAGGACGCAGGGCGCCGTCCATTGCAATGCCTTGTTGTGGGCTCACGACGCTATTCGAATATTTGTTATAAATTCATCACTTCTTTAATTTGAATTTACCTAATATTCATTCTTATTTATTTCTCATTTAAAATTTATCCACCATCTCACTTTCTTTTTTTAAAAAATATATCTCCTGCCAACGCATGAGCTCGTGAATAGGCTAATGGGGATGTACCAGGAATCGTTGCCTTTAATCTAATCAGAGATCGAAAATGAAATTGCTTGACACATTTGGCGGCTACACCTCTGGTCCCACGTACCAAGTTGTACATTCGGCAAGATCGTGGGCAGGGCGCTTTCCGTCTGTTTCAAGATTCTTTTTCTAACAACACGTGTTTTTCTAATGACTAATTTTGTCGGAGTTTCTGTATGCATTGTGTATTATTCTTTTGAATTGCAGGCGCACTCTCATCTCGTGATGTTTATTACCAACAGTTAACATCCAGACAGTGTTGAGTGGGAGGGTCTATCCACTCTACAGAATGTTGAAACATGGGTTTATCGCTTTATCGTACTATACTAAAGCCGTGTTCGTTTTTATGAGAGATTTTGATAATGCCAAACCGTTGTGAACGAGACAAAGTGTTGAATATACAATGCGAGAAATGAAGATGAGAACAAGAGCTAAAAGAGACCAAGAACGAAGACCATAGTTTTAGTGTCGTTGAGTCGGTCACAAATATGATCAAGACCGACCCAAGCCTTACACTGTGGCTCTTTAGGCTAAAACCTTTTATTGCATTTCTCATATCATAAAAATGATTTTCAAGCATGTTTAAACACATTAAAAACACTTGATGTTCGCCCAAACAAAAAACCAAGCCATCCGGCGTTCGGCTTTCAGGAACCGGCTTTCGGTTTTCAGAAACCGGCATTCGGCATACGGTTATCGGCGTTGGTTTTTGGCGTCCGAACCAACCAAGTAGTTTTCAACATTTTATGATTTCTTTTTTACTTCTTGGCACTCTTAAATAGTTCTCCAACAAAAACGCTTCAAAAACCACCTCTCGTTTTTGGTCGTTTGGCAAAAACCACGCAAAACGGCATAAACTTGGCTAGCCGTGGTTTTTACCTTAATGAAGTGGTTTTTAAGTTATTATACTTGGTTTCTACATAAAATACATTAAATAAGTATTTTAAACACTTAGTTTTTACTTTGGAGAACTTTGCATTTTTCGGTCAGGTTTCAGCGCCGGTCAGCTAGGCCATGGTTCTGGGCTAGCCATCTACCCAGCGATGGTAGATATCACCCATCCATGGGTAAGTGATCCCGGGATTCCAGAATCATGCCACCCAGCAATGGGAGATATTACCCATCGATGGGTAAGCAGCCTTCAGCTCAACTGATTTCCAGAACCATGCCAAACAGCGATGGGAAGTTCTACCCATCGCTGTTTAAGCCTTGGTCCAACATTTTCACAAGGCAGAATGCCCTTACCCAGCGATGGGAACCTTTACCCAACGATGGGAACCCAGCGATGGGAGGGCATACCCATCGCTGGTTAGGCATGACCATTGTGAGTCATTTAAGCCTGATTCCTTCCTTGTTTGAAAGTCAACCTCCTACCCAGCGATGGGAAGTTCTTACCCATCGATGGGAAGGTGACCGTTGCCTTCAAAACTGAAGGAAAATTGGCTTACTAGCGATGGGTAGTTCCATACATCGCTGGGTAAGCTAATTTCCTGCACATCCACTTTAATTTCAATCCCACAAATCATGCTAATCACCCGCCCCTTAAATGTTTTGATCTGTTGGAGCCTACTTTGGCACTATAAAAAGGGGTGTTTGGGTCTGCTTTACACACCAATTCACTTCACATTACACATATCGTCATTGCATCCAAACAACATTATTTTCCATAGCTTTCTAGAGCCAATTTGTGAAGTTTGAGTTGTTCTTGAGCGTATATAGTTTACTTAACATCTACTCTTAAAGAGAGTCTTGTTCTTGAGTGTTCTTAGTGTTGTAAACACGTTTAGGGAAGCTTTTTTTTCTTGGTTGTACGAAGGAAAGGTATTTTCCTTCGGGTTGAAGTCTTGGAGTGCGATATCTCCGAGCTAGTGTTGTTGAGGCTCGTGGGACTCGAGTTCTCAGGTTGTAACGGTTTGTTAAGCACCGGTAAGCTTAACGGAAGTAGTGTAGCTCGAGAGAGTCTCTCGGGAGACTGGATTAGCCACACGTTGTGGTGAACCAGTATAAATCTTGGTGTGCTCCCTTTACTCCTTTTTATTCCGCTCTTTACTTTATCCCTGCGATTTTTATTCCGCAAAAATTTATAAACATTCTCGTGCCTCACTATTCACCCCCCCCCTCTAGTGAAGGGCACGTATTCTAACACAGAAGTGCACAATTGTGCTTAGGCGGCTCTCTTACGACACTTGTGCTAACATGTTCGATGAGTACCTCCAGATCGGTAACTCTACAAGCCAAGAATGCCTGGCTAATTTTAGCCTAGATGTCGTTGACGCTTTCAAGGACACATACTTAGGAAATCTAACTATCCAAGACGTTTAGATGCTAGTGAATATGCACAAGCATGTGCATGGATTTCCATGGATGATTGACAATGTGTGTTGTATGCATTGGGATTGGAAAAACTAACCCTTTTGCGTGAAAGGGTGCATTACAAGTTGTTACAAGGGCTCACACTTAATGATCATGCTCGAGGCTGCTGTTAATCATCATTGATGAATCCAGAATGTGTATTTCAAATTCGTCAGGTCGAACAACGATTTGAATGTGTTGAATGAGTCTCCTTTTATTCAAAAATGTGTGCGTTAGACGTGCGCCAACAATTCACTGCCAATAGTCGCTGATATAACATGGACTATTTTGGCAGATGAGATCTATCCAACGCTCGCCAGTGTTTGTGAAAACTATCACTTGTCTAACGAATCCAAAAAGGGCATTGTTCGCTCATAAACAGAAGTTGGCACGGAATGATGTATAGTGTAACACCACGAACCGATTATCCGAATGTATTCGCAAAACCGACTCACGGTGTTAGCTGGTCTAACTTTTTGAATCGGTAAATGGAGCATTAAACATAATTTCTTTATTAATATTTGAGTAACTATTATACATGCGAAAGCTTAACTTATTCATACAAAACTTATTGAGGATACTATTTAAAAATAAAGTCTTTATAATTTCCTTCCTTGATATCATCTTGTCCATCCTCTCATTGCTAAGCATTGTCCTTCGGCTTGGTCACTATTATGTCTGTGTACCCAAAAAAATGGAGCCACCCGATCAACAAAAGCTGAGTGGTACCAATTATAATAATAGAAACAAAATATCATATCGTAAACATATACATTTCTCAAAACTTTTTACTTGATAATATCAAATCATTTCTGTTTCAATATTTAGTAAATCTATAATATTCTCATATCTGAGCTTTTCTCTTTCTTCTGCTTTATTATTATTTAATTGGAATTTCAAGTACTTAACATACAAGACAAATCCATTCTGTGACTGGGACTTCGAGTACTTAACGTACACGAAAAGTCCATTACGACAAGCTCGTACGTATGGTAATTGAGGGGTACTAGTTAACCCTGTGGAACCTTGTGAGCCGTAGTTCACATACCATAAATTGTTTATCAATTTTATAAAATATAATTTGTATCTATTTGTGTCCCATAAACTTCTTTGAGTCCATATTTCAACTTCAACTCATGTCATAATTTTCAATAAACTTATTTTCACAATAATTTAATCCAAACAATAATTAATAATAAATCCATCAGATAAGCTTTATGTACTTAATTCAAACACAACTCTAGGTTACTCAAAAACATAAATAATTCAAATGATATATTTAATTAAGTAAACTCCTTCAACCGGAATCCATCATTCTCTTCACCCTCGCTACCGTCCAGGATTATTTTCTTAATCGTCATTCCTGTTACTTGTAAAGCCCCAAAATATACCCTAAAAGTTATATTAAATTATTATTCAAATAAATAAATTGTTTGATTAAAATAAATTGTTGTTGGGCTTTGGGCCGAAATAAAATATGTTTTGATATCCAATCTGGACAAATCTTATAGATATAAATCCAATATGTTGATTTATTGTGTGACCTTGATTGGGAACCTAAGTACATGCCCAAATTAAAGAATAAAATGAAGAATTTGTTTATGATATAAACATTGAAATGATTTATCAAAATAAATTATGAGAATAAGTAATATAAATTAAATGTGAGAACCTTTTATGATAAAGGTCAATAAAATCAATTTTGACTTTGTCAATGTCAAACATCCAAAAATATGATGTCGGAAAAAAGTATTACTCCCTCCGTTCTATAAAAGTGTTCCTATTTTGACTTTGTGTAAAAATAAGGAAGTGTTAAATTGTAGTTGACTTCCAATTTTGCCCTTGATATGATGTGTAAAAGTAAGATGTGATGGATTGAGTATTAGAAAAAAAGTATGATGTGATAGGTAGGGTATGAAAAAGTAAGGGTAAAAGTGGTTTTTTAATAGAAAGTGGAAGTGTTTTGTTGGAAGTAAAAAAAATGAAAGAGGAAGAGTTTTTGAGAATGGAGGGAGTACAAATAAATATGAAAAGTATATAGTAATGGTGCAACCAGAATTCAATTCGGAGAAATTTAGACCGAAAAGTGTACCCCAACTAGAACCAAAATTGGCCCCAATCAGGGAATGGCGTGTAAATCTTAGGAAAATTCTCGTCTTGGGCACTAAGGAAATTCTACGATCTCAAGAGACGAAAATTGGCTTGGAGTCTTCCTCTTCCTCTTGCTATATAAGAACTCATTTTCTTCTCATTTTTCCACCATTCTTCCTATTTCTTCTTCCATTTCATTCATAAGAGTGTGGAGAGTAGAGTGGTGCTTTCCAAAGAGCTGGAGGTCGCCGGAGGAAGCTATAGTGTTCGCCGGAAGTTTTGTCGTTCAATCGCCGGAACCATTGTTAAGCTTCGAGGTAAGCTCGTAGATATATCTAGTGACTAGAATGTTCGTATAGATCGTTTCTACGTTCATAAATGGTCGTTTGGTTGAGTTTTGTGTCTGACATGTTTGGAGAACCAAGAATCATAAAATTTGAAATTGTTGTTAAAACTACGAACTAATGATACCCAAATGATATATAAACATTAGAGAATATTTCTATACAATTTAATTGAAGTTTGGTGACTAAAAATGATATTTCCAAAAATGGACCCGGGGAAGAAGACGATGAATAGTGCACGGTAACACTCTACCGCCGGTACGGTAGCTAGGTACCGTCCAAACGGTACCCACCTACCGCTGGGACAGTAGGGATGTTACCGTTGTCACTAGCCTCTCTCGACTGTCGACCCGCGGTACCCTGTACCGTCATCACGGTACCGAGGTACCGTTAGCCAGTACCGAGGTACCGTGAAGGGTACCGTCTGATCCGATATTTTTCCAGAAAATCAAATTTGTGAACTATTAAATCTTATTTTTGACACCAATCAATTATGACCAATATGAATATGGTTTCTGGAAATAAAAATGATGTTTTGTTAGATTCAAATGCTTTGTTTGATGCACGACGGTAAGCTAGGGTGTTAACACTCGACGCTAGACCGCTATTTGTTAATGAATGTTATGATGATTAATATTGAATATTTATTATGATCAAACCTTGGTAATATTCCGAATAAATGATTATTATAATGGATAAACCATAATGAAATGTAATTGATAATAATTATTGATTATGACGATCAAATGGACGACCCGAGTGATTATGACTATATAACAATAACAATCTTATTCTGACAAAATAAAGTATGGTAATGAATGAATAAACCGTAAGAATGAAATCGTGAATACATATGTTTGTTTGACTATCTTAAATTAAATGATGATTATGAATTAAAAAACCATGATTCAAAATGAATAAATTGATGAACAAGAAAATGATGTGTATTGTTAAGGATATTTAGAAGAACTCTAAGATATACCCATTTAAGATAATTGATGTTAACGCTATCTAGAAGACCTCTAGGATATACCCCATACTAGAATGGACTTGAAAATATGAATATTTGGTTATTTGGATAAAAACGTATAAACGGGATTCGTAGACCAAACTAGAGGACCACTCGTTTGGAAATAACCCGACTCAATGATAATTAATCACTGTTTTGTTGTTTGCCTTAAACTAATTATAGTTTAAGCGTCTCAGAATAATTATTTGCCTTAAACTAATTATAGTTTAAGTGTTTGAGAACTGTTTTCCTTAAACTAATTATTGTTTAAGCGTCTGAGAATTGTTGCCTTAAACTGATTACGGTTTAAGCGTTTAAGAATGAAAATTATGATTTGGCCTTAGACTAAGAATAGCTAAGAGCATTGTTATAATTTGGCCTTAGATTTAGAATAATTTAAGAGCACTGCCGAAATAATGAATATCTGAATTGAATAACATGTATGGATATAAACTGAAAAATATCAAAATCATGAATATTGAATTGAACATTATGTGCATGATATCAAATGATTGATTATGAATTTAGATTCAGTTTATATGGATGTTCGATGCATTAGATATGCTTACTCAGCTTCAACGCTGAGCGTGTAGTATGTTTTATTTGCTACATGTAGGTTAATAGAAAGAATGATGTGACGTGATCCTGGAGGCAGACGAAGGCGAGATAGTCGGGATGGATGTGATGATTTTGAATTGAAGAACATAAATAAATTGTGTTTGTGATTGTGATTTGTTAAACTTCCGTAACATTGAAAACTTCATACTGTTATGAAAAATATTATTGTGATACATAAAAGTGTTTGAAAAGTTTTAAATTTTTACGATTACCAAGTTAATACTTTAGTCCAAAAGGGGCTGCAGACCTGGACGGATTAGGGTGTTACAATTTGGTATTGGAGCAAATGGTTTTAAAACCGATCTTCAGATCACAATTTGATTAAAAAAATGTCAATCGCATCCACGACTCTCGCATCCCTCTGCTCTAGGAAAGGTAATGAGAATTTATTTGACTGTATTAAATTCTCATTAGATAACAATTGTTAGTACTAAAATGGTATCTAGCGTAGACTCAAGTTGAATTTTTGTACTCGGCAAGAGACAAAAGAATAAACGAAAAATGTATGACTCTCTAATATGATATCAACGTGTTTATCGCATTGCGAATGACGAAGTTGATCTGTACCGTAAAGTCGCATGGAAGTGAGACGACTCTGAAGAAACAATTAATGTTGATTTTACGAACAACATCTGTGAATCCGGTGTCGAAGATCCTCATGTGTACTCTACACCGTACGTAGGTCCATCGACCTGTCGTGTTGCTATGTACCCTGGTATAAAACCTCTAACTATACCACTATTAGTATAGACTGTTGAAGCAACATCTCCTGGAAGGCCAACATTACCTCCCACGTAGGTATGTCTAATTTTTTGCCTTATTAATTCCCTTCTTGAATCTACAGCGATATCTTAATTATTAAATTAACAAAGTTTTTGTAGTATTAAGTAATCTTTCCAATAATTCAAAAATGGTATTTCACGTTAGTTTTTATACCAAACATAAGTGGGGGGTAATGGGGTAGGGGAAAATTGGGAATGGGGGTAGGGGGGAAACTGGGCTAGTCGTTCACTTTGTCAGTGTACCTTTCCTCTAATGTTGTTCAGCATCAAAGAACCAAACATGTGGAGGAAGATATCCATTTTGTTCGAGATAAGGTTGTCTTTGGTCAGATTCAAGTTCTACATGTTCCGTCATCCTCACAGTTTGCGGACATCTTCACAAAGGGACTACCATCTCTGCTATTTCTTGATTTTAGAGACAATCTTAGAGTTCGTTCAGTATGACCTAGATAGCTGGGAGCATGTTAAATATAATATTTATTATACTCCGTATTTAACTATATTCACATGTATAATATTTAATTATATTACTCTAGAATACTCTAAATACTATAGAATACTCTAGGCCTAATCCCACTCATGTATCTAGAATACTCTAGGCGGAATCCACTCATGTATAAATAACTCTTGTACACACATTCCAAAATTTATTCAAAAATAGAAATAGTTTATTCTTTCAGCAGGGTATACAAATTTGATCAATGAAGAATCCACTTTCCTTCCCTAAGTTTAAAATCGATATATCCTAAGCTTTACTCCTTGTTATTAATATTAAAGTTCAATTTACCTCCTATCAGTGACCCTATGATTGAACTAAAAAAACTCCTCGAAAATGGGGCTCATCTATTAAAGTTGTTATACAAATAAATAAAAGTATATTTTTAGAACTACCAAAGAATCTAAAAAATAAAAACATACCAAGTACATGACTACTCATTATTTTCTCCATTGTTTGACTAGGCACAAGTTTTAATAATGTAGAATGTGTGGTTGTTGTTTGTATAGAAAAAAAATGATATGGACTACATAACCTTTTTTTCTTAAAAAAAGATAAAGAAAGAAAGAAGTAAAAAAAATTATGTCAAACGAGTTTTATTTTATCATGGTCGAATTACTTTTACATTGGCTGGCAATCAATATCATGAAATGATATTGGTGCAATTCTTGATAATGTAAGTTCTATTCTTTTGGATTGAAAAAAATAACTTCTAACTTTTTAAAACTCCTAATCTCTTCCAACTCCTTCCAATTTCTTCCAATAACTTAAAAAATGTATTTATATATGATGAATATATAATAACATTATACGTCATAAAATATCACCTCAAACAGAAACAATGATGAATTCTTTTTTATCCAAAGTTAAAATTTTCTTACATATTTATATAGAGTGATCATTTAATTGATCATAAATTCTTCAAACATTTTCCAACTTTTTCTAACTCCTTCCAATTTCTTCCGATATTTAAATTTGAAATTTCAACCAAAAAGAACAAAGACGTAGAATGTGTGGTTGTGATTTGTATGGAAAAAAGCGAAATGATGAATTTTTTCCTTTATAAGAAAACATGAAATATTATTTTTTTGGAATAACCTAAATAAGAAAGAAGAAAGATAATTGCTGGACCATACAATGCCTCCATAAACCCCGCCGATGGTGAAAAAGTTGTAGGAAAATGGTGTATTAGAAGCAGTATAACACAAAAACTGAAGCCAACCAACCTGAACGTTTTCATAAGAACCCAACCCTAGTTAAGCACCAATATACGAGTATATTGAGTAGGTACAGAACATGGTTAAAGCTGTTTTTTCTTTTTAGGCCTCCTCTTTCTTCGCGGTTTGCGCGCATCAGAGTTTGAGCTTTGATTCCCACTGTTGCCTGCAAGTGAATCCAAGGAACGTCCTTTTCTGAAGGTAGACCTATTGATGCTATCAGAGGTGTTGCCCGACGACGACACTTCACGCACTTGAAAGGATGGTTTTTTACTCATAGACCCTCCAAACCTTGATTTATTTTGCTGTGAACCAGAGAAGGATTTGCTCGATGGCCGAGGAGGAGGCATTAATGAGCGAGCAGAAATCTGCTTCTGTATGAACGCAGTAAAGAAGATTAATAGACGTAAGACTGTCTTGCATGCCTCTGTCCTGAAACTAAGTTCTCATTTCGCCATTTTGGACATCCCAATTAAAGTTCTCATTCTTTTTATGCAATGAATTGTGTGGTTAATCTTAATTTTATCACCTCTCAATGAATCTCAGCCACACAATTTCACTTTTCCAAAACCTCCATGATAAAGCATATGGGAACTTCATTTGGGGACGGATGAAGTATATAGCAGAAAAATGGCGGAAATGTGGATAGATGGAATACCTGATTCTTTTCATCACTTGACATGCCCGAAGCAGCTTTACCTGAGGCACTAGATGTTTGATCCCTTTCAAGAAATCACAAATGCAATCAAAGGTTAGAAATTCTAGATCATCAATTAATTGAAGTACACTATTAACCAATAACATGTGAAAAGTTACAGTATGTCTTGCTTTAAAGCCGTCATCGACTGTTAAAAAAACATCAATGACTATACAACATAATTCTTTTTGTTACACACACACACACACACACACACCAATCCATTGCAACAACAAAATACTGCATGAATTTATCAATCATGAACATGGTTTTAAAAGGCATGAAACACCACCCATAAGACATTTGCCTTGGTTGATTTAAATGAGGCTTACACCTTAAGGTGCACGAGGGTGAGAGGCAGGAGGTTTGACCCTGAGGCTTATCAAGACTTAAGCAATGATTTTACAGAGAAAATATAAAGTCTTGCCCTCTTTGGAATAGGTAAGCCTATAAAATGTATTGGGCTAACTTTTGAAGTTATTGGGGTCCTCAATCCTTCCTAGACACAAGCCTTGCCCTCTCTTCTCTTTCCCTTTATTGTTACAAAAGCCTAGTCTTTTTTCTTCCTTGTCCATTCATTTTTGAATCTTCACCAATAACCCAGCATTTCTCAGGCGACCATAAGCTCAATCTCTCATCTATAGCTCTATGTTAATCTTTTCTTCCTCGCTTTACTATTCCTGTGATCCTTTCTCTGCAGCCTCTCTTTCTCCTTACTCCCTCCCTCATTAATCCCCTTTTCACTCATTTTCTTTATTCCCTTTCCTCTTTCTAAGTAGCTTGTAAAATGACATGAATGAAGATAATGTGGCTCATATTATAGGAGATGGAAAGTTAGTTAACGGTGCTAATACTTTTGAATATTAGTATTTAGAAACATAGAATGTTAAGTTTTAAGCATGTTTTGAGTTTTAGTTATGCTTTGACGTGCAAAAATTATCCTTTCATGTCCTATTGCCTCTCTGTTTTCTGCTTTTTAAAACAATAATAATGCGTTTTTTTATTTCAACATGCCATGTTTTATAGCAATTAACTAAAACAATGAATCGTCCATTTTACCCTATTTATTCTTATTATTGATACTCTAGGTATTAATTTGAGGCTTACACCTTGCTTTGTCCCGAGCCTTACACCATACGAGGGAAAGACCAACCTTTTGAGGCTTTTTTTCCTTCCAAAACATCGCTATGACTATAAACCCTTGGCAGAAAAATGATGTTTCTATATGAAAACATGGAGAAACAATATGCAAACACAGCAAACTCAATAAACCAGGGTAGATACCTTGATCAATTATTCTTTGGAATGGATGGTTTATGCAATTTCCTCAACTAAAGGTCATGATTTCAAACATGGTACCGGGAAGAAGAAAGAAAGAAGAGGGTAGATACCTAGTACTTTTATCAGTCAATTCATCATCTGCATCAGCTTCGTCACTAGAGCTCCCACTCACAAAGAAATCATCATCACTTAGATCAAGGAGCCCATCATCTTCACTCCCTGTCTCTGAAGGCAGTAACACAAGCTGACATTAGTTATTACCATAAATACAGAGATCTCAAGAAATAACATTGAGTCAATTATGTTACAAGAAGTGAAGTATAGATTTGAACACTACAAGGGCATACCTTCCAAATCCTTGCCACTTGCAGCAGCAGCAACTAAATTAGCCTTGATCCTTTTGCGCAATTCATTTCTCTTTTCAACAGTCTCTTCATCCTCACGTCCGGTGAACAAGGATATATATTTCTCAGTTTTGGGAAAGAACTGCAATTAAAATAAAATGTACTCATAGACCTAACCAGCATATTAATAAAAAAGAACTGACTATTTGATAAGCATTGTGCAGATACACTGATCCTGTGTACACTACACTCTTAGGGAACCATAGATATCCATGAGATAGCTGAAGAATCCCTCTCTTGCCCGTGGCTAGAAGAGGAAGAACTTCGGATCCCATAGTATGTGACTAATTAGGAAGAATTGTTTATCAACAATGATAATTTTAGTAATAATTGTGCAAGTATAAATAGGCAAAGCGTTACAAGAGACCTATCATAATCATAGTAGGAAACATGAATTCTTATTTTTTATACGTAGTATTAATTAACATAGAATAAGAGTATAAGACTACAAATAGGAAACTATTAGTATTCCTAATAGTTATAGAAAGGTAATAATTATAACAGTAGGAAACTAATAATAATTAATTAGAGGAAAGTAAAAATAATAATAATAACCAATTTAATCCGAGACCTGTAATGCAGACCTTATACCAAAATGCAATACGAAAAGAAAAAAACAATAGCATAGACCACCTACGAACTATAGTATGACAAACCACTCTTCAAAGAATTCTGTCATTAGACTGGTAATGTATCAGACAATTAGTGCCTTAGTGGGTGTAAAAACTCCACATGCTAGCACATTTCTGTTTTTCAAAATTAGGCAAATTATGATGAAGTTAAAAAAAAGGAACTGCAGTTTAGTGCATAATTATTTCCACAATCTCAACAACATGCACAAAGGAAATAGATAAACTATTACCCTAACGTACTCAAGGTCTTCTTTCAGCCTAGCAAGTTGCTCAGCAATCTGTGTTTCATGTGCCTGACCAGAAGTGCGCTGCTGTTTTTCTAACCTTCTTATTTGCCTTTCAATCTTTCTTCTCTCTGGCCATCAAAAGGAAAATTTCACATTATAGTACATCTAGACATGAGGATAATCAGTGTCTGCAACACTGAAAGGGAGATATCCAATTAAAAAAGATAAGCAGTGAAGATGGTCATTACCAAAGAACTTTATCTTTTTGTTTCGAAGGAATATTTTGCGCTCAACAGCAAGACGATTTTGAATCTCTTGCTGCTTCTTGAACTCTTCTAGCTTTTTTTCCTGTGCCTCCCTAATTTCCGGGGGCAGATCCTAGAAAAAAGGATTATGTTTAAAAGCATTACAACCCAAGTGAATCAACCATTGCAGGCGACCAGCATATTGAAGACTTCTTTTAAGATAAGTCCAAAATTTCTCAAGTGGCATTGGCATTTCAAGTCCCCTCCAACTGGTGCGTGGGGGCATAAAAAAGGAGAGGAGAGATGCCCCCACCCCCCCCCCCAAAGAAAAACAAGCCACTAAAACATCCTATGCTCATTTCTTTCCAAAATGACATCGATATGGAATCCTACTTCTCCCATGCACTGTCCATAGTCCATCTACCTAATACGCCACTTCTCTCATTTTTTAATATCTCCTTTCCAGCATGGCAGCATCCCCATCCTCTCCTTTGGCTTCATTTGAGGTTAAAGACTAGAAAATAATCTCACTTTTTCTAAATGAATCCCATAGTGAAAAGTTGCACATCAAGCAAAAAGGGAAGCCAAACTAGTACTTAACTCCTCATCTAACATCATCCGGATCGTTTCTAGAATAACAACAGTATGTTACAACCAATATGCACTTATCTGCTCAAGTCTATCTACTCAACATTTTTTGTTCTCAACTGGGAAGATATGGGCCGGGTCACTGGGATGAGAAAAGCTGCAGTTTTAAGCTAATTATTGAGCAAATTTTGTACTCTAGCACTCAAAGTCCATACACAGTAAGCTGTCAGTACATGAATTCATCTAATTTGCTAATTTGTAGGAGTAATATGAAGAGCTATCACTATGCATAGAGACTAGAGAGAGACGCACTTTGCGTAACATACGCTCAACGGATCGAATTTGGTTCTTGAGAGAGATACCCTTTGACTTAGGTTTGGGCTTCTTCTCCGCACCCAGTGACTTAGGTCTGCGGCTGTTCTTCTGGGAGACCCTCCGCTTACCAAATCCACCATGCACCATCCTTCTATATGGGATACATTTATGTTATTATGTATGCATATATGTAGAAAGAGCAGAGATGAGAAAACAAATGATATGATAGTTAATCTGCATGAAAGATCTTACGAATCTCAGTAGTATTGTTCTATAAATCGATAACTGCGACGTAGAAGTGCCCGAGAAACGGTGACAAGCCGCCGTAGGTTTCCGGCTACGAGGAGGCGCTGTTACTTGGCCATCCCAACCTTCGCTTCTGCATTCTCTTGGCAATAAGGAGCTGCAGCATAGCGGTGTTCGGAAAAAGGGAGAAGATGGACAAACCCGAATAGTTTGGAGTTTTTCTTTTAATTCAGGTCCGATTTAATGAACTGGGCCTAATGGAACAATTGGGCTGAACAAAAAAAAATGGAGAAAACTATCCGCCTCTCCCCATTTCACTTCCGTTCTCTTCAACGGCCCACCCTGAAATTTTTGGAAAATGCTAGAGTCACAAAATATAGTTCACAAACTTCACATATTTTTTTGTGGATTTTAAAATAAAATATCTTTTATTATTTGAGTGCATCTTATTTCTAGGAAAATGTTAAAAAAGCAAGTTTGTGAATTTTGTGAACTTTTTGTTTGTAACTCTAGCATTACTCGAAATTTTTTCATCTTCCTCATTTGTTCCTCCCTCCATATCATGAATTCCCTCATTTCTTTTTTCTTCTCTGTCTTTGATACCAGCTAGACCGGGCAAATAGATCCGGACTTGATAACTTGTATCGAATAATCAGAAATCGAATCCTAAATGACTCGAAAACTGAAGAATCGAATTATAATCGAACATATGAAATGATGCAAACTGAACTGAAGTTGAATCGAATATATTCACACCGAATTCATATCCGGATCTGATTGAATCCAAATTGGTTAAACCCGGAACTGGTTAGACCTGAAACTAATTAAACATGAGACTGATTAGACCTAGAACTAATTGGACCAGATATTGATCAAATTCAAAAAAAAAATAAACTCAAATTCATTCAAACCTTATAGCTCATTAGCTAATGTCTTTCTAAGAAAAAAATATTTGAATAATAGGTACAACTATTTTCATGTACAAATCTTTTACTTTATATTTTATCATTTATCCTAAGGTGGTTGTCTATTTATACATAGTATATATAATTTGGTAGTGGTTAGCTCTAATAACAATTGATACCTGCCAAGGATTTGTGATTCCATCACCAAAAACTAGCTCAAAGGGAGGAGAGGCGAAGGCCAACATATCCCACACTAAGGACTCCTTGTCGACCAGAGGGCAGAGGCGGACCCACCTTGAGTCCTATGGGGTCCCGGAACCCCACGGACCTCGGTGTAGGTCCATATAGGTATTAGGTTTGTAAAAGTATTAATATATAACAAACGCGTAGACCCAAGTTACCATAATTGCGTTTGGTTAAGTGGAAGCGTGCGTTTCACTGGTGATGCTGAAACCCAGGTTCGATTCACTGGGCATTTTAGGAGTCAATTTTTTCTTTTTTTAAAAAAAGAGTATGAAACAAAATGATGTCGTTTTGTGCGTAAAAATTAAAATGTGTATCTTTTCTCCAGCACCTCTATTTCCTCTGCAAATTTGTGGAGTCAGTTTTTTCTTTAAAAAAAAAAAAAAGAGTATGGAGCAAAATGACGTCATTTTGTGCGTAAAAATTAAAACGTGTATCTTCTCTCCAGCCCCCCTATTTCCTCTACAAATTTGACCTCTCTTCCCCAAATCTCTATTTCGAATTTTTAATTTTAAACCCTAACCTTTGGCGATTCTCCGTCTCTCTTTCCCGTCGCTCGCCGGCCTTTGTTCACCGTGCCGCCGAAGTGCGACCACTATCCATAGCGGCAGCCCCGGCACATAATTACTGTTAAAAACTTTTCTTTATTTTACTAAAATCAATTTTTATGGTAGTTTGAAGTTTGATATATGATTAGTAATATATAAATATATATTAATTTAAAAATTATATTTTTTATTCATTACTTATTCATTAAAGAATAATACTTTTCTTTTTATTAGTAATATATGGATGTTCACTCTGACCATAGATTCAATGATTTAAAGAGTATTCTTGAGCTCTCAATGAAAATGGTGTCCACTAAAAAGTCTCTTACCGTATGATTTCGCATATGCTCTCATAAAGTTGGCATTGGTACTTCCTGTGGCTACAGCAAGTGTTGAACGGTCTTTTTCGGGAATGTAGTTCGTGAAGAATGAGTTGTGGAATAAAATTTGTGATCAATGGTTGACTGACTGTTTAGTAACTTATGTTGAGAGAGATGTTTTTTCCACCATTAGTGATGATGTAATTATAGATCACTCCAAAAGTATGAAAACTATAAGAGTACAATTGTAAACGATATTATTTTCGTATGACTTTACTTCTATGTATTAATTATGGTACTTTTCAAATATTAGTTTTAATTTATTGTTAAATGTTAAGACTTATGAAGTAGTTTGAGATGAGAAGGGGAGGTAGAGGACCCCATGTTAGTAAAATCCTAGATCCGCCTCTGTTGTCGACTAGTGTAGGATCTTACCCTAGAATTACAACGCTCTTCCTACATTGGCACACCTTCTTCACTCCCTCTCTTCGTACAACTCGCACATCACGTCTCTTCCATCGGTCTTGTCGGTAGTTGCTCAACCAGCCTCTTCTTTTCCAGCACACAACACCCTTCCACATATAATTTAGGGTATTCTTGAACAGATTATTACTTGGATTATAATTTTTTTCTTGAATTTTCAAAGTTTTCAATTTGACTAATTTTATTGAAAAATGCCTTGCAATTTTTTAAGGAAAAATGTTCTATAATTTTTTCGTGTATGTTTAATTTCTGTAAATATAAGGTTTGTTTCTTTCACACACAAGTATTATCTATAAGCATGTTGTAGTTTGGAGACATTGCCCGATTTCTCGAAACCATACTCTTTTTTTAGAGCTCTATTTTTTGGAGTTGTTTTGTTCATTTCACAATCTCTAATTATGTATTGATTGTGAACTGCTTGAGAAGTGCTTGTGAAAAATATGTTATATAAGAGTAAAACGCATACACTAATCATTGATTAAAGAGCAATCAAGACAGTAAAACCCCAAGTCCGTGAATTCCATATATGAGGTTAACATAAATGTATTTAAACACATGTAAATTGAGTTCAATCACAAAGTTACCACTGTTTACTACAAACGAGACTTGACTCATATAAGACTAATGTATGTGATTATCAACTCCTAAGTCCTATTGTTTCAATTTGTTTGTTTGCAAGTGATTTCACAATGTCATCTACCTTGTTTGTGCATGTATTCTTCTTGCGATAAGAAAAGGGTGTAAATTTTAAAGATATAGATTACATTGACACTTTTATAGTAGTTAATATGTACAAAGACGTATCATTTCTCCTGTTTTTTAGGTAGTGGCGCTGATTTATACTATGTAAATTCATATTTATTTCTTTAGATTTCTATATAGTTTTTAGCATTTAAATTTATGCATATAAATGTCCATGTTATTGTCTATAAATACTTAGTGTTCATAGACATTCATTGTTTGTAGAAATTGTAACACCCCAAATTTACCTTAAAATTTATAATTAATTCTTAATTATAATTAATAGTTTTATTTTTATTTAATTAAAAGTAAGGGAATATAGTTTCAAATCAAAACTAAGATATTTTTCAATTTTTTATTATACATTGACCATTATGTTCATTGGATAGGTCTCGGCGAGACGATTTCAACCATATATTTTTATGAAGGAATCTAAGTTATAGATTTAGAGTTATGATCATTCTAAATTTGTTAAAAAACAAAAAAAAAAGTGAGAAAGATTGAATGGATTAATATTCATTAATTTATCAAAGCGAAAATCTTCAAAAGGACATTTTAAATCGTGATAGTAATGTGAAATAGAGTTTAGTGGTATAGTTTATATTTTCATCACAACTAATTCATAAATAAAAAAGTGAAACTTACACCCAAATTGGGGCCCAAGTAGGCCTAGTTAAAAGCAAACCTAAGTTATTATTTTTATATGCCAACCCGATTAACATTGTCCCTACCTCTTCCTTCTTTGATCTAGCTGATCGAGCCACACTAGCAACGTCGACCAACCACACCCGCAATTGCACAACAACGATGACAGTTCTCTACGATGACGATGACAATAACGATGAGCCCTCGTGATTCTTTATCTATGGCAACCTAGTTGGAACGTGGTCATTCGCGGCCCACAAACAAATGTCGAGCATCGATGAGGCGGTGTCTGTTAGCGGCGGCTCCATTGCGGGTGTTTATTGAAAGTCCTCCCAATCTCTATTTTGACGGCAACTTGGTCCGAGCAGAGGACAACAACATGGACCGTAACCTTAGTGACTCCCACTAAGTGATGATGACTTCTGTGTGTGTGTAGGGAGCCTCATGAGAACAATGGCATCGTTGTAGGCATCAGGCTAGGAGTTGACACGTGAAAATCATCCCTAGTGATCCTACAGATTTTATGGGAGCAAAAGTTCTTCCCATGTTCATAGTTTTTGTCGGGGCATTTGAAAAGTTAAACTAAAAAACAATCTAGCCAGAAGAGATTGGTTGTTTGGTGGAAGACATCTTGTAGATATTATGTGAGTATAGAAAAATTTACCAAGCAAGATTTTTAAAAAAAATAGTGCCAGGGTCGGCGCCAAATGATGACGTAAATTTTACCGGGAAAACCAACGGGTAAGTAAAGATAAGCACGAAAGTAAAGAACACAGTAAAGTATAACTTAGACCGGGGCTAATCTTTTGAGTCTGAGTATATTTCTCTCTCTCTCTCTCTGTGTCTCTCTATAGTAAACTCAGTTTTGGGGGAGTAGAATTAAATGTCCTCTCCTCTCTCTATCAGAAACTGTTTATAGAGTAGAGGAGGCATGCTAGGTGCATGGAATCTACTCACTTAAAGATAGGTAAGGAGACACATCCATCATTGTACAATCAACATATATTGAATGACTACAAATCTAAAATGGTGCCAAAGGACTTTTGCACTAATGTTCTGAATGACGAGGGTGGCTCCTCATGCAGATCTCTAAGATACTTGGGTTTGATGGTAGAGGCTTGACCTAACCGCGACCCCCAGCCATGTCTTAGAAACATGACCGGTCACCACATGTCGTGTTCCATGCTCAACCTTTGCGCTTTTCGGTTGGGAGGTAGATTCCACGACCGCTCACCTTCTTTTTGGAGCGACCGGTCACCTTCCACATTGCTTAACGCCAATTTCTTACGCACTTAAATACAAAGCTGAAGATTGTGATTAGTCACCCAACCCCAAACATGAACGGTCACCAAACGTGGGTTGTCGCAACGTCCACCAACGCAGTTCCATTAGGCACCTCCATGACCGCCCTCCTCTGGCTAAGACCCAATTAAGCTGGAGATCCCTTAGTGGTTAGCTCACGTTGTACCTGGCTACGAATGGTACACCTGAGTATGTAATATATATGTCCAACACCAACCATAAAATTTTGAGGAATGACATCGAACCCCCGCCCCCTCTTCCAAATACTAACCTTCTCTACTTTTTCTACTTTGAGTCCACAAGATATTGAAGATGATGCGCTTGAACCCGACGGAAGGCAATTTGTTCTTTTTTTCCCTAGATTCTTCTGTGTGAACAAGCATAGGGATAAAGTGATTTAGAGACTCACTAGTCTATAACTTTAGCACCTCCACAAGACACGTCGTGGCAACACTAAAGGTGTAGTTTTACAACTTGCACGTTGTCAAAACTCTCATGAATTTCTAGATCGACACATGATAAAAGTAACCCACACAGGATTACAAAACACACTCAGATTTCATTCAAACTCAACATGCCTTACCAATGGAAATATAAAGCTTATAGGCATGATTAACTTTAGATAAAAAAAAATTACTAAGCTTCTAGGAAATTATAATTAAGTATCTAGGAAACTTCCTAAGTTAAACTAAAATTCTAATCAAATAAAATTAGTGGGTCTTCGTTGATCATGTCTCCCAACCTCCATATAAAGCCAAGAGTGATTAATCTTCAAATCGAATCTTGCCTCCTTAATCACCATGTGATGACAATGGCAATTACCTTGGTAAAATCTTCAAATATAAATCCATCAAATCTCATTTGACTTCATGCTCCAACCATGTCAATCAATGGATCTTCAAAATACTAATTTTAGTGATATGTTAAGATATTAATCTACTCAAGTGGTTTCTAGGATAATTAAGAAATTAGGTGGAAATTCCTAAAACCTTAACTAATGCTCGACGGTCGATCGTCCTTTAGAACGGTCTAGTAGGTCGACTGTTGATCGCATGCATGTATGTAGTTTCCTCCTGGTCCCACTGATTGTTGATCGTTGTTCATGAACGGTCAAAGGGATGGACCGCCGTTTGGCCCGGCATTAGGAACCGCAAATAAGTACATGAACGGTCAACCGTTGGGTAGTAACGGTCCACCAGGTTCGACCGCTATGCTCCGCTAGATTACATTACACGGTCGACCGTGTGATCCGAACATTCCAAAGACTCGACCTTGACTCGACCAATTTGCTTTTTTTGCCCATTTACCCTCTGTGTTTTCATGCTCCAATTTTAAAAAGGATATATTTCGTTGTCTTCTTGGGTTCGCCACCACCTGTATAAATCATTAGAAAAGAAATAAACGGTATCTCGCGTGTGTTGGAACCGCTCTTGTGGGCCTACATGTTCGTTCATGTCAAAAAGTTCATTTTCCGGATTCACATCATCCCTTCCTTCTTTGAAAAGATTCGCCCTTGAATCTGTAACAATGGATGGGATGCCGGGAATGCTTTTGGTTTCCGGTGCATCTTGCTCTTCCTCAAATGCAGCATCTTCATGTGCGTCAGGTACGTCTTCGTAATCGGTGTGCTTTCCTCTTCCTTCACTTCATCAAGCGCACTTACCTCTTCCATCAGAATTTGTTCATGTATGTATGCACTTTTCTGGTTCATCTATCTCATCCCCATCCTTAACCTCATAAATATTTGCTCTCGGATCTTGAAAACTAAGGAGTTGGCGTTCAACTACTTTTGGGGTAGTCGAAACTTGGCGTCTAGGTGGCCCGTAATACCAAGTGCTGGCAAAAGGGTCTCTTCGGTACAAATACCTTTATGCTTTTTTCGCTGCTTGCACCATTCTTCGAAAGAATCGAAATTCTACCCCCAAAACTGCATGTGAATAAAGCGAATGACACCTTTGCCTAACCTTTCTGCCATTGATTCTTCTGGCTCTTGGATCCTTGCCTTGGTCATTAACATCTCCATTTCTTGCCGGTATTCTTCAACACTTTGCATCGACTTTTGTCGTAATTCTTCAAGATGCCTTGGGTAATGAATATGACTTTGTTCAAGAGACTTTTTTAGCATTTACATGTCTCTACGAAGTGCGTTTATGTCCTTTCCCTCTTTTGTGAGTCCTTCTTGGAGCTCTACCTTGAACTCTGCTCTGAGTTCCGCCAATTGACAAACGATTTCTCTAAAAGTTTCTTGGGACAGTTTTTTGACAAATACAACTCACAACAATAAATAATAATAATAAAAAGAAATAAGTTTCTTGGGACATTTGTTTGACATTTTTTACGACATTTTTATACTTTTTTTCATTCTTACCACACTTTTTTTTACTTTTTTTTCACTTTTTTTAACGACTTTTTTCGGACTCTTTTTTATGATTTTTTTATCACACTCTTTTTTACTCTTTTGCTCAAACTAACAAAAATATCAAATGATAACAAAAAATGAAGTAAACAATACAACAATGACTCAAAGTAGAAGAAATGAAAGATACACTCTGTTTTTGTTGACATTTTTTTGCATTGTTTCTTTTTACAATAATTTGTTGAACTTTTTTCTCTTGTTTTTTTACACAAGGTAGAATACAAGAGTTAATGTAAAGATTAAGAAATGGTGATGGAGTGGTGAAAAAAAATAAAATGATGATAGAAACAAGATAAAATACATGTTCGGAAGGACTTAGGCTCCGTTCCGTTCAACTTATTTTTTCTGATCTGATTTGATTTTTTGTAGTTCTGATCTGATTTGATTAGATCTGATCTGATTTGATCGGATTTGATCTGGTGTGATTTGATTTGATCGAATTTGATCTGATCTGATCTGATTGGATCTAATCTAATCTGATTGAATCTGATCTGATCCGATCTGATATGATATAATGTAATAATATTTTTTCATTCATATTTTATAATGTAATAACTTTAGAAACTCAAATTACATGTAGCAATAAAAATATATTTTAGAAGTAGAATTCGATTGATATTGTCAATGTATTTTAAAAATAATTTTTCCGAAGTCTAATAATTAAGGATTACTTTCTTAGTTTTCTATTTAACTTGTTTCTAAAGTTTATTCTTTTTTCATTTTTAAGAAAAATTGTGCTTCATATCAATTTATTTTTCTCTACATAAATTATAATCGCACAAAATTTTCATTTTCTTTCTTCTTATATTTTTTCAAGAGAAATTAAATTTCTTTTTTGAGAGAATTGTATCAAGTGAAACAAGTAAAAATTATGGAATTTAAAAAGTATGGAGTAATAACGATAATGATGATGATGATGATAAAAATAATTCCTAATAATAATAAGAATAATTCTTAATTAGATCTTATCTGATTTGGTCTGATCTGATTGGATCTGATCTAATCTGATTAGATCTGATCTAATCTGATTAGATCTAATTTGATCAGATCTAATCTGATCTAATTAGATCTGATCTGGTCTGATTTTAATAAGAATTAGAAAAAAGCAGAAAAATAAGTTCAACGGAACGGTGCCTTAGCTCTGATACCAAATGATGCGCTTGAACCAGGTGGAAGGCGGGTCGTTTGTTTTTTCGCTAAATTCTTTTGTGTGAACATGCGTAGGGATAAGGTGATTTAGAGACTCACTAGTCTATAACTTTAGCACCTCCACGAGACACGCCGTGGCAACATTAAAGGTGTTGTTTTATAACTTGCACGTTGTCAAAATTCTCACGAATTTCTTGACCGACACACGATCAAAATAACTTACACAGGATTAGAAAACATACTCATATTTCATTCAAACTCAACATGCCTTACAAAGAGAAATACAAAGCCTATTTATAAGCATGATTAACTTAAGCTAAAAAAAATAAAATACTAAGCTTCGAGGAAATTACAATTAAGCATCTAGGAAATTTCCTAAGTCAAACTAAAATTCTAATCAAATAAAGTTAGTTGATCCTCTTTAATCATGTCTCCCAACCTCCATCAAATCTCTTTTGGCTTCATCCTCCAACCATGTAAATCAATGAGTCTTCAAAAGATTAATTTTAGAAATACGTTAGAATATTAATAAAGTCACTTGGTTGTTAGGATAGTTAGGAAATTCCTGAAACCCTAAGTAATGCGGGACGGTCGACCGTTCTTTAGAACGGCCTAGTAGGTTGACCGTTGATTGCATGCATGTACGTAGTTTCCTCCTGTGTCCCACTGACATTTGACCGTTTCCCATGGGGATGGACCGCCGTTTGGCCCGACATTAGGAATCTTAAACAAGTACCCGAACGGTCAATCGTTGGGTAGTAATGGTCCACTAGAGTAGCATGCTCCGCAAAGTACATTACACGGTCAACCGTGTGACCACAACGGTCCACTAACTCAACCGTGACTCGGTTTGTTTGCTCTCTTTTGCCCATTTGTCTTCTGGGTTCTAATTCTCCAATTTTCGCGAGGGTTTCTTTCATCGTCTTCTTGGGTTCGCCACATGGTATACATGTATAAAATCATTTGGAAAAGAAATACACAGGATCCGGCATGTGCCGGACCCGCTCTTGTGAGGTGGGACCCATGTGTTTGTTCATGTCAAAAAGTTCACTTTCCTGGCCTGATTCACATCAGAAGAATGACAAACCAACGTGGAAATAGGGCAAAACAATATAGCACTCTCTTAAGAACCCTCATGGTCAATTTCTTGAGTTGGAGCAAGAAACTTATATTGTGATAACATTCCTAAGGACATGGAGAATGATCTATTTGAGGAATGTTAGTCACACACAAAATGGCCAAAATAGAGACTAAAGACTTCGCTTCCAAAATGACCAAAACAAGAGGTTGCAACCCAAAGTTGAAAGAAAGTGTGCTAAGCCACATTTCAAGACACTGGTCGTCAAGCCTCCGTACAATGGAATGTATCATAACCACTAATGGCTTCAAGGTGCTTCTATTATATGGGCCCAGTTGAACCCACAAGGTCAGATGGAAAACATACCAAAAAAGTTCATGCAATACTAGAGGTACACTAAATGTGTGCCCTATTTGTACACATACACCCTCACACCACACATTCCTTATCTACTCTTCCATCTTGTTATCCACTCCTATAATTGTATGGTAGAGAAACTATAGTTTATATTACTTTTGGTGTACCCTTATCATTTTTCAAAGAATTATACCCCTATGTGCACTAATAGATTCAAATATAAATACCACCCGGGTTTCATACTTTGAAAATAGCCATTTCCTTTCGTTTTTCATTCTCTTTTCTTTGCAATTTCTTTCTTTTTTTCATTTTTCTTTTATTTGCAATGGTGTAAGAAAATAGTTTCGCTTAATAAAAAACATGAACAATTTTATTCAAATTCAAATTTAGGTGTTACACCTCGATAATTTTTAAGTAATTTACACAAATCTAGAAGAAATTAAACAGATCAGCATGCAATTCCAACACACTTGAATTAATGCCCGTTACTTAGAAATTCTACGAATCACGTTGTTCATTTATTAGTTCGAACATCCGCTTCTATGTCAAACTCTCTGGAGTGGTTGTCTCTCCCTCCAGGCTTTATTTGTGACACTTTACAACGTGATATTAATTAATGAAATACCGAATGATTTTCCAAAAAGAAAAAAAGAAAAGAAATACGAGTACTAACTACAATACTTAACAATGATCATAATTATAGTTTAAAAGTATTATTTTTAATGTTTCTATCATGATGTCTGAACATAGATTCATCATGCACAAGAACTATATAACTTGATCATCAAAACTTGTGAGAATTAGTCTGTAATACTCTGTAGCAATACTCTGTAACCTCTCACTTGATCACATACCATTTTGTTTTGGATGCTAGCTCAGCTAAGAATTAGTCTGTAACAAAGGGAAAAAAACCCTCACCAAATGAAGGTGCGGGAAGAAATCAAGAGAGCATGAACAATTTACGAATTGAGAGAGCATCAATGCATGTAAAAGCTCAAAACTTTAAGGCTCTGGTTCAATGACCACAGGTTGTTCTCCTTCAAGCTCTGAGATTACAATGAGCGAGTCACCAGGTTGAAGACAAATGGGCTCAGACTTGAGAATCGGATTGAGAACCTGCAATGATCAGATAAAGATGAGTATTAGTTTGAGGCCAAAGGCATCCTCCAATAAGCAAGCATGTATGCAAAAATTTACATTTTTGTTGCTCTTGACATATCCGATGGCAACTTCTCTTCGCAAATACGCTCTTTCAGCAAGCTCAGCAAAGGATGGATTCTCCCCTTCCTTCATGTAGAGACTGATATCCTAGAAGGGGCAGAAAAAACAATATCAAGTCAACAAAGGATCAAGGAATTACCGATATATGTTCTTGTGCATGCCCATTCAATATGGTGCATGCATGATTATAGAATACATCAGCATATGTTTTTCTAGGTGACCTACAAGTCTACAGCAATGTGGCTTAGAATGCCCCCAGACCTCAAGTTTAGGAATTGTACAAATCTCCACATCAGGTGTACAAAAACGCAAACAAAATTAACTTTCAGCATTTCTTAGAGTGTTTGGCTTGATGTACAAATACAAAGGTAAATCATAGTTAATGCTCGGGAACAGCTCCTTATTTTACATTTATGTAATGCACCAGAAGTTAATTTATGGGAATTTGGAATTACCTTTATCAATGCCATATTGACCACATTGAGAAGAAAAGCCCCATTGTGGTGTTAAGAATTCACGATAGGGCATATTGAAGATATCTAGTTCTTACACTGTCAAAGTAGACATTTAGTTTGTCTAGAATGTCGAGAAGTTTACCTTAACATATATTTCATCCCCCTCAGAATCCAAAATGTTTTTCCAGACTTCATTCAATTCACAATTTTCTGCAACTGGCAATTGATATGATTCAATCAATCGTGTTCGACACCTTACAAAAACAAAAATACAGGGGTACTTTTTAAACCTTGAGCTGTTACGAGGCTCATTACTTCCTCAGCTGCAATGTAAGTTAATGAAGGTCGGATCCTTGTAATCTATATGCAGCATCCGAAGCATATTAACTCCACATGATAATAAGGAAAAGAAAGGTATGAGTTAGCTGTGTGAAAAAAAAAGAAGCAGTACCTGTTTCCCAAACTTGGAATCAACAATTTCTGCAACCAGGTTTTGAACCTGTAATGTCACAAAACTGAAATTTTCAATCATCCAGTAGCATTAGTATTAGGTTGGATGCAAAATCTATTACGACTTGGTGCTCAATTCTAAAAGATCATATGTTACAAAGAGTAACCCAAGAATTTACTATCTGATAGACATATGAAATACCTCTTCCTCAAGTCAAAATTTTAAAAAATCAAACATGAAATTACTCCACAGCACACAAATCAGAGAATAAATCCCGGCAACAAAGAACACATCAGATTTGATTAAACGGAAAATCCAATAAACATTAAATCATGACTAGCATGATATTAGGAATAAGAGACTACTAATGATCTCTTACCTAGTTTACATGTTAGTATTATAGTATAAATAAGTGCCCTCATCTTAGAAAAGAGCATGTATTTGTGTTGGGTAAAATCGTTAGCTTTGCATTAAGGAAAAAATCACATTTCAAATTTCACGTTTCACATCGAATTGCTCATTTAATCTTAGACTTCAACAGAAATAATAATAATAATAATAATAATAATAATAATAATAATAATAATAACAATAATAATAATAATAATAATAATAAGCTTAATACTGATGATGATAATAAAAATAATAATAATAATAATAATAATAATAATAATAATAAATAATTCAATCAATCAAAAAATTCTAGCATTTTATAAAGGATGCCTTAGGTCCAATCTGATAATATTTTTAAGAGAGAAAAAACAAATTAGGAGGAAAGGAGATACTCCGTAAACCTTAGGTATTACCCAAGTTGTAGAGAGTAGAGATTAACCAACAGTCCCACCTCAGTTATCACGGCCAACAAATTTTAAAAAGACGGCTGGGCGATGCCAAAAGGATGACATGAAGGCCTACCGTGAAATAAGGCGAGGCACCAGACATGGTGTCTGGGCTGAACCACCATATCAATTCGGTGACACCATAAAAACTATGTATTTATTCGCTCCCCNTAAGGGAGCATGTAGTTGCAATCTTAGAGAGATAAGGAGCTGCAACACCAAAAAACTGAAGATTTGATGACCAAAGAGTTTGTGAGGGAAAGCACGAGTCCATGTGTCGTCCCTGCCTTGCTAGCACCAAAGAAGGATGGACCGATGAATAACATTACCATGTTGGTTATAAGTTTCATATGCCTAGGCTTGATGACATGCTACATGGCCTCCATGGTTTGCAAGTGTTCTCCAAGACTGATCTTAGAAGTGGTTATCATTAAGTGAGAGTTAGAAGGGGGTGAATGGAAGACAGCCTCCAAGAAAAAATATGGAGTCTATGAATAGTTAATAATGCCTTTTGGCCATACCCATACTAATGCCCCTAGCACTTTCTGAGGCTTATGACATATGGAGTAAGTGTTAAGACCCTTCTTGGGAAAGTTTTAAGTGGTTTACCTTGACGACATCCTGATTCATAGCAAAAGCCATGAGGGGCACTTAAAACATCTACAAGTGGTTAAAGTCTTGAGGCAGAAATTATATGGGAAGCTTGAGTGCACCTTCTTGCAAGATAGCTTGACGTGCCTTGGCTATGTGGTTGGCAAAAAAGGAATAAGTGTGAATCAATCCTGTGAAGCCGTTAAGAGTTGGCCTCAGCCTACCTAAAATAACAACAGAGGCAAGATCCTTTATGGGCTAGACTCTATCTATAGGAGGTTCACCTGCAACTCTGCCTCCATTGTTGCACTTATGACTGATTGTATTAAGAAGGGGAGGCTCGCATGGAGTGAAGAAGCTCACATTGCTTTTGAGCTAATCAAGACCAAGTTATGTGAAGCACCTGTCCTTGCTTTACCTAACTTCTACGGAGTAAGAGCTATTTGAGATTTTGAGGTAGTGCAGTGCAATTGGAGTGGGAATAGTGGTTGTTATGGTACAGAAGGGACAACCTATTGATTACTTTAGTGAGAGGTTGGGGGGAGGAAGGAAGAATTACTCCACTAACAAGTAACAAAATTTATGACATTATTACCATTGTTTAAAAAAATCCCAAACACACAATGCTTCACTAAGGTCCCATTCTCTTCAACTTATTTCTCCTACTTATTGCTTATTCTTATTAGAATTAGATCAGATCAGATTTGTTCACATCAGATCCATTAAGATCAGATCAGATCCATTAAAGTAATAATAATAAAAATTACAATAATCACAATAGTAATTATTATCACTAATAATAATAGTAATGAATAATAGTAATTATAATTTATTATTAACTAATAATAATAATTACAACAACAACAACAATAATAGAAACTAATAATAATTTATTATCAATTAATAATAATAATAATTACAATTTTTAAAAATAATAATAATTACAACAAGAATAATAATAATAGTACTTAATAATAACAGTAATACTAAGTAATAATAATAATTAAAATAATAATAATCATTATTATTAACTAATAATAACAATTACAATAATAATAATAATAGTAACTAATTTTATTATCATTATTAATTAATAAATGATAATAATAATTATAAACAGTAATAATAATTTATTATCATTGTACTTGATAATAATAATAGTAAATGTAATTAATAACAATAATAATGACTAAAATGGTAATAATCATTATTATTAATAACTAATAATAATTAATAATAATTAATAATGATAATAAAAATTAATAATGATAATAATCATCATTAATGATAACATGTAATAATAATAATAATAATAATTTATAAGAATAAAAATTATTATTATTATTAAAACAAAATGACTAATAATAATACTATTAATTAATAATTACAATTATAATTATTATTAATAAAATTATTATTGTAAATATTATTAATAATATTTATTAATAATAATTAATAATGAATCATTATTATTATTATAAATTTTCTTATTATTATTACTCTAATTATTTGAAGAATTGAATCCATCCAGATCAGATCAGATTCATTCAAATATGATCAGACCAGCCTTAAAAAAATCAATTCAGATCAGACCAGATCAGCTGAAGAGAACGCAACCTAAGAAAACTACCCAGTAATTTCTGGAAGGAATTGGCCCTATGCCCCTATCTATGATTTACTCCACGAATTACTCTGTTGTCCCCACTTCCCAAGAGGGTTCCTTCCAAGTTACAACATTACATAGGCCAACCCAAGGTCTACTCCTTAGAAGAACTCTCCTCAACTCAAGTTTCACTCCTTTGCCACAACTTTGGTATCATTCCCTAAGTGCCGCCGCAACTCCCTTGTCAATGGACATTTGTCTTCCGTATCCAAGAGATAAAGAAAGCAATGTGGAAGCCCTAAGCCCGTAGCATTGGAATATGCTGATATAAGTCTCATGGATAAGCTGTGCAACTAAACAGTACCTAAATATAATGGGACAAGAGAAAAAATTGTAAATTCGGGGGGTGGGGGAGAAGGGAAGAGGATGGTGGGTCAGGGTCACCGGTAGCGAGCAGTGGTGGTGGCCTGAATTCTTTGTGGCCAAGGAGATGAAGGTTTTTGTATGAGAGTAAACATGTATATTCATATCTGATTTAAAAAGCTGCTTGAAAAGCGGGGTGAATTTATTAATTTAGTGGGTTGTGGCTATCACGTCTCTATGAGTTAAATGCTATCAACTCTGAAACATAGTATGTAAACAGGGCATTGCAGATACCTTCACCCCATGTTTATTACATATGTTTTCAGCAAGAAGAAGAGAGTATGCAGATTGCTTGTCTGCCTTTGATGGATCTGGACAAAAGAAAGTAATGGTATAGTTATAAAACAGTGCATATAAAGTCTAGATAAATCCTCATTTTGTTACCTCCAAGGAGCCATTCTCGATCAGGTATCACAACAATGGAGAATGTAATGTCTTCATCTTTCTTTAAATATTTCTGAATGTTTACAATTGTGTCCTTCAAAGTGTCATAATCCATTGGATTTCCAGTCTGCAGCAGAATTTATAAGATATAAGGAACCATTGAACTGTTGTAATATATGATTGAAGAAGTAGCACCATTTAATTACATTGGAGAAAAAGCAAATACCCTGTGAGAAACTCTCACGTTCCTTAGCTTCCCTTGACCAGCAAGTCTGCTAGCATTATTCCTGTCATCTAATGGAACATATGACAAAACTTCCTGCACATTTTGCAAAAAGATGAGATATGACTTGATTGTTTATATTCGTAGCAATAAAATGACTACTGGTATAGTGATATGCATTTCTAGAGCATCCCTAAATTTGTAAAAAGAGTAATTTATCATGTCGTTGAATTGGATACAACAAAAAAGATTAATCGGTCATACCAAAACACTGCCAGGTCCTAGATAATTGTCATATTCTTCAATCATTTCCACAACATCTGGGCGCCACCCTAGCACTAGTATACACTCTTTTGGTCCCACAGACCAATCTGATGTCTGCACTCAAAAAGGAAATTTAGACATGATGCATGTTCACATATGTTAGGAATGTTACTCAGTCATACTTGACCTTAGATCCAAATCTTGTTCGTTTCACAATGTTCTCAAGGCGTGCTTTTGTAATGTCCTGAATATGATTTAAAAATCTACCATCTTTTGCATTTTCAGTGTCATCCTTAACATATTCGCACTCTTCTATACCACCAGAATAATCAAGTGGTGGAAGCTTTTTCCGTTGTAAGTGTGCAATAAACAGAACCTGCACATGCCAAATATTAGTAGGCTAGTAAAATACGAAAAGATGAAACTATTTGCATTAGGACTAGTTGACATTATCTCGTACAACTTAAGACTAACGTAAGAGCTTACGATTCATACACTTAGTTATGATAGCAATCCCGAGATCCCATAAAAGAACTAGGGAGAAAAAAATCATCAGTTGCATATTAAAGATTGAAACATTTGTTTCTATGAACTTGGAATATTCATGCCATTTCCATAGTTCCAAATATCGCAACCGAGATTTTTACAGTCACCAAGCCAATAACAAAAGGGATTTTTTCAAGAATCAATAAATTGCACATGCACCATCCATTGTGTGTGTTTGTGTGTGTGTGCGCGCGTGTATGGAGCAAAATGAGTCATTATTGACAATGGCTTTGTTAGAGTCTAGTAATCGATATATAAGTTCTTGAGTTGAACAAAATAATCGATTGGATTCAATCTTTTAATGTGGTTCAGCCCAAGTGTCTTATTACCCAATCCAGTTATCCTTACTCCATCATAAATTATATCATGGTATCAGAGCCAGTTTTAGCCCACCTCATTTGTTAAGGTGTCCGTCTAGAAGTTCATTCCTAGCGGCCCCAGTCTTTAACCTAGTTGTCCATGTGAAATGAATATCCAACGGCATGTGGCCTGTTTAACCCGATTGCTCGTCTGGAAGTCCATACCCAGCGGCTCGTGGTCCTTTAGGTGTTGGCGCTCAAAAAAATTGAGGGGGTGGGGGTCCATTTGCATGTGGTCAACCGGTTATATTCAAAATGGCCCGGTCGTCCACTTGAGGAGGAGTGTTAGAGTCTAGTAATCGATATATAAGCTCTTGAGTTGAACTAAGTAATCGATTGGATTCAATCTTTTAATGTGGTTCAACCCAAGTGTCTTATTACCATTGTTGTCAAGTCGTCGCCTAGTCGACGACTAGTCACCGACTAGTCGTCCAGGCGTTTTCTGAATGTCAACTTGCACGTCGACTAGCGACTAGGGTAGACTAGGCGACTGGGCGAGTTAAGCAACACCTAGGAGGCGACGACTAGTCTGTGAAGCAAAACCCGCCCAATTTGATCCAATCCAATATGGCCCAACTTGACCCAAATTTCACTAAATTTTTAAAATTACTTGATAAAACACAACATCCCTCGATCGGTTCAATCAGCAGAATCAAAATCCAATGAATCAATACTAATTGTGATTTGTCGACTAGTCTACAACTAGTAGGCCCACTAGTCGACTAGTTCACTAGTCTCCCCTTCACCGACTCAACTCGACTTGTCGACTTAACAACCATGCTTATTACCCGATCCAGTTATCTTTACCCCATCATAAATTATATCATGCTTCAAGTAAATACCCTGTAGCAATAAACTAAACCAAAATGGCATGTTAAACTTCTCATGCTTCTTACTCACTATAATGTTTATGGTAGTAAATACATCAAGGCCCAAGGGTCTAATGAAATCTTCCTCTCGGTTTTTTTACTTACTGCACCAGATCCCAATGGAGATGGGATTATATCAGTGTTGTTTTTGTTGTAAAATGTAAACTGCACACACAATCACACATCACCAGTTGGAATATGATGTATACCACAAAGGTGAAAGCCCTATGAATTATCTTTGCAATGGCTAACGAAAAGATAAATAAGTAAAATGACAGATATAGGTACATACTTTATCCCTGTGTTGTAATACTTCGTCATCATTTGGGTGAAAATTTATCTTCCCTTCTCGATAGAGACCACAGACAACCACCTAACAAGTTTAATCATTTGTTAAAGATATTAGAGTCTGAAATATAGTTAATATACAGATAGACAATACAATGTTCACAGGAGAACTACCCCTTGAAAACCGCGTCTCAATTGCTTATATCTTAATCCAGCCAGATCAGGGAAACTGCAGAGATTAAATACATTTTCTGCAAGATGAAATGCACTTAATTAGAGCTTTGAACAAGATATAAGAGAACTCTCCCGTGTTTTGTATAACTTGATAATATAGTGGCACAAATGGTTGTGATGAATTACATGGAGCAAGATATTATGTAACTAATGTAAGAGAATCATAAGTTAGAAACACAGTGAACAGAGGCTTCAAATTCAAGTGTGAAAGCACCATATACTCCAATTATGAACTGTAAAAAATAATCTGCTACCAATCATTTTCTAAAGAATATTAGTCGAATGTCAATTCATATATATAAATTGTTCAAATGTTGGATACTTTAGAAGTTTCACGGTCTGGCGTCTGCACCTTGGAACCTCAGTATACAACACTAGCAACTTTAAGACTTACTCCCTTTGTCCCCATTTTAACTTCCCACTTTCCTTTATGGGTTGTACCTAGATAGTGTTCCCATTTCCTTTTTGGAAAGAAGCGTGTAGTTCATATTATTTCTTTCTTCTCTACATAAATCTCAACCACACAATATCACCTTTCTTAAAACGCATGCCAAAACAAACGGAAACAATAAATAGGGAAAGAGAGTATCTGACTAGGAACTACAGAAAACTCAATCTGAATTTTGGCAGTGTTGATAATAATATACACACAAGCACAGCCAAAATAAAGTTGCATTGATAAATTTAGTGAACAAAAAAAATTATAGGAATGAGACTGAAAGCTCCATGTGGTTGTATGTACTGTATGTATATATATCTCCCTCTGTACTCTTATTTTCATATAATTCGTTAAAAGGTCTGCATACATCTAAACTCAAGGATAAATTCATAATTCTTTAATTAGCAAACTTAGTCTCACAGCATCAAGTTTAATGTATTGACAAAGTATACTCATATATGAATGAACACGCTTCTTATAAATATCCGGAGTATTTCACAGTACTTCGATAGTTAAGCAAATGTCTGTATATTTTTATGAGTCCCTTCTGCCTAGAGCACTGAACAAATAACTTGGACGTAACATTTTGTACAGGGTGTACTTTCAATCCTGAAATAGATTTTAAAAGTTCACAAGTATTGGAACTTGAAACCTGCACGCATTAAAGGCAGCAACTAGTGAGCTGTTTCCTAATGATAAGGGATATATGGGGTAAAAATGATAGCCATTTACCTCAACTATTGTGGGCACAGAGGCCATCTCTGGAAGGGGTTGGAGGGCAAGTACTGACAGAAATGCATCAGTATCAATTTCGTACCTACGCCAGTCAAGAATATCCAAACAATTAAAATGAAAAGCACTGCAAATATGGAATTTGCTGGTAAGATGCATCACTTCTGGCTTGTATCAAAGCTTATCACTCTGTCCACAAACTTTTAAAAATTTCACCCAAAAGTAGACATTGTTTAAGATCTGATATAATTTTCCAAAAAATTGTTACAAAACAATTAAATATGATACATTTAGCAAAACCAAGACGAGAACATTAGCCGAGTGCCTCAAACGCTCCCACCCATTGCAGGATAAGAGGGGGGTCAAATCTCCGCAATCTGGCCCCTATGTTTAAAACATAGATTGGTTGGTTCCCCGTGGGCCGTGACCCATAATGAGTGTCAAAATTTGGATTACCTAAATGCTACTTCACTATTTAAAAAAACCCTAAAACAAGTGCAAACAGTTTAATGAGCCATTTTGCTTTATTCCATCATACCCCAAATCCAAAAACAATAGTGAATCTTTTGCCCCATCAGAGATGATGGAAATATTTAGCAAAACTAAGAAACAGATTTTAAATATACAAGTACGATTCAAAAAAAAGTACGATTCATGAGTTTTAGTAGTTACATCTTTCTAAAAATATGAAAGCTGTACCTTGACCAAATATGATTCATTTTTGGATAGAGGGATTCTGTTTTTTAAAAGTTGTTTCTTCTAAACATATTTGTAGCTCTTTTATCTCGGGTTGGCAGCTCGTTTCTTGAAAAATACTACTCCTTCCGTCCATAAATAAAGTTCCCGTTGGGCGTTACGATGTTTGACCGAATTTATTTTCAAATTATTTTATATGAAAAATGGTTTGGAATTAAAAAAATCAAAATTATATATTTAAAAACTACATGAAAAGATCTACAAAACTAAAGGTGACATGACTATATTATTTTATGAAATAGAAAATGAAAATAGGCCAACAAAGTAAATAAAGTTTGACTCTGTAAATTGTGAACATAAACTTTATTGTTGGACGGAGGAGTACTAATATATCGAGTTCCCTTTATCTGTCGGTATTTCCAACTAAAAACTATACATCTATATTGGCTTTTGTCATCTTTTTTCAAGAAGAGACCAAAGAATTTCTAATTGAATACAACTTATTACTCCCTCCGTCCCACTGTGTTTGTCTCATTTACTACTATTCAGTATTCACAGCTCAATCTAAATCTGCTTTCTTAACATATTTTCATCTATCAATTGTTAAAAAAATATATTCATATCACCTCTTGTTTTGCAGAACTTTTAATATAGTTTTTAAATATGTAATTTTATTTTTTTTTAACTATACACCAATTTTTAGAAAAAACCCATCAAACAAAAGTTTCAGCCATACATCACAAACAGAAAAGGGACAAAAATAGGAGGGAGTATCATTCTGAGATATGCACATGTGAAAGGAAGTAGTGTAAATCTCAGGTAGTTCAGATCCATTAAATTCTTACCGATCTCCTTTTGTTGGCAATATAACAATTGCACGTGCATTATTTGCTGCGGCTCTTTCAAATGATCTTGTCAAACTTAGACTGCAACTGTGGAAGCATATCGTAGATGAACGAGCATTCAGACTCAGAATTAGGGTCACTGTCTAATCAGACAAACTCATTTGCACACAAGTTGAAGAGCTAAATTAGTAGGAACATGCATTGGGTTAATCCGAATATAATCCTTTCCACATTTTCCCTCCTTAGGCCTTCTTCCAATAAAGAAAAGGTTAGGAAATGCCACTGAGCTAGTGAGCTGGGAATAATAAAGAGAAGTATCTTTTTCATTATACATGGAGAAGGACGTGGAAAGTGGAAACTCATGCTTGGAACAAACATAAGAAACTGAAAGGACTTGAAGTATTATCAGCTTCTAATAAATTTGAATAGCTTCGTATTTGCATGATTTGTTTTTACATGTTGAGGGACAGGTGATGAGAATGACCGATAGAAAACTATCAGAGTATCAAGTTTTCAGAGGGAGAGGTGATGAGAATGACTGATAGCAAACTATCATAGTAATACATTTTCTTCAGTTTAGTTCCTCTTAGTGAAAAAAAGGAACCATTTTTCAAGTATCCAATCAGTTGGATCTTAACAGAAAATAAGCATCCAAAGAAGTAGAAGAAATTTGCTCATTAGATTATAATCCATGTACCCTTGGCTAAAAAAGCTCTATAAGTGTTTGAAGATATAGAACCCCTACAGTTTGATGAGTCTTGAGAGTGAGTTTGGCTTATAAACAAGGTAGTGTTTAGTAAAAAATATAATTGATACGGATAAGATAGGCTGATGAGCCAAACACATGTTACCAAAGAGCATTGGTTGGATTAAACGTCTTGGCTAGGGTTTGTTAACAATAGTAATAGAAACCTTAGGTCGAACCATTAAACTTAGGGTTGTTACATCACTTTAGTCCTTAATTTAGAAGATGCCAAGGATGTTAGTAAAAAGTTTATTCCAATAAAGACATCGCAAAATGAATTGAAAGCCTAGATCTAAAAATTATCTAACAAGCCTACCCCGACATTAAAGAATCTGATTAGGCTGAGTTATCTACAATTATATATGCAATATACATTTGTATTAAATTATAACAATGATATCTAAAAGGTGTTGATATATGTGTCAGTCAGGGTGAAAGTTGGGTAGTAAACTTGTACTCTCTTATAGTTCATGGAGCAACTAAAGCTATTTAGCTATGACTGAAGGGGTAAAATACTGTGTTCAACACTTCTAAATTCTAATATATGGAGTACCTTTTTGTAAGAATATCAATATGATTGAGATCTTTTGCCATGCTCTCAGCCATTTTGTCCATCTGCCTTCTAGGAAGATCAGATAAAAGAAGGATTCGCTGTCGTCTAGAAACAAGTGCAAGAAGATATAATACATGCGGCACTCTACAAACGTGTTATTGCATGATATATGTGCAAACTTATTACCTAGCTGTAGCAGTACCTAATCGAACAGCAAATTCGTGATAATTATTTAGCTGTTTTAAGATGAATGCCAAACGACTATTAACTCCACAGACAACAATATGATCGGTTTCCAAAACTTGCATCTGTGCTCCCTCCCTAAGTTTTTGCATGTTATCCTGAAAGGCTTGTCAGGGAAAATACTGTCTAATTTTAAACATCAGGAAAAGTAGCATCTCCCAAGAATTTACCCTGAACTGTTCCGTCATTGTGCTTAGAAGGCGAGAATAGAACAAAATGCCCCATACAGCAAGCACAAAGCCAATCACACGTTCAATCCTTGTTCTTTGCTGCAATAAGTACAAGTGCTTTTCAGTAGTGAACTAGTCATACAACTGTAATAGTTAGGTTCTGATCATTTGTTTGCAATCAGAAATTCAGAACTCAAACTTTCACATAATATAAAGGGTAAAAGCATAAAATGACAATAAACCACACCTTCAGATGAGTAGATGATGAACACAGGCATGCCCAAGCTTCCCAAAAGCAATCCTCAAGAGAATGTGCATTGTTCCTGCATTTATCCATAGTAAATATTTAGTTAGAAAAGACATTTGAAAAGTGGTTTTTTAGATTTTAGATAACAAGCTAATTACCAGCTATGTTACTATGAAAAGGGGTTCCATGTAAAACACTTAAGCCAAATAGTTCTTCACGGCTTTACATATACAAATGCATATGAATACAAATTAACACAATACCCATAGCCATGACTGAAAAGATTGGACTAACATTCCATACCTGAACTTAAAAAAGAGGAAACCGCCAATCAGAACAAATAAGAAGCATGAGGCAAGAAGAACAACAAAAAACCTGCATAAATCCAGAGAAAATAATCCATTCATGTTATTCTTGAAAACAGGGAAGAATAACTACATGCCACTGGGGTCTGGGGCACTGAGCATAGGGCACACACACATATGTTCAAAATGCACCAGTAATACGTGTACAAGCAAATAAAAAGCTAATAAGTCCTATAAAGTGCACACGCCATAGAAAGATGATGCATGATCACTTTCTAACTTACATGGCAACATTTTTCTCAAGTTGTATGTTGAACAAATATATTAGCCTTGCAAAACTCCATTTGATATCTTTCAGTGAAGGAAAGACCACATCCAACCCAAGCGGTGTTGGTTTGTTCAAGTTATTAGACATACACGCAAAAGGAGAACTCTGTGCACCAAGCGCTTGAACTGTATGGAAGACAAGTTTGTGGAGTGCAGTTGTCTTCATATTTGTGGAAACTAGTGGCATCAATCTACTAGTGACATATGACAATGCAGCTTCTGTTTGTCTTTCTAGTGAACCCTGTGCTTTTGGAACACATTAAAAAGCATAAACACCAAACACTAATGAATAATTGTTACAGAAAAAAATAGATTTTTCCTAGTGGATGACTTACGAGTTAGGCTGCATTCTGTTCCGCTTATTTTTCCTAGTTATTATTATTCTTATTAAAGATAAGATCCGATCAGATCCATGCATCAAATCAGATCAGATCATATCCGTTCACATCAGATATAATCAAATCAATCCATAAAAATGTTGAAAAATAATGCTATTATACGATTAAATCATGTTAGCACGATTTCTAACACGATTAGCACAAATTGTACAAATGTTAAAATTATTGTAACATAACATTCATATTTTCCAATGATTGGTTATTATCATTGATTGTCTTCTTCTACAACTTTAAAATATTATTGAATTGAATCTTGTGTTTCATAAAAGAAATAAATCTAGAACAAAAGTTATTGGGTGTATTATATATTGATGAATTAATTAATAATTATATGAATGATCATCAAAATGTTAAATCATACTATAATTATACTATAATAATAATTTTAACATTAATTTGAATCAGATCAGATTAGATCCATTTAGATTAGATTTAGATGAGATCCAATCAAATCGAATCCATTGAGATCGGAATTAATCACATCAGATGAACAGAATGCAACCTTCACTACACTAGTTTCAAATCTTTCAATAGAGAGCACCATTGCCTTGCAAACCTGAGAAATACTACTAAGATGAAATCTACTTGGTGCAGCATTGAGATATCCTAATGTGCTTGTAGTCAGCAACCAGTCCAACCTTCGGCATTTAATCTGACAATTGATATTGGTTATCCCTAGTAAAACAAAGTTACAATGACTTAGAAACAGCATAGCAACTGAGAAGGGCAATAAAGATCTCTCTCTCTCTCTCTCTCTCTCTCCCCATGTAATAACTCGTGAACCTATCAAAACAACGAAGGTTCCACATACATTTACAGAAGAAAATATAACGTATCTATGAAATAAAGTATATTTTTGCAAAAAAGTACACTTCTTTATATTTAAAAAAACTACATCTTTGCAAGGGTATCAGCAGCAAAACATTCATCGTAAAGTACTACTCTATATACACCAGTGTGCATCATATGGGCATAGAAATAGTAGCCAATTGTAAATGTATCATACCCACATTGATTGTGTAACACTCACCACTTTTGTCTATTGATGAGTATGTCCTCCATGAAGCTGGATAAGGGTTGCACAAACAGGGGCATGCCAATGATTTTCTGGAAAAAAGTTATGGTAATCATGATAGAAGAGCACCCATTATCTCTTATCCCCTATCTTTTTCAGTTAGGGTACGTTTGGAATCCTGAAAATACTAGGGAAACAAAGTATGTAGGAAAACATATATGAAATTAAGGAATGAAAACGTGGGAAAATAAAAGATAAGCTTAAAATCAATTAATTTATTTTAGATATTTATTGATACTCAATGAATTTATTTATAACTTTATATCTATTAAATAACTAGCAATAAGGTTGAACTCATTTAAATTTTAAAAGAGCTGATTATATTATGTTTTCCTTTGCATTTTCCAAAAGTTAAACCAAACATCACAAACACACTTTCCAAAGAACTTTCCCACTTTAGCATTTCTAGTGATCCAAATATATCTTTAATATAATAGGAAAGAAATAATTAAAGACATGTCTTAAAAAATTTACAACTCAGACAACAGTTGGAAATTGAAATACAGCTGAAACAAATTAACAGCAATGCAATTTCCAGGATTAGCATATAGCAGAAGATGAAATTTGCTAATCGCGGGATTTTAACAGCAAACTGCTGAAAATACACATAAATTGTATTTGATCATAATGCATAAATATGCAATAAAAATGCTTCTATCAAAATCTGTATAGAACTGGCAAGTGACAACCTCAACAAGACAAAGATGTGTCTTTCTTCCACCACTACACCACACATTTCGCGATTTCTAATTTCTCTAAATCCAATTCAGAACTTATTTGTACAAAAAAAACTACAAATAAACACACCAAGACAGACACATATTTGGTCATCATATGCATGCAATGGTCTTGCATGAAATCTTTGAAGATGAATAAAGAGCAGAATCGGCTAACCTCGTACAAGGGGAGACATGATAGAACCTTGGGATTAGTGGTGTGAGAATCTGTGTCATGGAGGGGCAATTCAACTGAATCATTCCTCTGTTCCACCGTTCCCCCGTCTGTCTCGAAGCAAGGTCAATAAAAAAAGAGAGGCAGAAAATCGATTAAGTGTTTTAAATCAATATTCAGGGACAAATGAAGTTTGAGTTTTTTCCAGTAATTAAGAAAGAAAGAAGAAGAAAGATATGGAGTATGTAGTTTGGACATAGAAGAAAAAAGGAATAATGGGATAATTATTTTATAAAAGGCTGAATAGAAACTTTATTTTGGATCTCTTTGTCTCAAGTTCTCACTTATTTGAATAGACTCGATCTTCTTTTTGAACTATTAATTCTTGCCTTGCGTACCACGATTATTGAGATTTTATAAAATAAAATAAAATATATAGCAATCTAAAAAATGTTAATGAATATTTAATGTATAACAAGTTAATGTGATGGATATGTTGGACCCAGGCCTACACTCCATGGTCCTATATCCTCTGCCCACCATCTTAGCCCGCTTCCTAGACCTTGTAAGGGGTCCAACGCATCAGCAAGTTAGGCTAGATATAAATAATTAATTGGTAGTGCATGTTAGGCTGTACCCTAACACCACACCATTATTTGGCTTATTATCCTTGTTTAGGCTGGTCCTTTTATCATATATGTGTGTTCTATTTATACCTTATCATGTCTTAGAGAGGGGGATTCCATCATTATCCATTGCTCATCTCTATAAATTATCTTTCCCTTTCTTTCTACCTCGCTCCATGAATTCTACAATTCATCAGTATGTTTGTCTGCTAGTTAAATAAGATACCATGTGAATATGTTATGGATGTTAAATCCAGTGCCAGTCCGAAACACATAACGACCCTGTGCAAAATAAAAAATGTGGCCCTATCGTACTTCATACTTGCAAAACTTAAATCAGCTTCATATTAATTTTAATATTTCTTACAATTTCTATTAGATGCAAAATCAACTCTACATATTTAGAAGCAAAATCATTATTTAAACTATTAATTTCTATTCCTTCTAAACTATCACATTCAATTCATATCAAAGTTAATCTGTTATATGTAAGGTTTTCAAGTCTCCTTTTCTTTTTACGTTTTTCATGGCCCCTTACCATTTCTTAGGGTCCATAAGTACAATAATCTTTAAAAATTATGAGAATAAATAAATAAACATGGAGTCAATTAAACAAAAGAGGGAAGAGGGCAAGGCTGGGCTGGGATCCTCTGTCCCCTAATGGTGTCCCAACTCCATGTCCCAATAATTAAAACTTGACACCTAACTCACCCACCCCTCATTTAGCACTAACTAACCTTAGGGGTAGGATATGGGAGCATATTTACATGGGTGGGGTGGATTAGGTGTCATGTTTTCATTGGTAGGCAGGGAGTTGGGACACCATTTGGGGACAAAGGATCCCGGCCCGACAAGGCTCTTTTTCTCTTTACGTTTTTCATGGCCCGATACCGAAGTTTTTTTTAAATTAAAACTAGAGTTAATTCCATAATTGGTCATTTATAACAGGAGGGTTTCCATATTTAGTCCTCTATTATCAAATATTACTCCCGTAGTCCTTCTTTCCATAAATGGTCCTTTTTTAATCTTCTTCCATGTTGGTGTTAGTTTAAAGGCCAAAAGTATAATTTGATCTCAACCTTATGCCCAATGACGTATTTTGATATTGGGTTAGACGAATAACACAAAATAATGACTATGATTGTGAGCTAGGATTCTGACGAAAGACCACATTGTAGACTATGGTTGTAGTAGAAAGCGACTGTAATTCACAAACAATGCATCAAGAGCGACCTTTAGAATTGTTTATGACAAGAAAGATATAATATCATTGTGAAATTAAACTTTTAGCCTTCAAATTAACATGACAATTTGTGGAAAGATACCCATAAAAGAAAGACCAGGGTGGTAATATTTGATAATAGAGGACTAAATACGGAAACCCCCGTAATATAAAGGACCAGTTATGGAATTTATTCTTAAAACTAAAAGCACTATTGACTATTGTTATTGATTAGTAATAAACACTTCTCTGTTCATTTGTGAAAAAAACAAGCTAATATTCTAATAACCAATAACACCATTCATCTAATAATTGTGAACGAGACATTCATCGATTTCATTCAAAAACGAAATTGGAAAATTCGAAAAAATAGAGCATTCAAATCATTCTATAGTTCCGAAAAAGAAGAAAAGATTAACACTATGTTTGGTTTAAGGAATTTGAGAGGGAAAGGAAAAGAAAATGAGAAGGAAAACTTTTTTTCTTGTTTGGTTAGAGAGGAAAACAAAAGAAAAGTGGAAGGAAAAGAAAATGAGAAAGCAAAATGTATTAAGAGGATGGAAAACCAAATTCCTCCCATTTTGGTATTTTGGTGAGGAAACTAAGGGAAAACCATTTTCTTTTCTTTTCCTTGCACATTCCATGAACCAAACATAGTGTAAAGAAATCAAACCTGAAAGTTGGAGAATCGCAGATTGAAATCTCACACTATGATTTTCTTTTTTTTTTTAGTTTTGGTCTGCTGCAGCGCGCTGGCTTCTCGTTCTCGCTTCTTCTCAGCGCCCTTTCGCTACTCGCTGCCCGCTTCTCGTTGCTTTTGGTAGAAGTCACATTGAAGTGTTATTCATGCGACGACACAATGCAGGAGACACGTTGTTTTTGTTATGTTGATGCTGCGTTATTCTCGAGTACTCGAGTACGGTTGGCTTTGGATGCTTTTCAAGTGGCGGTTAAAAGTTAACCATTTAGAGCCAGGAAAAAAAGACCTACATTTTGGAAGAAATTGGAAAAAATTTGAAAAAAATGAGAAAAAACTGGAAGAAATTGGAAGGAATTGGAAGAACTGGAAGGACTAGAATAAACTGAAAAAAATTGGAAGAAACTGGAAGTTAAGAACCCAAACCCAAAAGAATGGCAAATTATATTATACATCCAGCTGTACCTTCTTTTAGATTCAGCCTGGTATTTTTGTAATTTTTGTAAATTTTTTGTCTCTTACTCCGGTTCTTTTCCACTGTTCTCTTTCCCCTTTTTCTTCATCGCTCTTCTTCTTCCGCCTCTTTTCTTCATATTCTTCTGTGTCTTTCTTCACTCATCTCCTGCAGCTCTTCCTTTTTCTTTCGTCGCTCTCTCACATGGAAGTAGATATTCATCTTCTTGGTCATCTGAGTTTCGGTCCCTTCAATCTAAATTTTCAGGTGATAATTTTTTGGGCATTAATTATCAAAATTTGCAGTGTTCTTCATACTCGAATTTAGCAATCTGAATCTCCAACAGAAATTTTTTCCCAATTCCAATTTTAATTCACATCTTTCATTTTTCAGATTTTATATGAAGGATAATTAATAGAAGCAATTGAGAGTTGTGAAGAAATTGTAAACTTCCCAACCCCAACCCCTTCTAGTAATTTTCCTAAATTTTGTATATTATTTTCTACTTTGTAAATGCATTCCCTCTGTTCATATTCCCTCTGTTCATATTCCCTCTGCTCTTATTTGATACTTTTTTAATTTTTTAGCTGGGTGTAATGTACCTGATTTTCAACATACATCTCTGGTGTTATCTAATGATGACTTGATAGATTCTACCATTCTTGTTCAAGAGGCAGAAACATCAGAATTAATTGGCAAAAAAGTAAATTAAGAGAAAGAGGCATTTGATTTGTATAATGAATATGCATTTAGGATTGGATTTGGTATTCATTATTCAACTTTAAAGAAAGGTCATAATGGTTTGAATATCAAGGGGAGAGAGTTTTGTTGTAATAAAGAAGGTAAAAAAGATCATAGGTGCTTTTGGTAAAAAATTCACCAAAATTGATCATATCGACGCACTGGTTGTCAAGCTAAGGTTTACTTTGAATTGAAGGGTAATGGTGATTGGGTTGTAGTTAGACATTTGATGGAACACAATCATTCGTTTTGCCCTTCTTCATTGGTTTACCATGTAAGATCACATAGAGATATTTTTCAAGATCAGCTGTCATATCGTAATCTTTTAAAACAACAAGGGGTTAAAGTTGCTGATGCATTTTGTTGTTTAAGGACAGAAGCTGGGGGGTCACCTGCGGTTGGTTTTGAATTGAGAGATGTTTATAACAATTTGGCAAAAGAGGCTAAAAGGTGCTTTGATGGTACAGATGCGAATACTTTAGTTAAGTATTTTAGGCAACAACAAAGAAATGAGGAAGATTTTTTCTTTGCCTTTGAGGTTGATTTTGAAGGATCATTGGTTAGTTTTTTTTGGAGGGACAAGCAAATGAAGGAAGATTATTGTTTATTTGGTGACTTGATTGTGCATGATACAACTTATCGTACAAACAAATATGAAATGATTTGTGGGCCATTTGTTGGGGTTAACAACCACACTCATAACTGTATGTTTGGTTGTGGGTTTTTATTGAATGAAAGAATTGAATCTTTTGAGTGGTTGTTTTACACTTTTCTAGAAGCAATGGGTGGGTTGCATCCTAAGACTATTATGACTGACCAGTCTTTTGCAATGTCATCTGCAATTTCTTCAGTATTTCCTAATTCCAAACAATGTCTATGTGTATGGCACATTTCTAAAAAGTCTAAGAAGCATATAAGGGATTTGAGGAACCAGGATGGTTTTTTGGATCTATTCGATCATGTTCTGAAACTTTGTCATACCATTCCTGAGTTTGACTATTACTGGAATAGGTATGTTCATTTGGTATTGTCTTTTGTATCTTATGTGAATTCTTTTATTATATATTATTGTCATTTTCATTATAAATTTTATTCTTTTTCCAAGTTAGTTACAGAGTATTCGTGTATGAATAATGATTGGTTAAAGAAGCTTTATAACCTTCGAGAGAAGTGGTGCCTAGCATTTTCAAAGGATTATTTTTCTGCTGGTATTTGTTATTCCCAACGTAATGAGTCACCCAATCATGCCTTGTCTAGGAAAGTAAGTGTAACTGCTACTCTATGTGATTTTTATCATTTCTTCTATGAAACTGTGAGTGAATGGCGTAGTCATGAGAGGAGTGATAATGAACGATGTTGGGAGGGATTTCTAGAAATTGCTATTCCACATGTGAGTCTACTCTATCGAGCCTCAATGGCTTGTTCTTCATTTCTAGAAATATTTAATCTTGGTTTGGAATAACATAAAATGATACAAAAATCAAAATATTACAAATTTTATTAAAATTGCGCAAAATAAGATATTGTACAGCAAGGACTGTAGATGCACGACCAATGATTTATTTAAAAATTAATAATTATGAAAATTTATTAAAATAAATATTTTATATATTTCAGACACCTTATAGATTCTAATTGGGAAATATTTTTGTTATAATATAATTAAATATAAGAATAACTTGAAAGGAATGAAAAAATAAACAAAGCTTAAATGTTTTGGAATGCTGGTTTGTATTCAACATTTGCAAGTTTGTTATGGTCACTCCAAATTAAAAATAGTCACACATGTTTAATAGATTTGTCTTTGCTTTTATTAATACAAATGAGACGGGAAATTCTTTGCACGCACGTCTTGTCTTTGATTCTTGTAGCTTTGTCTCCTATCTATGAATAATTATTATACGCTTATAACACCAAGAATATCATAACTCAAAAACATTAAAAACTACTCCCTCCGTCCCCCTAAGATGTTCTCATTTTGACTTTTGGTGGTTTTTAAGGAGAGTTGAAAAAAGATGGAAGTTTACCATAGTACCCTTAATGAAAATGGGTGGAGTGTATTAAATGAGGTGGGTGAGGTCTAATAAATAAAGTAAGTGGGGGTAGTTGTGGTATTTTAATGGTTAAAAAATGAAATGAGAAGATCTATTGTGGACAAAAAAGGGCTATTGGGAAGATCTATGGGGGACGGAGGGAGTATCTTATATTGTAAAAGATGATAATTATATTCCAACATTTAATAACTAAACAATTCCAAACATGAAATAATGCATGCCTTCAACAACCGAAGATTGAAAACAAAGTGCAACATTCAATCAGTTCAAATACAGCTAAAAAGTTTGGACACACTCTAAAAAGCTCCACCATAAAATATTGGAAAAAAAAAAGCTCCAAGGCATTTCGTAATATAAGGAACATCAGGTCAATGGCTCTACTTTGATGGCACTCTAACGAAATCGTCTACTGACCATTTTTTATGGATCTTTCAACCTTGGGTTTCTTTAAGCATCAATGTTGCCTTTCTCCAATCTTCAAATGATCATTTAAAACAATCTGTGGTATTAGAAAGGGTGCAACTCTATTTTGACCCTCATTTTCCAGCCTCTCCATATGATAGGCCCATTAATTAGGTAGTGACCCGGCCCAATCTAATTAAAAGTAAAAAAAATCTTAAAGGGTGCAACTCTATTTTAGCCATATAATCTTATGAAATACATAAATAATCCTAGAAAAATCTAACTGTAGAATAATAAAGCTAAATAATGAGTCTAGAATTTGTACTTTCAATGGATGATTACTTACTGGTGCAAAACAAAAATAGGATATTCTCCATTTGCAACCTGCATTCATCTAAGTACAAAGATTACATAAAGCAATTTGGCATTGAGCCAAAGAATAGCACGCTCCATGTTGAGACTTGAGGCCCTCTAGGAATCTAGAAGACATTCACAACACATTTAAAGCGGATTACCAAGAGGAATATTACTTATTTTTTACACATAAACCCACTAATAAATATCCAATTCTTTTGAAAAGAAAACAAAAAAAGAAAAAAATATCATGAATAAGTAAGCCCAAGTAAGATAACATTATAATCATAAAGAGAGAAGGAAGCTTCTAAGATCTTACTAGCAATAAGAAGTCCCAAATTGTGTTGATAGTTTTTTCATTCAAGTGAAAACGTGAATACACACACAAAGCTTTAATGATCGCAGGATTGAAAACCAAGTTTTCATTGTGATAATTTGCTCCATATATGCTTAAGTACACCATTATCATTGAAAGCCTAATATATACTCACTACCATGCCCAATTTGTTATTTAGAAAATATTATTTTATTTTCAAAAAATAAATATTTTATGTAAATCTCACGTACATAAGCACATATGTGTGTTTTTGTTTCTATGTATTCATGTCACAACAACAAAACTGCTACTCACACTATGTCCCTTGACATATTAGAATGAGTACTAGCGCACAAAATAATGAACATATATATATATATATATATATATATATATATATATATATATGAACTTTCCATTCAACTTCAAACAAAAAGCACCACTGGTGAAACTACTATCCATTTCTCAAACCCAAAAGTACATAACATCTGGTAACCACATCAGTTTTCTTAACAGTAATATAACCATAACACTAATATAACCACATCACTTTTCATCAAAATTAAATTCAGTTATCCATAGCACTAATATAACCACACACAAAAACGTTGTCTTCATCATATCCTTCAACATCAGTTTTCAACATTAGTCTTTTTCCTCCTGTTTTCCCTTAAATACTTTCTTGATTTCCCTTTGAGCAATTAGTCCAGATTTGATTTTCTTCACCACTTCCTCCTTCATCTCATTCTTTTCAAATGTCAGCATCTCATTCAAGTATTTTGTCCTCAACTTTTGCATCAGCTTTTCCTACAATATTCCCAATTTAAACTCATTCATTTTAAAATTTTCATGTATAGAGTAATATTTGTGTTACCAAGAAATCTACTAGAACTTACATTTATGTTTTCAAGCCCACAATCCCATTCTTCTTCCCCTTTATATGTCTCAATGAATCTCATAGCACACACTCCTATAGCTTGGAACAAGTTATGAAACAGGTTGATGGTGGGGTGGTTGTTAGGTACCAGACTCTCAAGCAAACATCATTTGATAGAATAAATTATTTTGGAGTTAAGGCAACAAGCTGTGTGGATAATATGTTAGAATGGTGTGCCGGGACTTGCAAAAATTTGGTTAAAGTCGCATTGCCTTTTGGAAATTTTGTAAGGCATTTGCTTCTTATTGTTAGCATTGCACCCTTGCTAAACTTGCTTTGGTTGTATTTCTCTTTTACCTCGGATGCTATGTGAGATTGTATTTTGTTTGTATAACTTACTTGGCTTTTCTTTAAAAACATTTGAGATGAGTGACGTTTGTTAGAAAAGGCGTGCAACTCTAGAGGGGTGGGTGAATAGAGTTGTTGAGAATGATTACCGATTTTCGCACGATTAATAATATGAACGTAAGTGCAGTGGAAATAAAAGAGAGAAGGCAAAGAACACACCGATGTATACTGGTTCACCACCTCGTGGCTAGTCCAGTTCCCCGAGAGACTCTCTCGAAGCTACCACAACTTCCGTTAAGCTTACGGGTGCTTAACAAACCGTTTACAACTCGAGAACTTGAATCCCACAAGCCTCGACACAACCGCTCGTAGATATGCCCTCTACAAGACTTCACAACCAAGACTTAAGTCACATAAGTCTTGAACAACAAGAAGAACAATCTTCTTCAACCTTTCAACAATAGCTCTCAAAAGAGTAGGAATGAGAAAATGTTTTGCTCTAATGGATGACAAGAAACCTTCTCTTAAAAACAAACAATTTTCTCTCAAAATAATATAAATTTGAGGAATGATTGATGGAGGATTAACACCTCAAGAATGAGGAGTATTGGAGTGTTTCTTGTTATAAAAAATGACCAAGGAAGTGTGTTTAAATAGGAGCTGAAGAAATGTATCCGTTAGTCCAAGAAAAGAAGCTGTGATGAAAAATGCAGCATAAAAATCGATTAGTGCATCATCATAATCGATTAATGCAAGTGAAAAAATCGATTAATTTCACCAGAGCAAAATTCCTTCTGCGCAAAAAAAGTGATAATTGATTAAAGCCAAAGGTATTAATCGATTAGTTCCTTCTGGACAAGATAATCGATTAATTCCAGAGGTAATAATCGAATATTGCAACAATAATGCCCAAACATGAAGAACACAAGCATGAGGGCGAGTTGGAACTTGGAAGGACATTTTGGCATTAAGGCCTTGTTTGGGACAAAGGAATCAGGTGAGAAGGCTCCCATAAACAAACAAGGATAATTCAAAAACAGTTTTGAATTATGAGAGAAATATTTGGTGTAGAAAATGAGTCCCAAAAATATTTTGTGTGTCAAACGATGTACACGAAAAATATTTGAATAAAATATTTTTGCTTACCAAAAATATTTTATAATATCAAAATAAATATTTGATAAATGTTTGGCACATCTTTTTCAACTGACTCCAAAAATAATTATAACTTTTATTTTAACTTTCATAAAAATAAATTTTGGAGAGAAGATATTTTGTTATCCTTACAATTATTCCTACGACTCAAATAAATTAAAAGTCTTCGGAAATCTTCTACTCCTCCGAGTCCTCCGTTAGGCGCTCCGAACGCGTCTCAGACTTCAATAAAATCATGTGCACCTTCTTGAATACTTCAAGGAATGGCACTTCAAGTCTTCGTGTTTGTCGTTGTAGCACTTTGATCTTGACTTGAATAAATTGTGTTTGTCAATTATCAAAATCTATGAGTCAACACTTAAGAACACACGAAGGATTGAACTCATGCATTCCAACAATGTTTACAAATGTAATACTCCCTCCGTCCGAGAGTATTTGTCCACTTTCATTTTTACACATCATTCAATACACTTCTTTAATCCATTTTATCTTGTAATTTGTATATTAAAAAATTATAGAAATTATATATTAATAATCTATATGTTAAGAAAAGTCAAACAAGATCACACATGACTATATTTAGGCTTACATTGAGAGAATTTGATGAGTCAAAGTGCTTAGATGAACAGTTCCAAAAGTCAAAAGTGGACGAATATAGCCGGACGGAGGTAGTATATGATTATGTCTTTTGTAGATGTCTCAAAAATAATTAATGATATTTCATGTATATTTAATTCTACATTATAACATAATTTTAGTCCCTCATATATTTTATGAACTTTTTATTCAGATTCTAAAAGAAATTGTTTCTCATGCATCACACGGGAATGTTCTCAATGTTCAATACTCGACTTGGGGTGCAATCATGTCATTGGTAGTTCTCAAAAATAAAGAATTTGGGTTTGGATTAAAAAAAATACACTACAAAATCTAATTGGCATTACTATGTAGCTTATCAACAACAACAACAACAACCCAGTTGAATCCCACAACAATAAGGTCTGGGGAGGGTGTGTGTACGCAGACCTTGCCCCTACTCGGAAGTAGGGAGGCTGTTTCCAAGAGACCCCCGGCTCCACCTGCACAAAAATATGGAAGAGAACACAGTATAGCACAGATAAGGCACCAAGTACAAGCAACAAGTACAAACAATAGCAAAAGATTCCCAACAAATACAACACACTAAAAAACAACCTCTACAACACCGAGCTCCTATCCAGCTACTCTAATCCTAGTTCTCCAAAGGTTCCTATCTAGGGCCATATCCTCAGTTAGGTCGAGAAATCCTAAATCCTGTCTTATCACCTCCTCCCAAATCTTCTTAGGTCTACCCCTTCCCTTACTTCCCCCGATAACCGTAATCCTCTCGCATCTCCGTACAATTGAATAAATTAATGTTGCATATGGTTGATGTGTTCAAGGTTACAAATGTTAAAATTAAGATAACCCAAAAAGAAAAGTAGAAAGATTAATTTGGGTAGGATGAAGTACATAGAGATTGGGTCTTTGTGGTTCAATATAATCGAAGGTCAAACATCATTAGATTTGGTCTTCCGTCCACAAATTTTAAGATAACTTTAGCCGTTCAAAAGTATTTATATCGGGTGCTAAAAATCTAAAATGACTTAGAGGTTTTGCAAGTTTAAAAAAAAAACTTACACCGAGCGTTTGTGTTTTAGTGAGATCGTAAAAAACTTTATGGCCAAGTGCATGAAAAAAACCTTATATTTTCCTTGTGACATAAATGCATTATTGGATCTCTAACGATGATGAGAAGTTTAAAACGCCAAACATGCATTTTTTCTTAATGGGTAACAAAAGGTTATTAAAAAAAAACAAACTTATATACATTTGTTCATCTGGCATCAGATATATATATCAATTGATGATAAAATGTTATCATCCCTTGAGGACCAAATAAATACTGCGTGGCTATGTCATACAACGCCGAACTTCGAAAGGACTAAAACCATATTTCCAGTGGTCATGACCATATGCATATAATCCCACTCCTATCAGACGTTGCCAAGGGCTTACCTAGGCCACTCCATGTACAACAAAGAACCGGAGCAGAGTGTTCTTTCAACGTGCTCACCATTTTACCATTCGAGATTGACCAAACATGAATCGATCCATCAGCAGACCCGGCTGATACACAGCTGTCGTCTGCACTGAGGCATGACCGGCTCCAGTTAGATGCAATCCGGTTGCCACTTGCTCTGAAGGTGCCACATAGCTCAAGAGTGCGAATATCAAACAGATTGTGCAAGTTATCCCTCCCACTTGTCAGTATCGAATTCCCATTTCTGGACAAGGACATGGATGTCACAGCCTGGGAATGTGCAGAAACCTCACTCACAAGCTTCCCTGTTTGAAAATCCCAGAGCCGAATGTTCCCATCTACATGGCCAGAACAGATGGTCTGCCCATCCTGGCTGAAACAGAGGCTGTTGCAGTTGCTGTGGAAAAGAATTGTGTTCACGCAGTATCCTTTCATCAGGTCCCAAACTTTTATGGTTCGGTCATAGGCTGCACTTGCCACATGCCGACTTGAGCATTTCCCCACATCTACGGCACATACTTTGTCTTTGTGGCCTGTGAGAGTGTGCCGTATCCTGCCGGTGCCAACATCCCACACATACAAGTTGTTTGAACTGGTAGCTGCAATGATTGATCGATTATCGTGTGTTATAGAGAGATCAAGAACAGAGCCCAAACCACCATAAAGTGTGTTGCTTAATGACCCAGTGTTAGTATCCCACACTTTAATTGTCTGATCCTGCCCGCCACTAACCAATGTGCTTGAGTTATATTCAAACATGATAGAAGCACAGCCCCCTTCATGAGCAGTGATTCTCTGCTTGCAAGATGTGGGAATAGTTGACTCTGCGTAGTATTCTGCACCCACTTCGCTTCGCCGGACAACCCCATCAAGTTGCTGACGAGCAAGTTGCTCTATACTACTGGCCTTGAGTTTATCCAACATCTCTTCGTATAAAGAATTAGCCTAACACCACAAACTAACAGCTTTAAAGCATTAAAAAAAGAGGAAAACACAATATATAGACACAATGCAGCTTCTACTACGGCATGAAACGTCTGCATGTCCGGAGAAAAAGTCAAAAATCTAAAAGAGAAGCTCAATTACAGGACAAGTTGTTCAATTCAGTGTTTGAAATTGTGCAATAAAGCTAAGCCTCAAGGCCTAGCCCGCCTTAGTGATCCTTCTGGAGAAGGTAGCAATGAGGCTGAACCAAATTCAAGCTTAGGCTTGCACAATATTCTACTGAGATGTAAGTCTCAGACTCCCATTGCTATGATAGTATCGTATCTAAGTCTAATTAAATTTGGTCGTGTTGAAACTCACATTGTAAAAGGACCAGTTTATACAAAAACAATTCCTACCAAGGCTGCACAAAGATATTGATTGTGATTGTGATGCATCAAGTTCTCATCTACAACTCTCTTCAGACATCAGGATCTCTTCCTTCTACCCTAACTCTTATATTTTCTACAAGTATTCATCTCCTCATCATGTTATGTGATAAACCTAGTCTTCTTATATGTGTTTCAATCTACAACTGGAGACTGATGCACTGTTGCACTACTTGCTCTTTCTCATAAGTTTCTCATATCAGGCAGTATTTGATCCTATCTGATGCTTGAACAGTTGAACATACTTGGTTTTGGAGGTGTTTTGGCTTCTTTGGATTTAATGAATAATACATATCTTATTATACTCCCCTCGTCCCAAAATAAGGTTCAAATCGTGGTTTACATTGTTTGGCTAAGGTTATTTCTATTCAATTTTTTTAAAAATTGGCGTAAAATAAAAAAATACTCCTTCCGTCCCAAAATACCTTGCATGGTTTGACTTGCATGTAGGTTAATAGTAAAAGTAAAATAGAGTATGAATTGTGTAGAGAGAAATAGGTTGAATTGATGGAAATGTAGAGGAAAAAGTAGATAGAATAGTTGATGTGAAATAAAGAAAATTACTCCCTCCGTCCCTCATAGATCTTCCCATTACCCCTTTTTATTTGTCCGCCATAAATCTTCTCGTTGCATATTTTAACACACAAAATACCCTAAATACCCCTCTTCTATTTCTCTTACTTTTTTTTCTCCATCTCTCGTCCGACACTTTCTTACTTCCTTTTTCTTTCTTCGTTTCTTTCTCCCCCCCATTCTTCTCTGCTGCCAGATTTCTTCTTCTCTCTTCCCTTTCTATTTCTTCTTTTCTTCTTTTCTTTGTTTTTCTTCTCCTTTCTTCTCTTTCGTCTTCTTCTCCTCTGTATTCTTCTTCTTCTTCGCCATCTAGATCTGTGAATCTGCGATGGTGGGGTAAGGGCAGTGGCGGCGATTGCAGGGCTGAGGACGGCGGCAGCGATGGGAGAATGAAGATGGCGGCGACGATGGTGGGGATGAAGGTGGCGGCAGCGATGGTGAGTCTAGATCTATATTTCTTCTCTTCTCTCTCCCCCTTCTTTTTCCTCCATCTATGTTCTAGATCTAGACCATGATCACGACGATGTTGAGACTGGAGGGGGTGGTGGGGTTGACGATGATTGTGAGGACTAGGGTGGTGGCAGTGGCGGTGAAAGTGGGGTGGCAGTGGTAGTAGCAGCGTCGGTGGTGGGGGAGGTTATGTGCGGTGGTAACTAGCAAGCAGGGGCATATTGGGAAAGTCAAGAGTCTTTTTAACACTCCTAAAAAACCGTGAAAAGTCAAATTGGGAACATCTTACATGGACGGAGGGAGTACTAAAAAGAACAAGTCTGCAAAGTCATTTGAAAGATCCGAAGAAAGAAAGTCTCAAAGTGGTAAGCATTGGAGGGAGTAAAGTTTATACGTAGTATATTTTAAAACTACTTCAAAGGTTCTACAAAATAAGAGGTGGCCTAATTATTTAATTTTATCAAATGATCGATGAAAATATGTAAGGAAAGAAGATATAATTTGACGGTTTTGACCATGTGAAATAGTAAGCATTTACCTGATTTTGAGACGGATAGATTATTATCGTTACTCTATTTTTCTTGTTAATATGTAATTATTTTATATGAATTTAAATTAAGATTAATAAAAAAAACTTAATACTCCGTAAAATTTAAGAAATTTCATAGTCAAACCCAACAATAAATATCTCATAAAACTGTCAACGTTCTAGGGTTCAAGCATCACATAATATCATTTACTCCCTTCATCCCAAGACAACTTTACATTGTGGATTGTCCCTACATAAATTTCTCATTCCTTTTAAGAAAAACATTGAATGGTTCACATTGTTTCTATCCTTTGCATAGATTTCAACCATACAATTTCACATTTTCTTAAACTCCATGAAAGAGCAAATGCTCCGTAATAAGTTTAATTTGAGATGGAAGGAGTACTATAAACTCAATGCCATCGAACTCAAGTAGTTGGAATTAAGGTGTGATAAATATGATGATGGAGTGTGTGTGTGTGTGTGTGTTAGTATGAGTATTTTTGTCTTTTGACTATATATTCCATTTGTTCTGTACACTAGCCAAATAACTACATACGACTCCAATTTAATTCCTTTTTTAGTTACCCCTTTATTTTTGTTATATGAATGAAATGCCACATTAAGGATATATGAATATGAAAAGGTAAAGTACAGACCACAAAATATATGGTAACTAGTTCCTGTTTATTGGGCATGCACACTGGATAACAAAAAACACCGCAAAGACTAATGATTTTTAGTAGGTACAAATCACAATACCTCATTAAGGCGTTCAGCATCTTGCATTTTCTGTAGCATCCAACGATCAACCAACATCTTATTTTCTGCCTCAGCCTTGTCAGCTTTCTCGGTCATTTCTTCAAGTTTTGCTTTAATGTCTTGGTGCTCACTAATAATCAATTCAAGAGCCTTGTTCTTCTTTTCAAGAAGTGCATTTAGGCTAGAACACTCATCCCTGCAAGTGACAAAGAAGTTCAAATTATTGCAACAAAAGTTATCAGTAACTTAGCCTAAATCATCAGCAAGTCTGATCATCACCATCATCATTATCAGCATCTTAATTCATACTAGTTGGGGTGCATGGCGTTTTGATAATGCCAATTAATTGGCATCATCCTGTCCCACTGATAGTAATCATAATAATTACATTAATAATAGTAACAATAATAATATATAAATATTAATAACAACAACAATAGTAATAATAATAAGAGTAAATTCCCAAAATGGTCCTTTGTAATAAGGTATTTTCTCAATTCAATCCTCAATAAGTTTGAATTATCTACGTGGTCCTATATAATTGAGATTTATTCCTCAGGTAGTCCTTCGTAAATAATATTACTCAAATGATGATTAATTAAAGAGTATTTTAGTATTTCTATCATCTAAATTTAAAGCATATTCTCAAAAAGGTCATTTCTATACAATTAAATTTAAAACTCAAAAATACATTGACTATACATAGTACATGAATTATTAAAAACCTATTAAAAATCTTTTAAAGTTCAAATAAATACACATCTTTAATTAGAAAAAACCATTTTGGGAAAGCACTTCATTAGAAATAATCATTTTAAGAAATTCTTCTAAATCCAGTTGATAAAAAATATCTAAATACCCCCAATTAATCATTATTTGAGAAAAATTATTTACGAAGGACTATTTAGGGAATAAATCTCAATTATTGAGGACCATGTAGGTAATTAAAACTTATTAAGGACGGATTTGGAAAAACACCTTATTAGAGAGGACTATTTTGAGAATTTACTCTAATAATAATAGCAAAACCAATAGTGATAATAATCATAATAATAATAATAATGATCATATTTATAACAACAACAACAATGCTCCGTAAAAATAAATTAATAACAGCAACAACAACAATACTCCGTAACAACAACAGCAACAATAATCCATAATAATAATAATAAGAATTATAATAATAATAATAAGAATAATAATAATAATAATAAAGTTATAACTACACTCTAAACTCTTTAACAATCGATTACGGAGTATTTGTTATTTCACCAATCACTTGCAGCCTTGTTGTTTATTAAGATGCATTAAGTACACTGACATTTCATGAAAATTGATAATTCAATATATTCATATATCTCTAATATATTCAATATAATTATAATAATAATAATTATAGTAATAATTATAAAGTTATAACTTCAGTTATAAAGTTATCAATATGTTCATATATCCTTTTTTGTGGCCACGTAACCCATGTTAGTATTATTTTCCACTTTCCTGAACAAGAAAATTGATAATTCAATATATTCATATATCTCTAATGTCTTTCCAGAGGTGTTCTAGTCTTTCATTAAACTCGTGAATATATCTTTTGAAATTGAAGAGCATAAAAGGATAGAACGGTATTTGAACAATTTTTTTAAACAACCATGCAAGTGAATAGGAGAGTATATTGAAATGAAATTAGTGTTATAGTTGTGCTAATTAGTATTCCCTCCATCTCAAAGATAATGTCCCAAACACGTTTGGCAGAAATGTTGAGAAAAATATATCTTTATTTTCGCCAACTCATTTTTGAACATTTTAGGAAATGGGACATCCTGGAATGGAAATTCGACATTATCCTTGGGATGGTGGGAGTATAAGCATTCTTATTGCATCAAAAAAAAGAAATACATGGTTGTAGAACTCGCTTTACCACATGAAATATAATAACAGTTTAGAATAAAGTGGGTATCAAAGAAGAGACCTTGCTTTGCTAAGCTCATTTTGCAAGTCAGTAATTATAGCTTCCTTTTCTTGAACTAGAGCTTTTGAAGCTCTAGATTCGGCCACTTCAACAACAAGCTGCTCTGACAAACGAGATTGAGCTTTATAACATTGTTGAAGCTCTACTTCAAGATTTTCGGCTTTCTCTTTCCATTCTGAGCCCTGTCATAGCATGTAACAGATTAAATAAATCTTAATCAATTTAGAAATTAGGAACAGAACTATAGCACACAAATCATGCATTATGTCACAAAAAGAGAAAGAGCACATACATTTAACGAACAGTGTTTTTCTAACATCAGAAACAAATATATTTAAGGGTCTTTAGCTCAAATGCTTTAGATCCTAGAAATGAACAACCCAAATCCTACGAATGGGGTCTGGGGAGGGTGCATGTAAGCAAACCTTACCCGTACCCTAGAATGTATAGAGGCTGTTTGCGAATGCCGAACGATCACCGGCTCAAGCACAAAAGACAAAGGTTAGTATAGTTAGATCCTAGAATTGAACGGAAGTAAAAGAAAGTTGATTGTTTTTTAGGTGCTCCTAATCCGATTTGTACGCATCTATAGTAGCTATTATTTATTCCCGTGTCCTTTTCAGGGTTTTATAACCCTACATTCTGATCGTCTCTACTACTCATAAACATCTCTTCTATCCTAACCCAACAAATGAAGCTTAGCAGCAGAGTTCTAATCCTCTTTCTCTGAATCCTGCTTCTCAAACTTACTCCTCCATCCTGAGCTTCAAAGTGTAAACGTGTGTGGTTTGCCAATGAACACAAGTAAATGAGTTTCAACCATAAAAAATTAGGGTTTTTTTAAATGTAAAGAAACTTGTAGCAGCCTACTACTGCAACAATTATAACAACATCAACATTACCCCAGTGCCTCAAAGGCTCTTGCCTATTGCGGGGTAAGGGGGGCCAAATGTACGCAGCCTGAACTCTATGCTTAAAACATGGGGCGGTAGTTAGCAGCCTATCATTGCTTTAGTTGAAAATTCAAGCCGTAGTAGAGCATATGAGAAAAATTAAAAGCAATAGCTTTTACGACGACAGAAGAGTGTGGGAAGTGGGTCTTGCATAAATTTTAGTGTATTTATTTCTTACATTGTTTTTATTCTTAAAACCATGTTCATATATACAACAAAAAAACCATAGTAAGGTCCCACAAGCGGGTTCTGAGTAGGGTGGATAAACACAAGACTTTCTCCTTACTTATAAGGGCAAGGCCTTTCTGAAAGACCCTAAGCTCAAAAAACAAAGTACCAAACTACTCCAAAATGCATTTCAATTACTCCCTCCGTCCAAGTTGAAACTTCTCGTTTTGACTTGGCACAGTTTTTAATGTGGAATGGAAAATGTTTGACTTTCCTGTTTTGCCCTTCACCTTTTCTCCTTCTCTCCACCTTATCTTCTGCTTTTCTTCTTCTTCATCCATTTGACCCCCGCCCCCACCTTCTCCCTTCTTCTTCTTCTTCACTTCCTCTTCCCTCTCTTTCCTTTTTCTTCTTCTTTTTCACCGTCCGTACCCCATTTCCTTCTTTTCCTTCTTCATCTTCAACCTCATTAAATAAAATTTCCAAAAAAATCAAATTTAAGGTTAAGCCATAAAAAATTCAAAATCTAAATTTCAGGTCTAAGAAATTGAAGAAATAAAAATCAAATATACTTTTCAAATTTTGAATATTGAAGAAGTTAAAAAAGAAATATAGGTTTCAAATCTAAGACATTGAAAAATTAAAAATCACATCTATACTATAAATTTAAGAAATTGGAGCAAGAGAAAGAAGAAAAATGGAGAAATGGGAGATCTGACGGTTGGACAAAGAAGAAGAAAGACAGGGGGATCTGATGCAGAAATAGAAGAAGAAAAGAAGACGAAGAGGAAAAAGAAGAAGAAAAAAGAGAAGGAGACAAGTCACGAAGGATGAACGAGAAGAGTCAAAGAAAAACGAGCAGAAAGTTTGGGAGTGAGAGAATAAAAGAAGAAAGGGTAAAAGAGTAACTTTAGGTGTATTAAAATTCCATTTTAGGAAACAAGAAGAATCAAATAGGACGATCCAAAAAAGAAAGTGAGAAGATAGATATGGGACGGAGAGAGAACTAATTATTTGACTCTGATTTCTGTCGTAGTTTCTGAACAAACACTATTAGTACACACTTAATCATAAACCGAAAACCTGACAAACTGTCAATCTATAAAATCTAATGAAACAGCTTTAGCAAGTCTAAAACGAAAGCTTCCACCTAAAAAAGTAAAACTGAGAGCTGTAAACAAAACAAGATGGTAAGTTTAAGTTAAAAGACCTAATCATGGACAAATATCCTGCCACGGCTTTCTCCACACTTCTCTTCACATTTAAAAATCTTAACCTTAAAAATAGAAACAACCATGCCCACTGGCAATGGAGCTAAAAGAGTTGTTGGAGTTCCCACATCAGAAATAAAGATGAATACCACTAGCATATATAGAAGGGTAAAGCCCTACCAATCAGCTTAAGCTTAAGCTTCTGGGTTAGAATAGTGGATCCCGACTTTATATGTAAGTGGTTAATTTTACCCGACACTCTACTCGTTGTTCTCGGCCCACCGGAATTTTAACATGGTATCAGAGCAGGTCCGGTCCGGGTACGATTCTTCCTGGTTGTTGGACGTGGGTTTAGCAAGAAAAGAGCTACCCGTCCGTAGTTTGGGTTGAGCTGGCTAAAAAGAGATTGAGATGCTAGACCCGTTTGTCCAAGTGCTAACTAGGTCAGCCTAGTTATCACTTGAGGGGGAGTGTTGGAGTTCCCACAACGGGAAATAAAGATGAATACTACTAGCATATATAGAAGGGTGAAGCCCTACCCATCAGCTTAAGCTTTTGCATTAGAATAGTGGATCCTGACTTTATATGTAAGTGGTTAATTTTACCTTTATATGTAAGTGGTTAATTTTACCTGACACTACTCGCTCTTGGCCCGCCAGAATTTTAACAAGAGTCAATGTAGCAATGCATCTAGGGTCTAACTGAAATGGTTTCTCTCTTTTTACAGGAGTAAGATTGTGTACATCATGACCACCAGACCCAATAATGTTGGGATTATACTGGGTTCTTGCTAAAAATAGAAATAATGGTTAGCATTGCATATCCTAGAAAAGTATGACTCGTGCAATTGTTGGTTTACATTGAGAAGATAAATTGTAATCCATAAAAGAGTATCCTTCATGATTGTAAACCATAAATCAATAGATATGATTGATACACATATTCTGCCTCTTAGTAAATTCATGCTCAAACACGGTCAAAATATCCACAGCTAACCACACTCCACAACTTTAATAAAATATTCCACATACCACTCAACTTTTAAAAGTTTATACAGGTGAAAACTAGATGCTATTGAATAAATCCCTTAATGCATTCAAAACTTTTTTCATCATTTTCCATGGAAAGTGGACCATTTTCCCAAGAAAATAAATCATATTACCTGGAAATGGAAATTAAAGAAAGGATTAATTTTTGGGTCTTAACAAGCCTGTTTATTAGAGAAAAAAGTTCAAGAGAGAGGGGGTGAGACTTTGATTTCCATCCTCCGCGTAAATACAAGTTCAATGGCACTAGTACAGTATAGCGCTTAGATACTCCCTCCGTCGCAAAATGATGTTTATGCTTTCCTTTTTGGTTGTCCCAAAATAAAGTTTTACACTTTTCCACTTTCCATTTAAGGAAATAAATATTTGGCTCTTATAATTATTCTCTCTTCTAAATAAATTTCTACCACACACCATTCACCTTTCACCTAATGCATTTCACTTTTCTCAAACTCTGTGAAGTCACTTCACTTTGGGATAAAGGAAGCATTTAATGAAGTTCTCAGTTCAACATGCCAATGCACTCTTCTTCATGATCAATAATGCAGATGAACAATAGAACACTTTTTGGGGATCCAATTAAGGTGCATACATCCCTGATAAAGCTAAGCGACTGTCATGCTCCTAACTCGTTCTGTCAAAATGATACTCTACTTGTGTATGTCTACTATTCTTCATGACTTCATGTTAAAGAATACATACCGAGCTCATGATGAGTGTGGCATTTAAAAAGATTCCATGGAATCTTTTAACTAAAATGGTTTTTTCATTATAGCTTATCCAACTTTTCACCTAGCAAATGTTTCATTTATTTTTCCAGAACTTTATTTTTAGGAAAACATCAAAAAGCCTTTAGTAAGAACGGAGCAGATAGGATAAATTGGTAGTTACAGCTCTAAAATTTGAAAAAAAAAAATGTTCCTAAGAAACAAAAGATCAAATTTTTTTGGACTCTAACAAAAGATCAAATCAATCATTCCTATTATGTCATATTTCAACCTGACATTCAAATATCTTCGTACATCAACTTGCTGTTTCTCTTCTCACTCCCACACTGCAATAATGTCCATATTCCAGAAATAGTTTTTGTTTTCTTAAACAAAAGAAACACATTCATATGCCATTGAATTTGATACGGATTAATAATTTCTCGAAGTAAATATATAATGATCTTCTAATCCCTTCTCAGCGTAGTCATAAGGCTTACAGTAATATTTACTTTTTCATCCCAGGAAAATAGTCGCTATGATAACTCTCTCAAGTCTCGTGAATATATAGTTAGCAAAATTTAAAATTATTCTAAACATTATACAGTACTGAAGGTAAATTAAGATCAAATCGAAATCAATCGACGAAACTAGCTGAAAAGTGAGTAAATAATTATGCACATAGATAATTGATACACAGACAGAAATTCGATATAAAGTAGAATCAGAGAAAACGAAGGAACCTGATGAATAAGTGGGCGAGAGAGGGCGGTGAAAGCAGGAAGATGAGCTCCCTCTTCCAGTAAATGCCGCTTTCGGAGTGACTTCAGAGCATGCTTTATGGCCTCCAAGGCAATTTCTTCCATTGCAATATATTCTTCCGAGTTCCGACGGTCAGAACGACAAGGAATATTGGGCAGTCTAAGAACACCACTAATACCCCCTTGAAAACGTCCACTTTTCTTGCAAGGAGTCTTCAAAACTTTATTTTTTATATTTTTAATACACATATTTAAAAATTAAATTAAATAAAACTTCATGTAATGTCCCGTTATCCGGCATATCAAAATTAATTAATTAAAAATAATTAATTACTTATTGAGACGAACTCGGTGTAATTTTGAAATATTTCTCGTTTGACGAAAAGGTTTATACCGTTGTGTTGGATTCGACGGAAAAAATCCAACGGCACAAACAGATTTGGACTTGGAGCTTGTGGGCCCAAAAAGTGTGTTTTGGGTCAAGTACGTTAGTTAACTACGGAGCTCAAAACCCCAAACATATAAATAGCACCCTACACGCCCATATGCATGATCACAATCCATAAACTCACGTAACTCTCTCGTCTCTCTCTCTCTTGTAACCTTCTGTCAACCCGAAGTACACAGCAACGGGAACAGAAACAAAGCAACAGCGCAGGAAAAGAAAAGGAAAGAAGAAGAAGAAGAAGAAGAAGAAGGAGAAGGAGGAGGAGGAGAAGGAGGAGGAGGAGAAGGAGAAGCAGAAGAAGAAGAAGAAGAAGAAGAAGAATGTTAAATATATTCTATATTTAATATATATATATATATATATACACACACACACACACAAACACACACACACACACACATATATATATATTAGATTTTGGTTCTGGTGAGAATGCGATCTTAGGAGAGAAATGAGAATGAATCTGGTGCTTTAGATTATGAGATCTAATGGTCAGGATTGCATCAAAATTAGGTGCACCAAAATGGTTTGAAAATGCATCATGTCAAAATGCACCAAAATCCTTTGGAAATGCACTATCTCATAATCTGAGCGCAGGATGCAATCTGAGCCGCACGATGCATCAAATCCAAATACTAGATTTTATTCTCATTTCTCTCCACAAGGTCCATTCTTACAAAAACCAGCCCATATATATATATATATATATATATATATATATATATATATATATATATATATTAGATAAAAGAGATTTTATTCATGAAAAGGAAAAGTACAATGGGTGGCCGACCCCAACAAATGGTCAGAGCATAAGACAGAAGACCAAAACAAAAGGAACCAAACAAGAACTAAACATCAAACGCTGTAGGAGCTGGCTACTAGTACAACCCAAAAATTATCTTCTTCCTCTTGAAGCTTACTTCACAGCTAGCACCTCCCCATATAAACTCGGTCAGGATGTAGAGCCTAGCTCTTTACTGTTTTGTGGTTGCCAGGGAATCTACCGCAACTCACAGATGATGGCAGCTGCATCAAACACCAAGAAAACCCAGAAGTACCCAAAACAAGCCCTAAATTGACCCTAAAGTCAGGCTAGCAAAGCAGAACAAAAGAAAGTCCCTATTTAAACGAAGTTCAATAGACCCAAAATATAAAAAAGAACAAACATATGAACTCCCTTAATTTCTCTAATTTTAAATTAAGTAAAATCTAACCCCTGGAAACCTCAAGGGAGATAATAGCAAACCCTGGTTGTCTCCCCAAAGTGAACTAAAATCCTATTCATGGATGTTTTCCCCAGCATGGTAAGCCGCGACCACCTTTATATATATATATATATATATATATATATATATATATATATATATATATATATATATATATATATATATATATACACACACACACACACACACACATATATATAGTGTATATGGTAGCTTTCCTTATGTATAGGACTTTCCTTATTATGTTTTACATACTTGTTGTAACTATAAATACGGAGCTTCATCCGGCACTCAGCTTCATCCGGCACTCCTCTACCCGACCCCACCCTCTACAGATCCATTGTTGGTGCATTGCAGTACCTCACCTTCACACGTCCTGACCTCACTTATGCTGTGCAGCAGCTATGCCTTCACACCCACGCACACTACAAGAATTTATCTGGTCTGCAACGAAAATCTGCTACGGACACATATCCGTAGCAGATCTGCAACGAATCTACGACGGAGTAATATTTTCTGAAAAAGGAACACTATCTGCGACGGAACTTTTGTTTTTGTCGCAGATCTGCTACGGAATAAAGTGAGGTAAACATGTCGTGTAATCTGCAACGGACTTATTTCCGTTGCAGATAATTAACTAAAATCGGGTTATCCTCTTTTAGATCTGTAGACGAAATCAGTTCACAGATCCAGACATCCAGACCCAGCAATCTTCCGTCCACCCAACTTCGACCGACACATCTCCTCCGCGGCTTTCCTAGACCGCCGGCCGCCGTCGCACGGTTTGTTAACGTCGTGGCGCTCGTCCTCCTTGCCTCGCCGTCGACCACGCAGCCAGTGTCTCCCTCCTCGCCTCGCCTTCGACAGCCAGTGTCTCCCTCCCTCCTCGCCGCCGCCGCCAGTGTCTCCACCACTCGCCTCCGCCAGTGTCTCGACCGCCATCTTCCCCCACCTGACCTCCTCTTCCTCTCAAGGTATTTTAGTTTAATTTTATACAATTTATTATTATTGTAATTTTTTGTGAAATTGAATTTGTTTGTGTGAAATTTAGTGCATTTTTTATGAAATTTAGTTGAAATTGTGTGAATATGAGTTTAAATTGATATG
>OOIL02003144.1:1272843-1313699 GCA_900332095.2 Cuscuta campestris
GTGTTGGGATTGTGAGGGATATTTGGCCAGGGATTTAGAGGAAGGGAGAGAAGGTTTTATTTGTTTATTAAAAGGCTTAAAAGAAGGAAAATAACAACAAACAAAAGGTTTTGGTTTACACACTCTTATTTTCAGCCAGGGGCTAAAATAAGAGTAATAAAAATTTTATTTTGAAATGAATTAAATGGAAAGGGGATTTGGATATTTAGGGTTGGGTTGGACGGAGTGGGAGTCGGTTTGTGGAACCCTTTGGCCCAAAGTTATTCTTGCCGCTCGGGTTGAAGGACTCGGAATTCGCACTAAAATGGATCATAATGTTTGAACGTGCATCCTTTGGTCTTTGCAAGGGTGTGGGACATGGGGGAGGGTATGATAGGGCCAGGCCCAGATATAACATGAAGACATTGTGCATTCTCTGCCAGGAGAAGAAGCAGCCCCAGAGAATTCAGCGAAAAAACCAAAAAAATAGAAATATGTGGTTTCTATATTTATTCTTAAAATAGTTTTCAACATTTTTAAAGACTATGTTGAGAGTACTGAGTACTTTTTCCCTTTACCATTATTTCCAATTAAACTTTCTGTATCTGGATGATATTATTTTTTGTTTGGTGTATACCATCAGCATTTTGAATGGTAGTTGATGTTACGTATTTATTTCTTCACTTAAAACTCTGAAAGTTTACTTTATCAAGGAATAAAAGGGTTACATATTTTAGCAGCCTCTTTCATGTTACATATGAAAAGGGATCTTACAGTTTTGCATTCATAAAATAAAGTTGAGTATATGAAAGATATAGAATTTCTTGTGACTTGCAATGTTGACAGATACAAGTCTCACAGGCGTCTACTTCTCAAGGCTACCACATTATAGGTTTGTAACAAGTTTAATAATCGCCTACTTCTATTATTTAATGTAATGCCGTTGAAGTAGTTTAAGAAGTTATAAGAAGAAAAGAATTAATACATATCACTCCGAAAGCTGACATCAACACTATTGTTTGTCCTAGACTTTACAAGGAAATTATAATCTTCTCTATATATGAGAGACATCATCTACTACTATTTGTTTTTCCAACTCCACCTGCTCAACAACACAATGTCTTCACATCAATGGTGAGAATGCCAATGCTTACACGATATGCATCTTAAATTCATTATATCCTGCAGGTTGAACTATTACTCTTCTCATTATCACAAAATTAATATGAAAAGAGATTTCTATAGCTGCGCATCGTACATAATTAAATATACTCAATCATGTTTCTGATGCAGGGTCGAGTTGGCTGCACTGTTCATGTACTCTAGTTGATGAAACCCTAAGAATCTGGAAACTTTTACGAACCCCTGAAAGAGAGAAAAAGGTTTACAACTTTAACCCGTAGCCATTTGCTAATGTAAAACGATTCCGTTGATGCCTCACCAGCAGGGAGTAGTATTTTTTCTTCCTATTTTACGTGTTGAAGGCTTTGAAGAAAAGAGTTCAAATAAACTTATACGTTCATTTCGTTCCAGTTACGCTAAATGCTTTATGTCTAAGAAAACTGGTCCATTTGTTATATGACTATTTGCCTATGACCGTTGTTCGCTTCTGACTGCAGATAATGGTTGCTCTATCCAAACCATTGCAAAGGTACACAGTTAGCAAATTATGACACGAGTAAACTGCTACGAAGATAAATCAAGCGGCCCCATCATAAGATACATGTTTATTCTACACATAAGGTTAGAAATATATGAAAGTCTTTTAGAATTAATTTATTGGTGTATGACTGCAACCATCAGCTTCATATTTCCATACTGGCCCTATCAACATTGTAGTACTCATGTAATGTAGTTCGAAATCCTACAAGATGATATTTGGAGAAGTTTAAATAAGTGAGGTGATCATTTATACGTGTATAGATATCGAATATGGAATATGTTATTTCAACGTCATACCTGCAATTCTCCTTTTCCAACACCCGCTCCATAACTAACTCACAATCCAACTTTGATGGTAGTTGGAAGTTGCTGATGATATCTCTGACCAGTGGCCCAACAAATTATTCTTTTATTTAGTTGTCTCCTTCAAAAAAAAGACCTCATACTAGACAAAAACTTCAATGTGATATATTTTCTATAATATAAAAAACTAACTATGCTAATTAAGGAAGAACATTATGACCTTTGAATTGAAATTGAAATCTAAATATAAAACTTATTATCAGTAAGAAGTTTATCAATCATTGTTGACTTAAAAATTTAACATTTCAAATTTAAAATTAAGAATTTAAATCTTTTTTATATCAATTAATTTTTTCCATACTGAAATTGAAAATTTAAAAATATTAGAGATCTGCATATTTCAATTAAAAATAAATGCTTGCAATCATTGCAATATTACACCTATATTATCCACATTTACTCTACTTAAATGTGAGGTTTGAATTTCCCCAATTTGAAATCTTGTGAACATGTTAAATGATGCCTATTATTACATTTAAATAACCTATCACCTGCCTATAAAAGCAGACACCCATGAATTCTTGAATCATATTCTGCATAACACCCACAATTTACACATGCAATGTCCTGTCTATTTACTTGTCTGGATTCTATGTTTCTTTAGTTCTCTCATTTCAACATCACATCAAATCCCTTCCGATCAACTGAAATTCTTAATTCAAGTCTTGCCAACAAATTGCTGATTGTCATTTATCATCTTTTGCACTGCTATTGATAGGAAGATCGTGGCCTCTTAATACAAAGTTCTGGCACGCTACAATTTGTACCAGGTACGCCCTTCTTCATGACTCGCTCTTTTAATTGAATCTTTTTGGGGAATTTCTAATAATCATTAACTATTGGAAAAGGGGAAAATGACTTTTGGAAATTTTTTTTATAAATTTTTCGTTGTTGGGCCAAATTGGATACTGTGAGTCAAAGGAAAACAAGTTGTTTCAACGTGGAAAATGAGGCCATTTTAAACTGGTTCTGACTTCCATGTTATTTAGGCTGAAGTCATTTTCCGCTTCTAAGCTAACGTCTTCTCCTCTTCTTTCACTGCAATTTTCTCCTCCCCATCTCGATTCTTCTCTTCTTCCACTTTTACTTCTTCTCTTCTTTTCTTCCCCGACCTCTCTTTCTTTTTCTTTTCTTCCTTTTGGTTTTTCTCTACTTCCCCTCTCTTTCTTCTTCTTCCCTGACCTCTGTTTCTTTTCTTCTTCTTTTTCTTCTTCTTCTTAACCCAACCCACAACCTACCCTAAAAGCAGTCCCAATATCATGCCTGAACACCAAACCAAAACACAAAATCCAAACCCAAAACCTAACCAAAAAACCTAAATCTAGAACCTAATCCCAAGTAACCACACCTACAACCCAACATGTGTTAATCATATCCTCATTAAACTGGATTTCTCTCTCTATTTCTTAGTAACATTTTTGTTTCTTTTGGTGTCTATGTTTTTTATTTAACAATGCTTTTATGGAAATTGGATGTTAATATTTATTGTGCAATCAAAGTTAATAGTAAAACTGTGAAAAGTAAAAAGGAAATACTTACGAAAAAACCACTGCCAATGTTCGTATTCAGTGGTACAGTGTAACAAGCTTTTCAATTATGTCTTATTTTTAACATTTTTCCAAACATGTTTGTAAGTGTAAAATCCATTTACAAGTAAAAAACTTTTTCTTTTTGAGCTGTTTTATTAATTTTTTATTCCAAACCTAGGAATGTAATATTTCACCCATTAGGCTCATTGGTCAGTATATATGATAAGTGTCATTTGGGTTTGGTTTTGTTGTTGAAATGGGTTTTGAGTATTGTGTATGGCACTGCTTACTATACCTGATCTTTGGGGTTGGTTTTCAGGTAAATCATGGGTTGGTTTTTAAGATTTTGGGTGAGACTTAGGGTCAGGTTTACGGTCAGGGATTTCGTGTTTACTATCGGGGTATTGATTATGATCTTTAGTGCTGGTTTTTGGTTATACATGCTATAATTTCTCTTACACTACATTTCATATTGCCCCTATATCTTAAAAACAAAGAAATAGACATGAGATATGAAACAATAGGTATAAAGTTAAGGACACACTAACAAATAACATATAAATAACACAACATTTGTGTTGTGTTTGGCTTTACAATATTTATGAAATGAATAAACAAATAATATTGCAGGTAAATTTTGGTATACGAAAACACACCATACAATCATGGAAATTCGGAGCCAGCGGTCTCGGCGTGAAATATTGGATCAGCATAACTTCAGGAGGAGATTGGCTTTCAATGAGAAAGCGAAAGAGCAAGAAGCATCATCATCTCAACAACCACAACAAGTTGGTGTAAAGAGACCTCGCGGATGACCAAGAAGCAAAATCACAGAAAATAAAGGTTCGTCCCATACGTTGCATATAACTAAATCACGTCGAATAACATTAACAGAATTGCAAAACCTATATATCTTACATATATATATCTATCAGGAACATCATCAGAAAGAAGTCACCCACCAAATACAAGAGAAATGGATGACCCCTACATGAACATAAAATTTATCCCTCCATACAAATTACAATTCAAGGATGATTGCACCTATTGTGGAGCACGCCGATACTACAATGAGCCACCAACATTTTGCTGCGCTAAAGGTCAAATTGTACTTGCAAATCAAGAAACACCAGTACCATTACGCAATCTATTTTGTGCAGCTGATGACCTATCAAAACATTTCCAAGTGTGCGTGAGAACATACAACAACACTTTTGCTTTCACTTCGATGGGAATTCATAATTATGCAACAGACTTGTGTCGCCGGAATAAGGGCATCTACACATTCAAAGTGCAAGGACAAATATACCATTTCATCAATGACATGCTTCCAGATGGCTGCCCTCCGAGAAATTTGCAGTTGTACTTCTATGATACAGAAACAATCTCACAAGAAACCATGGCCTACCATGGGACAAGGCTGGACAAGGAAGTAATAGATGTAATTCTCAGTACTCTTGCAGAAAACCCCTATGCAAAATTCTTCCACAATTTGAGGGATATGAACACAGTAGAAGAATTTAGCGTTATTCTTAAAAAAAATCCCACCCTTGACCAAAGAGTATACAACATGCCCACCGCATCACAGGTTGCAGCCATTTGGGTAGAAGACGATGGGAATGGGATAAGTGAAAACAGGCACATTTGAGTCTATGCAAAAGGCAGCCATTCACAAACCATTCAATATTATTATGGATGTTATGACCCTCTTCAGTATCCCCTACTGTTCCCCCATGGTGAAACAGGTTGGCATGAAGGCATTGAGAAAAGAAACACAGGGCAAACACCAATGACAAATGAAGCTACTTCCCACATAAATACTACATCAAATACAATTTGAAGTGCAACAGATCTAATAGAGGCAGAAGAAGAGCAGTTTACAGAAGGTATACAAAAGAAAAACAGAGTATCATGCCGAGAATACTATGCATACAAGCTACAAATGCGACCATTGAATGAGACATTCTTACTCCATACAGGAAGACTACTACAACAATTTGTAGTTGATATGTATGTGAAATTGGAAACACAACGCTTGGACTACTTCAGACAAAAGAAAACAAACCAACGAACATCTACACTAAATGATTTGGAACAAAGCATAGAGATGGGAATACAATTTGGAGCTGATGTTGGAAAACGGATTGTGCTACCGGTAACTTTCATTGGTGGCCCACGAAATATGCGACGGAGGTACATGGATGCCATGGCACTTGTACAACGATTTGGGAAACCAGACTTATTCCTAACAATTACATGCAACCCAAACTGGCCAGAAATAAAAGAGTCATTGCGCTACGCAGATGAAGCTCAAAATAGGCCGGATTTGTTAGCACGGATTTTCATTGGTCGAATCCATGAACTAAAAATAGATCTGTTCCAAAGAAAAATATATGGGGAGGTATCAGCTTACACGTATGTCATAGAGTTCCAAAAAGGGGATTGCCTCATGCCCACTTCCTCATAGTGCTGAAGAAACACAACAAAATTATTTCTCCAACTCAATGTGACAAAATCATATCCTCAGAAATACCTGACCCTGGCCAATATCCAGAACTGTATTTAAAGGTCAAGAAACATATGATTCATGGCCCATGTGGCCCCCTCAATCCAAAATGCAGTTGCATGACTCAAAAAAATCCAAATCAGCCACCGCGATGCAAGAGTAAATACCCAAAAAAAATAACCAATGAAACAAGCTTTGATGAAGATTGTTTTCCCATATACCGCAGGAGACTAACCACAAACACTGTTGATGTGAGGAACTGTTCTCTAGACAATCGTTGGGTGATTCCCTACAGTCCATACCTACTCATGAAATACGATTGCCATGTAAATCTTGAAGTATGTGCCACTGTGAAGTCGGTGAAATATCTGTACAAATACATATACAAAGGCCATGATAGAATTGGGTTCAACATTGAACCAAATCAGAATGAGGTCATCGACAAAATAGCAAATTTTCAAAAAGGCCGATGGGTTTCACCACCGGAGGCAATGTGGAGAATTTATGGCTTCACAATGACAGAGATTAAGCCATCAGTAATACATTTGCCAGTCCACCTCCCAAACCACCAATACATCAGCTTCTATAAAAATCAAAGAATAAGACAAATAGTCGCCGGCGACACATCCAGCAGAACCATGCTCACCCAGTTCTTCCATATGAACGCCCATGACAGCCTTCCAAAACAATTAAAATGGCCTTATATACAATTTCCAGAATATTTTGTTTGGCACAGCCAACAAAAACAATGGGCACCGAGAAAAAGCAAAGACGTCATTGGAAGGATATCATCAGTTAACCCTGCAGAAGGAGAACGGTACTACCTGCGCATGCTACTACAACATACGCGCTCCCCAACATCCTACGAAGACCTCCTAATGGTGAACGATCAAAAGTGCACCACGTTCAGGGATGCAGCAAAGAAACATGGGTTGCTTCTACATGATACCTGCATTGAAGAATGCATGACAGAAGCTATCTCCTACCAAATGCCATCAAGTCTACGACGCCTATTTGCAACATTATTATTACATTGCGATGTTCCAAACCCAAAGAAAACATGGGAGCATTTTAAAATCGACATGTGTCAAGATATCACTAAGGATCCAAGCATAAACATAGCAGACGCAGAAAAAGCATGCCTCAGAATCATATCTGATTACTTGTACAGCATGGGAAAAAACATAGATGACTAAGCTTTGGTATCTTACAAAATAAACACCTCCCAACAAGATCGAATTACACGTGAAGTTGCAGCAGAATACAATATAACAGTAAAAGATGCCGACATTGAAGCTATTGCTCTACTAAACACAGGCCAAAAAAAGGCATTTGATGAAATAATGAAAGCAGTCAACGAAAACACTGGGAAAGTCTTTTTTGTCGATGGACCTGGAGGCAAGAGAAAAAATTTCTTATACAAATGCCTCCTTGCATCGGTAAGAATGCGCAAATGGGTTGCTTTAGCAACTGCAAGCTCGGGTATTGCAGCATCTATCTTACCAGGTGGACGAACAGCACATTCTCGTTTTAAAATACCCATAGATGGACAAGACTCCATAACTTCCAACATAGGAAAACATACTGCAGAGGCAAGACTACTGAAGGAATCAAGGCTAATAATTTGGGATGAGATCACAATGGCACATAAACGATCAATTGAATGTGTGGATGAACTCTTAAAGGATATCATGGGAACAAGCGATCTATTTGGCGGCAAAGTTATTGTATTTGGAGGCAATTTAAGACAGACCTTACCCGTCGTCAAAAGAGGAACGAAAGAGGACATTATATCAGCGTCGATAATCACATGCCAAAAAATTTGGACAAATGTTTACAGGATAACATTGACACAGAACATGCAAGCTAATGATGATCCTGCATTCTCTGAATTTCTCCTACGGGTTGGAAATGACACTATCCCAAAAATCAACAAGAAGAAAATACGCTTGCCCACTCCTTTCTTGATAAGCCCACAAAATAACAAACCTGCATTATCAACACTAATGAATGAGGTATTCCCAGACCTGAAGAACTTCTTCACCGATCCGTATGAAAATTTGAAAAATGGCATTTTGACGCCAAAGAATCAAACTGTGGATGACATCAACTCCACCCTCATAGAAGCTTTCCCAAGAACAGCATCATGCTCTTATAGTATAGACACCCCAACAGACAACAACCACTTACATTGTGAGGACTATTTGCACTCAATCACCCCAAACGGCCTTCCACCCCACAGGTTACTCTTGAAAATTGGATGCCCCATAATGTTGTTAAGAAACTTAAACCCATCAGAAGGTCTATGTAACGGGACACGACTCATTTGCAACGAAATTCACCACCATGTAATCAGTTGCACTATAGCCATTGGAGACAAAACAGGGCAGCATGTATTCATACCTAAGATACCCCTTGACATATCTTCTGACGATGATTGTCCAATTGCATTTAAGAGATTTCAATTCCCAATTAAACTATGCTTTGCCATGACCATAAACAAAGCACAAGGACAAACAATGCACAACGTAGGCATCTACTTAAAAGAACTTGTTTTCAGCCATGGCCAACTTTATGTCGCATTATCAAGAGCACAAAAAGGTTCAAACGTGAGGATCCTCATTTGCGATGAAGAGCAGCACGACAAATTTACTTCAACAACAGACAACATAGTATACAACGAAATCCTCCAACACATTGACATAAACAGTAACAACATATACATGCACCATTTAATACAAGTAAAAAAACAGAAAGAAAAACACACAAAATACTCCACAACACCATTAACGTTTCCCTATTGCAGGTACTCCAGCTCCACGGGACCACTCGACGCATACTACCCAATAAATCAGGTACTAAAAACATTATGAATTCCACAGTAGAAACAACCAAAGAAAAAAATAATATAACATATTTGATATGCAACCTTTTTGTGGTTTAACTTCCTTTGATTGATGAACAGGTTGCTATTCCAATGGATACTCAATTACGGGGTGTTTTGGATCAGAACGTTCTCTGATTCACAGACATATAAACTGCTGTTATGCTCATTCACAAATTCATAAAGTATTACATTACCTCTTTGGCCATCACTCTAAATTTAAATGGTATGGACCAAACAACCTCACCGGTGTTATTTTGAAACATGTTGTTGGACAAGTTTGCAGTGAAGGAGATGTAACAAACAAGAATTTTAATCGCCGGACAGTTAAATCCTTCATGCTAGATTTGCAGGATTCCAGGTTTGTCCATATGGTTTTGGGCTTGTGTTTAAATAGAACGTCATTACTTACTAACGCTTGGTCTTTATTCTTAAACACTCTTAATGTCATATTCGTACAACAGCCAAAACACACAACCATGTTCTTATCTATTCTCACTACTCATTTAATAAAATAAAATACTTTTATCTTCTCTTATTTTGTAGATTTGTAGATCTTTTAATACAGCTTTTAATATACAAATTTTGTTTGTTATTGCTACACCAATTTGAAATTAAATTGAGTTGAAAAGAGTTTCAATCAAACCACGTAAACACAAAATTTAAAATGAGACGAAAGGATAAAATCTAATAAAAATATTTTTGTAATATATTATCTAATAAGGAGTATCATTTATATTTAATTAGTGGTCAAAAATTGGGCAATATGGATGTTATGACTTACTGTGAGTAATTCTTCACTGCAACTCAGTTGTGGGTAAAGGAAATGTGTATTCTTCTCAATTCTTCATCAAGAAACACATGCTTATCATTTTCTGGAACCAAGAAAATCACTTCACTAATCACACTTCTAAAGAAGAAGTGAAAAATGAAAAGGTCCCAAACATCAAAACAACATGTAAACCAACAAAAAGAAACAAAGTGTGAATCCAAGGCTAGGAAGACATTGAGATCAGTCCTACTTACTGTCCCTCCCTTTGCACTCCTTGCAGTAGTGGTTCATTGATAGAATCAACTGTAATGGATAAAACTTCATTTCTAGCTTTCCACACAAAAAAGGCAGGCTAAGCACTCACCATGTTGTCCTCTTCTTTTTTGCTAAGCTTTTGCACAGACCTGTAAGCTTTCCTCAGAGGTTTATTCTGTGTGCCTCTATCTCATTCATTACTTTCTTCACAATCTGCAGTAGCATAACCACAATCAAAGAAGACATATCGTTAGAATCTGCCTCAGCCATTCCACATATAGCTCACATTTAGTGTCTCAATAAAAACATGCATTTGGCCAATCTACTTCTTTAACAGGCAATCTCTCTTAACGAAAGAGACAGGAAATGTTTGGTGTTTAGGATGTGCCATCTTGCTCCAATCCACCAAGGTTTGGGCTTGTCTCCTAGGACTCTAACATATGTTCATCATTTTGGTTGTGTTTTAATTTGAGTTGCTTTGTAGTAAAATCTAAATTGGTTTTGAGCTATAGTTCTTTATTTAGAAGAGAGAAATAAAAAAAATACGAATTTTAAGAATTAAAAATTTAATAGAAATAATTCAAACTTTGACCATATCTGACCCTTTTCCATTCCAAATATTCTATCTTGTCAGGAATGTGACTTATACAGAGTAATACACACGCATGGTTTATGTCGTTTTCAAATGTGCAAAAATTTGTCAAAAATTGAACTTGAGGATTCTTTGACCGGTAGGTAGATTAACAGTTTTGCACCCGATGTGATAGGAAAAAGTAAGATGTGATAGTTTGGTTATTAGTGAAAAAGTATGATGTGATAGGTAGGGTATGAAAAGGTAGGGGTTAAAGTGGTTTTTTAATAGAAAGTGAAAGTGTTTTGTAGAAAGCAAAAAACGAAAAAGGAAGGGTTTTGTGGAACGGAGGGAGTAATTATTTTTCCAAGTTTACATACAGATAATGTACTGTGCTCATGGGTTCCTGTGTCAAAACCATCTTCACTCCCACGTATATTTTTACTTCTCCATTCAAATTAAATTTCATAAAACTACTATCATATATAAGCTATTGGATATTGTTAATGACTTCATTTTTAGGGTTCTACAATCCCTACGGATTACTTTGCTATACACAAAAAATAGAGAAAAAATGTATTTGTTCTCATCCAATGTATATACACTTTTGGAAAAAACAATTAAAACAGGTCATAAACGTAAAAATCAACTACGTGATGATAATGGTAACTATCTTAATTGCGATTAATCAGTTCTTGCCTTAATTTTTCATCCGTAATTTTAATTTCATGAAGGACTAAAAAGATAACCAGAAGTCTTTGTACCTCTAAACCAGAACTCTTTCTTCCTCTGAAGCAGCAGTCTCTCTGCCCTTTTCGTTTCTTCTGGTTGGTAATTCTCATTCTTAAAATACTTCTCAATAATTATTGCAAAAACATTCTCAACCTTTTAGTGTTTATGGTGATCAGAATAAGTACAGGCTACCATTTCTCTTCATAATCTCTCCTACAACTAACGATTTTAAAAAGAAAGAGAACACTTGTCAAGTGGTGCTATTTTTTATTTTTCTATTTTTTTAGTAATCTTTTTGTGAAGTACACTAGCATTCAAATGATGTTTTTATGAGTTTATGATTGGTATTTTTTCAAGTAGTTGGATTAGATGATTTTTTTAGCTATTAATCTCTTTTTTTCTTTTTTTTGATAATTGATGTGCTAATTGTTTTATTTTTTTGTTTTTAAGATGAATTATTGCATAGTATTGTATTGTTTATTTTGGTGTTTCAGAAATTAGAATATTGCTTAAATGTCGGACCCAGCATGGAAGTATGGTGTTGACTCAACACCCAATACCGAAGGACAAAAAAACTACAAATATGTAAACTGCAATTTTTATAAAAAAGATGTCAAAGGTGAGATGGATTAGTCGATTTAAGCATCATCTTGCTAGTACAAGGAAAAATTCAGTACCTTGTCAAAAGGTTCCTGATGAAGTTCAACAAGAAATGTTATCTACTTTGAATTTGGTCGTACAAACGAAGCAGGTGAACTTAAGAAATCGGGAGGAGCTCATTGATAGTGGTGCGTACTACCGAAATACAGAGGCAATTGTGGGTTCATCAAGCGGTGATAGCAACTCTAATAGAGGAGTGCGCGGTCCAATGGATAGATTTGTTGTGGATGTTAATGTTGATACTCCTAATACTATTCCAGAAAAACCAATGAGCGAAAGGGAAGCTAGAGATAGAGTTTGCCTAGATGTGGGAAGATTTTATATTGAGAATGGTATTCCATTTCATGTTGCAAATTCTCCTTCGTTCATAAACATGTGTCGTGCAATTGGAAATTTTGGCAGGGGTTTTAAGCCACCTACACTGTATGAATTGAGCCACTGGATCTTGGATGAAGAGGTAAAAACAACTCAAAAAATTGTTGAGGATGTGAAAAAGACGTGGACACAAACCGGGGTGTCCATACTTTCTGGTGGGTGGAAAGATATGCGAGAAAGATAGTTAATAAATTTTCTTGTTAATAATCCTTATGGCACTCTTTTCTTAAAAACGGTTGATGTTTCTCGGCATGTAAAAGATGCGGATATATTGTGTAATCTATTTGATGAGGTTGTAGAAGAGGTAGGTGAAGACATTGTGACTCAGATTGTTACCGATAATGCTTCGAACTACAGGGCTGCCGGTGAGAAGTTATCTGAAAAACGAAAGCGACTGTGGTGGACACCATGTGCGGCACACTGTATTGATTTGATGCTAGAGGATATTGAGAAGCTTCCTCAACACAAGAATGCATGGGTGAAAGCAAAGAAGGTAATGCATTTCATTTTTTCAATCTAAAATGTTTTTCCAACCAAACATTCAATTACCTTATCATTATCTTATATTATATTTACAAATTATCGTAGGTGACTCATTACATATATAATCACGGATGGTCATTGGCATTGATGCAAGAGTTTACAAAACGAGTTCTTTTTCGTCCTGCAGCTACAAGGTTTGGTACGGCCTATCTTACACTTGAAAGTATGTTAGGCGTTAAAGAGAAGTTGGAGGAATTGTGTGTTTCAAAGGAATGGAATGGACACCATTTATCCAAAACACAAGAGGCAAAAGCTGTGAAACAAATAATTCTGCGTGATAAATATTTCTGGCCGAGCGTGCAGTATTCAGTCCAAACAACAAAGCCATTGTTTAAAGTGCTGAGAATGGCAGATTCAGAGAAGGTACCCGGTATGGGGTTTCTATATGGTTGTATGGATCGAGCAAAGGAAGAAATTTTAGAGAATTTAGGACATGACTTTGGCTCTTATAATGAGATTTGGAAAATAATTGATAAGAGGTGGGAATTACAATTGCATCGGGATTTGCACGCTGCAGCGTATTACCTCAATCCTCGCTATCAGTATGATCCGAAAATGTCTACACATCAAGAGGTGAAAGCAGGATTATTTAGATGTATGGCTAAGCTATTTCCAGATCCAAAGATCCTAGAAAAACTTCATTTGCAAATGGATGACTTTCGACTGAAGCGGGGATTCTTTGGACATGACGTTGCACAAAACACTGTGCATAAACGGAGTTCTGGTAAGTAAATTGCTCTTACCAAATATCATTACCGATTTTAAATTTTATATATATATATATATATACACACACACACAGATATATATATATATATATATATATATATATATATATATATATATTGTTAATGCACCTATTTTTTATAAATAATACAGTTGATTGGTGGACCCAATATGGAGATAAGACTCCTGAACTAATGGCATGTGCGATCAGAATCTTAAGTCTTACATGTTCGTCATCTGCGTGTGAAAGAAATTGGAGCACATTTAATCAGGTATACATATCCACATATCTACATTTTGTTTTGTGATCCATCGACTTACACATATTTAATTTGTAGATCCATACGAAGAAGAGAAATCGCTTGCTTACCAAGAATTTGAATAAAATGGTTTACATGATGCAAAACAAAAGATTGAAAAGTAAATGGATGAAGAAAGCATCATTGAAAGTTGAGGAAGATCCGTTGGCGATGGATGAAATTCCTTCAGATGATGAGTGGGTTGTTCGTGAAGCTGATATAATTGTCGAGAGTGATGATGTTCATGGTGATGGTCCTGAAGTTTATACTCAAGGTGATACTGCTAGTGAAACAATCACCAACCCAAGTGGCCAAGGAAAATTCAAGGACATCCTTCAAAAAAGCAACGCCTTGGGAAAAGAAAAGCAATACAGCTTATTGATGAAGTTAAAGAAGATGAAGAAGATGATATTATGTTTCGAGATCCCATTAGAGAAGATTTTTTCATAAATTCCAAGGAAGAGAATGAAGGAAATGCAACATCTTTTGATCCTAATTTCAAGCCGTTAGACACTGATGAACTTTTTTTCAATTCTTCAATTTAAGCTCATCACTTCGAGCAATATTATGTCTGATTCCATGTTAGACTTTGTTATGTTTACGATGTCTTACATTGACAATACATTTTTCATGTTATTGGATTATTTATGTTATACATTATGTTCTATCTTTGGTTTTAAATTGCTTTTGTGAATATTTTTCAATTTAAAAATTGAGGCTTACGCCTCAAAACGCCTCAAGGCTTACGCAATACGCCATGAAATGAAAACGTCTCAAAACCGCAATACGCCTTTTCGAACATTGCTATAAATACGAAGCCGTGTTCTCCTTGTTCAATATAGAAAATAATAATTCTTCAAAGAAGAAGAAGAAGAAGGAAAATCACGCCACTCACGTGATTCGTTGGTATCATTCATAGATTTCTAATCGTCGTATTCGAGGTAAGTACGTGGACATCTAACGTATAGTTATATTCATAGGTTTGAATCTTACGTTCGTAGAACCATTACAGTTAGGGGTGTTCAAAAATATCCGATCCGAAATATCCGTCCACGATCCGGGCCGATCCGATCCGAAAAATGGATATCCGATCCGATATTTTAGCTTGTGGATATTTTGGATCGGATACCCGAAAAAAATCGGATCGGATATGGATTAAATTTTTGGATTTTTTCGGATAATCGGATATTCGATTTTTTTTTGCTATATGTTTTTGGAATTTTATGGATATATATTATGACTATATGTTTAAATGTAATTTTATGTTGATTTTGGAAATCACCCATTTTGGACTTTTTGCATTAGCATTTTAGAATTTTTTGTTTTAATAGTGTTTTTTGCTTGTTTAGGCAAAATTACCAAAGTTACTCCCAAATTAAATTGGTATCATTTTTTTATTAGGCCATTACCAAGTGGTGGAATTTTTCTTTTAGTAAATCTATATTGAATTTGATATTTTGGGTTGATTTTGCTATTTTACCTTTTTTTTTATAAATTTTGGCTAAAAACTCAACTTTTCGGATAATCCAATGATCCGATCCGAAAAATCGGATATCCGAATTTCGGATATCCGAATATTTTCGGATCGGATATGGAATGAGTTTTGCATGATCCGAAATTTTCGGATATCCGAATTTTCGGATCGGATCGGATCGGATCGATCCGATTGAACACCCCTAATTACAGTTGAGTTATGTGAAATCCTATGTGAAGTATACGTTGTGTATGTTGTTTATGGTTAGGAAGTAATAAACGACATGGCTAAGTTTATAATGATGTAAGAGAATGTTAGGAATGTAAATATGAACCTATTGATGTTTATTGTTAAGAAATTGTTGTTGGTTTGAGGTTGAAAAAGAGAAACAGGTGCAGAAGCTGGAAAATCATTGCGTTAGACGGTAGGCGGTACCGCCGAGACGGTACCGTGCTACCGCCATACTCTGTTATCTTCATTCAGCTCTGTCTGTACATATGACTGTACGGTACCTAACCACCGGACGGACGGTAGGCCCTACCGCCATGTCGGTAGTGGCTACCGAGACAGGCCTACCGGAAGAGTCCACTTGATTCGGTCAGTACCCCCGGTACCGTAGGACCGGTACCTAGGTACCGTGAGGACGGGTACCGTGACAGGCATTGTCAAGAACCGCGACAAGTATCATCGGGTCTCGCGACAGGTCTATGTTGGGTTTGTTGGTCTGTATTTTTGTCAAGGAAGGATTGATTTTGAGACTTTGCGTTATGAATGATGGTAAACATGGGTGTATACACCCAGTGTTAGGCCGCTATTTGATTATATTTGATATATTGATAATGCATTGTTGGTTTACGAATGTTGTTATATGAACTGTTAATGAATGTTGAACATATCACCTAGAGAACTCTAGGAAATGACCTGAATGGATTAGTGGCAAGATATTCCATAAATATAGTAGATTAAAACCATGTGGTATACTTGTTGTTACCACCCATGCAGTACTATATAGAGTAAAGGACAACCGTGTCAATTATTTATCTCCTTCCAGACATATTGCAGAGACCTAGAATGGTTTCATCTTTAAACTTAAAATTGATTTGAGTATGTTGATATGGTCATATGGTTATCATTTCTTTGAATGATCGTCACTTGAACAATGAATAGAATGGAATATAAAACACACTTGCTAAGAGACAGCATGTCATATTCACCCGATTGCATCTCTCTTTCAAATCAGAGTAATTTTTAAAAATCATCCTCGATAAGACAAAAAGTGCCTAGAAAGTAATAAGACACTAATTCGATTCCTCGCAACTGCAAGTACCAGGTACAGGCACTCCTCTTTGCCTCCGATATACGATGAAATTAAAATACAATTTATCTCTTCGATCTCAGTAACCATCCAGCTAGGTCAGAGGAGTCTTCCGGATGGAGCTCATCCTTGCACTCCTCTTTGCCTCCGATATACGATGAAATTAAAATACAATTTATCTCTTCGATCTCAGTAACCATCCAGCTAGGTCAGAGGAGTCTTCCGGATGGAGCTCATCCTTTTTTTTCCAAAAAATTTAATGGAAGGCCCAAGAGATGGAATATTATGAAAATGAATTGATGATGTATATTTGTTCCAGTATTATGTATTGAATGAAAACACAAATACAAAATGGGAACTCATGTCCAACAATTGTATCACACTTATAAGTTTTTTTTTACGAAAAATATATTTTAAATCTAATCTCTAACCTAAAAATATAAGCGAAGCATAACGTCAAAATTATGCTCCCCACGTTTCAATGTATTTTCTAGTTTGACTTTTTCAAATCAAACTAGATGAACTTTGAGTTTCAATTAAATAAAATTGTGACTAAAAGTATTTAATTTGTGGTCAAAGGGTACCACAGTTTGACTTAAAAAGTCACATTGTGTCAATATTTTCTATCTCTGTCCCCGAGTATTTACTCACTTTTGACTTTTTTTCGGTCAATGTTTTTCAACATTTAATAAAATATATATTGTATATTAATTATACAAAATAATATTTTGAAAGTATTTGATATAAAAAATCTAATGAAACTATTTTTGTATTAATATCTAATATCATTTTTATTTAATTTAAGGTCAAAATTTACCAATTTTGACTAAAAGAAATTAAAAATGGATAAATACTGAAGAATGCAGAAGGAATAAACTACTCCCACTTGTGTTGATCATGTCAGAGCAAAAAAAGCACAATTGGCACTTTTTGACTAAGTGTGCATGAGGAATTAGAGAGTTGGTTTTAGGAATTTGGTTTTAGTTTCTTACTTTCTTTACATGTGAGGGAAACCACCCAGTACTATATACAGTAAAGGACAGTCGTGTCAATTATTTATCTCCTTCCAGGCATAAGGCCAAGAATGGTTTCATCTTTAATTTTAAAATTGATTTGCGTATGTTGATATGGTTCTCATTTCTTTGAACGATAATCACTTCAACAATGAATAGAATGGAATATAAAACACTTTTGCTAAAAGACAGCATGTCATATTCTCCTGTTGCAACTCTCTCTCAAATGAGTATTTTTCTTAAAAAATAAAAAATCATTCTGGATAAGACAAAAAGTGTCGACTCAAGTGCAAGGCTCTATTCTTTGCCTCCAACCTACTATTGAAATTAAAATTTAATTTTTCTCAGTAACTGTTCAGCTAGGTTAGAGGAGTCTTCGGGATGGGACTCATCCTTTTTTTTCAAATAAAAAATTAATGGAAGTCCCAAGAGATGGAATATTATAAAAATGAACTGATGATGTATATTTGTTCCAATATTATGCATTGAATGAAAGAATGAAAAACACAAGTACAAAAGGGGAAGAAAATCAACAAACCTATAGGCATTTACCACTCTTCTCTGTAAGAAAAAACACAAAAAAAACAGAAAAACATTTCATTTACAAACTCCTCCACAAATCCACCGGCAATTCAAGATTTATCAGTGTGTACCTTCAATTCAATTCATTCATGCCACCCACCATGAAGCAGCACACAACTCTCAACCCAATCATGAATTCCTCCCACTCCTTCCTATCGAATGTCGCTTCTCCATTGACCACCTTCATCTCCACCAGCCATAGCTCTGCCGCCATTTCTTGAATTTCGACCACCAATGTTACCCTCTCTTTCACTAACCTAATCACCCCTCCTCTTCACCTCCTCTCCACTCTGTACCCCTCTATGCAACGAATTTTCTTCACCTTCTCCTCAACCTCTCTCACTCCCGCATTTGTGGTGAATCTCATTACTTTCTTGTCGGATCCCGCCCCGAAGAGCCCCGATAAATCCAGCCCAGGAGAAATTGATATTAAATCGAACGCATTCATTTTCCTCAAGCCTTTGCAATCGGTGTCGGAATCATCTTCAAGGACTTGCTGTTCCCCTGTCAAATTTGATTGGGATGATGATTTCTTGAACCATGGGAGCTTCATTAACTCCTCTAACCCTAATCTTGTCAACGGATTAGGATTGAGCAGACGCTTGTTTATGTACCTGGAAGACTTGGAAATCGAATCCAGGAACTTGAAGGCTCGGGCTCGCACTGCACGGTACATGTTTGATACATTGCCGTCGTCAAACGCAAGGCTCCCTGCAAGGAAAGCAAAAAGGATGACTCCGGAAGACCAAGCATCCGCCTTCGCGCCGTCGTATCCCTTTTCTGACCATCACCTCAGGGGCAATTGAAGAGAGTACTCCGTTTGTAAAATTGACAGTTCTTACTTCTCTTAATCCCCTCGGTAAACCCTCCACCGGGCCCGCCCTGACCAGAACGCTTCCCCACTCTCTTTAATTGCCCCGAACACACCCCTCCAATTTAAACTAAAGAGGTTTGAGTTTCTTTAAAAGAATTTTTTTTAATCCGGTGCGTCGTTAAAACGCTAGTCCTATATCCTATCATATATATATATATATATATATATATATAATTGTAAAGTTGAGTGTGTTTGTGGTGTTGACATGTGGCATGCCACATGTGCATCCACATGTGCACTAATGTATGAGGTGGAAGTATTTCATTGGTCCATTAAGCTTTTTTTTAAAAGGATCTTTTAATATATTTTATTGTATTATATTAAGTGAATATTATTTTTTAGCATTAAAAAACATTTCTTTGATTATATTTTGTATAAAATTTAACATTTTCTAACAATTTTATATACATATATTTCACCATTGTAAAATTTACTCCGTATTTTAAATATGCATATTGATTGTAAAATTTTAAAGAAGAGTATGTATAAGACTCTTTATTATTAATTTAAAAACATTTCACTTTCAGAAAAATGAAAATAGATTTCACCTTCAAAGATATTAAATTATTTTTGGCATTTTTATGGTTTATTTAATTTAATATTTTTTAGATAAAATAGTTATAGATTTTTTAGTGCATGTACATCAATATTTAAAGTATATTTTTTATTTAAAAAATATACTCTGTATATCTTAGAGTGAAAAATATTCATTTAAAATAAATAAAATTATATTTATAGAATGTCAAAAGTTTAGAATGTATAAGAGCCCGTGCGAAGCACGGGGTTGACACTAGTTTAATGTAAAATACCGATCACAGAGAGTGTGTATATGGTACAGCCGGTTGTACTAGAAGCAAGGTAGAACCGACTAGTATTCATTTTGAAATAGAGTAGTATTAATTCTCGCACAAAACATAAGTGTTTATTTTGAAATAATGTAATACTCATTCTGAAATTAAATAGTACTCATTCTAAAATAATGTAGTATTTATTTTTCACATATTTTTCAATACAATTATAATATTTATTTACAAATAATATAGTGCTAATTCTGAAATAACGTAGTACTCATTTTCAAATAACGTAGTGCTCATTCTCAATAACATATCGTTCATTGTTTTCACATCTAGAAAATATAACGCAATAGTTTAAGTAAAATTTGCATTAAATAGTACTAAGACATATGTCCTTTCCCAATGTAGTATCTAAACTTTTTTATTCCCTAAATAGTACCCGGAGTACTAGAATAATGTCTAGTGGTGGGAACATTGTCCAATGATGGTGGACATTTAGTTTGAATAATGTCCTGTGGTGGCGGAAATGAATTGAACAATGATCAGTGGACATTGAACATTGGTACTACATTGGGAAATAAAAACATATGATGCTAAATTGCGAAAATCACTTTTTTTAGTACTATTTAGATAAATTCCTCTTAGTAAAATTTGCACTAAATACTAAAACATATGCCTTTTACTAATGTAGTTCCTAAACTTTTTTTATTCCCTAAATAGTATTTGAATAATGTCTAGTGATGATGGACATTTAGTTTGAGCAATGTCCAATGACGGTCAGTAGACATTTACTTGAACAATGACTTGTGGACATTGAACATTGGTAAATTCTCCATAATTTAATGGGTAAGGTGGCAGTAAGAGTCACACTCCACCCAAACACTAACTTTTACTCTACACACTAACGCTATGTTTGGTTGGAGGTAGGTACAAGTTTTATTAGGTAGGTAATTGAAAGTAGGTAAATGAAGGTAGGTAAAGTAAGGTAATGAGTTAAAAAAATGTGTTTGGATGTTTATTAGGTAACATGAGGTAGGGAAAGAATAAAATTACTAAAATATCCTTGTGGTTGTTTATCTTTTACTCCCTCCGTCCCGCTATATTCGTCCACTTTTGACTTTTGGAATTGTTCATCTAAGAACTTTGACTCATCAAATTCTCTCAATGTGTAAGCCTAAATATAGTCATGCGTGATCTTGTTTGATTTGTCTTAACATATAGATTATTAATATATAATTTTTTAATATAAAAATTACAAGATAAAATGGATTAAAGAAGTGCATTGGATGGTGTGCAAAAATGAAAGTGGACAAATATAGTGGGACGAAGGAAGTATTTGTTTAGGATATATTTATATGAAAAAAAGAGTGAAATGAAAACTGAAAAAAATGGACACAAAAAAAACGAAAATTGAAAATAAAAGTGAAAAAAAAAGGTGAAGGAAAGCTTAAACTGAAAATTGAGCATAAACTGGAAAATGAAAGCAAAATTGAAGGAAGCAAAAAAACTGGAGTAAAATTGAAAATCTGTGGAGAATGAAATTTGTGAAGTAAGCAAAAAGTAAAGACAGTCTTAAGAAGTACTGAAACATGGCTAGATTTTTAAACAATCTGCTTGTCTCATCATGTAAATTCTCAAAAGAAGAACAATTAATTCAAAGGCAGGCGATGGTGATGTGAAAAAATTGAACGAAAAAAATTGAAGCAAAAGCAAACGATGGCGATGTGAAAAAATTGAACGAAAAAATATTGAAGGAAGCAAAAGCAGAACGACGCACGCAAAGCAGAGCAGAGCATAACGAAAAAAAATTGAAAATTGAAGTGAAAAAATCGGAAAACCTGTGTTGTTGGAGATGACGATCGGAAGACGAGTATGGCGATGTGAAGATAGGCCATTGGTTTTCTATCGGGAACACAGCGATCCGGAGTGAAGGATAGCTGCGGAAAAAGAGTTACCCTACCTCCCTCTACCTTCCCCTACCTCTCTTTACCTATCTCTATTTTTGTTACCAAACAAGGTAGAATATTAAATCTACATCTCTCTACCTCTCCCTACCTCCAAACAAACACAGTGTAAGGTATGTTTGGTTGGAGGGGAAGGAAGGGGAAGGAGTGGATGGGAGTGAATGGAAAAGAAAGGGAAGGATTCATTAAATTTTAACGAGTAGAATAAAAATCATTATATTAAACTTATTAAATTAAACTATTATTTCATTGTGATTCAAACTAAAGTTTTTATCAAAAATCCTAAAATTGCAACATGTTCTATTTGAGTTCATGGATTAAAAATATTTTTTTGAATAAGTATTTGAGATTAAAATTTAACGATGTAAATTACTTTAAAAATGTTAATGCTAAAAGGTAACTATACACAGCTTTTTCATAGCATCCCATCCCATCTACTCTAACCATAGACGCCCTTAGTCACCACCTTCCCCTGTGGATCGCTGCCGCCTCCCCGCACTCTAGAGAATTTATCAATGTTAAATGCAATCCGAATACATTATTACGTCATTATTCAAAAAAGTTATCTAGAAAGGACGTATGTCTCAAGGATACATTAATCTCAAAAATGAGGAAAAGTTAAAGTGGGAAGTTCTTTCTCGGACAAAGAGAGTATTAGCTTATTATTGATAAAGAGTTTTTAACTTGGGAGAAATACGAAAATAGCACTTTAATAGCACTTTAATACTCAAAATAGCAGTGCTATTAGTTTTTGAGATGAATTCCCTTTTTTGTCCTTAAATAAACACTTAAAATTGAATTCTCCCTAATTAGGTTAAGAAAAAGGTTTTAGGGGCCAAACGCAGTAGCCGAACGCAAGCCTCACACGATATTCCTTGGATGATTCCTCGTCACACTGCCAAACGCAAGCCGAACGCAGCAGCTTTCGGAAGGAGACCTAGGGTTTCAATGGCAAGCGAAGGTGCACTAGACGAGATCCCTCTAAGCAAAAGATTGGAGAAGATACATGTATGATTCGTTTTGGCAGTGAGTTTGTTTTTAAAAAATATTCTCTTACAAAGTTTAGAAAAAGTTTTTTTTCGGGTTGGCAGTGTGTTTTTTGTTGAAGGTTCACTGCAATGTGTGTTTTAATTATTTTCTGCAGTGTGTTTTAATTTTCTGCAGTGTGTTTTTTGAATTGTTTCCCTTAGGTTCTCTGCAGTGTGTTTTAATTTTTAAGGTGGCAGTGTTTTTTTGATCAACGTAATGAATTTTTTTTGGCTTTGTTGAACACGTTTAGGGTTTTTTGTGAATGTTAGACGTAATTCATTGCTTTTTTTTGGATTTTCGTTTTTTTGGGTTTTTCGTTTTTTGGGCTGCTACTGGCTATTTACGCTGTGATGAAGAAGAGGAGGCAAAATTTTGGTTTGTTCCTTCTAAAATAAATCTGATGCGTGCTAGCGTGAAGGAATAAATGGCTTTCCATCTGAAACTAAAAATTTAGTTTTAATTTATTATTGGACCATTCCATATTTCCAATGGCTACAATTTAGTTTTAATTTATTATTTTTCTTGTTTGTGGGTGTGTGTTTTTTTTTGGGCAGTGTCGTTTTTAAGGGTTTATGTATTTGAAAGTTAGACGTAATTGATATTTTTTGGTTTTTTCTGTTTTCGCAGAGTATTTTTTGGGATTTTTCGTACTCCACTGAAAATAATTGTTTTTTTGTGTTTTTGGTTTTTTGTTTTATTGGGCAGTGTAGTGTTTAATTGTTTCGTAACGGGTCTAGAAATAAAGTATTCTACCCTTAATGAAAACAGTAGTTTTTTGGATTCCAAGTTACGTTACTAAAGTGATCAAACAGACAAAGTTTTTTTTGGGTTTTTTGCATTAGGAGGTATAAAATAGTTTTTTTTTGGATTTTTTGGATTCCAAGAAACATTTGTTGTTAGTGTGTTTTTTTGGCTTTTTTGTTCTCTAGTGAAACATATTTGTTTTTTTGGGAAAATGTATTTCTATGAACTATGCATTATTAAAATTTGATTGATTCCGCTTAGTATAAGGGAAAATGTATTTCTATGAACTATGCATTATATTGTTTTAATCTTTTAGTGGTACAAATTTCATCATGTAAGTGTGGTTAGATGGGGTAAAAAGCAAATTACACCCTCAAAAAGTAGAAAAAAAACTAAAATGCACCCTCACTTTTTTTAAATATCATAACACACCCTCAAAATGTATTATTACTTCCCACTTCACATCTAAAAATCTAAAGTCGTTCACTTCCGTTAGTATCCAAATTAAAACATACCCACCCAATAAACCCTAGTCACATCTCCTTAGTGCTCTTCGTTCTTCCCAGCCACCGTGCAGACAGAAGAAGCTCTAACATCAATTATATTCACAGGTGAGTCAATTATAGTCATACCCTAGGATTGTGGCTACACTTTGGCCCTTTGAACTTGCGAGAACAAGAGAAATCATGGGAGAAGGTATTCCATGATCCCCAATTTCAAGGTACGATTAATAATTTTAATTGATTATTTTTTTTACTTTCCTTAAGAATTTGAAGCTGAAAATTCATGTTTTTGCATCATTGTGTTGAAATCCAAAAAGAGGTCACCCATGACAAATTTGTTTGGAAAATGATGGGTGGAATGACTACGCTGGCAATGGTGATGATGATATTTTAAAGGCAATGGTTTGGTAGATTTTGGCATGAAAAAATGCAGCATTGGTCTTAAGCAAAAAAAAGATAGAACTGAGAATAAATGTGCATTACTTTCTGAGAATAAAGATAGAAGAGGTTCTATTACTTTCTCTTTAACGACGTTTGATATTTAGACTTAAGTGGAAGTAACAATACATTTTAAGGGTGGATTAAGGTATTTAAGAAAAGTGAGGGTGCATTTTAGCTTTTTTCTACTTTTTGAGGGTGTATTTTTCTTTTTACCCGGTTAGATGGATTTGTGAAGCTTACCTTGATGCTCTATTATGTTGTTGTAGGAAGCTGAAGTGGCCTCTAAAGGTGTTATGCAAGATGGGAGGATTAACATGTATTGTAACGTGAATGAGGTCGCAAAACAGATAAAGAAAATTCTGACTACAGAAGAACTAGACAGATTCAGAGAATCTCCTTTTGGCGTTATATTAGATGTCGCAGAATTTCCATGGATTAGTGGTCATTTACTTATTACTTTGGTCAGAAATTGTGATAGGCCATCTGCAATGTATACACACTCTTCACTGCCACATTATAAATAAGTATGAAATTATATGCTCTTCAATGCCACAATATGTTTGAGATTGAATTTAGTGCCCTAACACATACAACTCTAAAAAAAGAGCAGAATTCATTTTAAGCCGTGAGATTTAATTTTTTATGGTAATTATACACTGCAATATGTAATCTCTACACTGCTAGAATATGTACTTCCAAAAATTCAATGTGTAAATACACTGCCACAATATATACACTGCGACAAAATATACACAATGCCAAAAACTCAGTTTGAAATACACTTCCACAATATATACACTGACACAATATATCTACACTGCCACAATATATACACAGCCAAAAATTCACTGTCGTAGTACACTTCCACATTTCACAAGGAATTTAATAAGAATTAAAAGAATGAAACTTATACCTTATTTACTTTTTGCAATTCAATAAGAATTAATTTAATAAGAATTAAATTAAAAGAATGGAGTGCAATTAAAAGAATGGAGTGCAATTATGTGCTGCTATTACGTGCGGCTATAGATTTAATAATGGAGTGCAACTACATGCAGCTATAGATTGGAATACTGCCGAAATTTTTAATGGAAAAAACAAAAAGGAGTAAAGGGTATGATAGAAAAGGATTGACACCATAAATTGCTAAATTTGTTAAAAACAATGAGTAGTGCTAAATGCGTATTTTAGGGTGAGTTAAAGTGCTATGAAGAGTGATTTCTTTTTTAACTTATAAGTTGCTTATAAATCAAATATTCTTTCATAGAGTTAAAATGCCTTAAATAACAGATAAATAATTTGTTTTAAAATAAGTAGCTAAGACTTATTTATTTTTTCTGACTTATAAATAACTTATAAATAAATTTATAATCACACACAAAATAAGTTAAAAACCCCTATCTCCAAGTTCCTTGCCGTCTTCCGGATTAGCTTTTGTATTAAAATTTAACGATTCAGATTATTATATGCTAATGCTAAAAGGTTAGCTGTACATCATAGCATCCCATCCGCCCTTCTCCACCACCTTCACCTGTCGATCTCTGCCGCCTCCTAGGCACTGTGTTGGCCTCTCCATCGATCGATTGCTGGTCTCCTCGCACGCTCCCCTTCCTTTGACGGTTGGTGGAAGACGCTGCAGTCCCAAACCCTAACCTTGCGCCAGATAAATTTTTCGGGGAAGAACCTTACAATGGGCTGTAGGATACAAATTGGAGACTACAGAATACAGATTATAGAACTTATTCATTAATTAAAAAAGGCCAACAAATTCGTTTTCTGCCGCACTTTAGTCTCAGCAAGAAATTTACATCGTCATCTTCAGCACCTTTGTCGTCCACCAAGTAAGAATCGAAATCCCCTACTCCTTGCCATTAGCATAATTATCGTCTTTTAAACCTAACATTGTTTTTGGAAAATTAATGATACATTTTCCATTTTTTGAGCTTTTGGGTTTTTGATTTTTTTCGGTTTGGGTTTTTGATTTTCTATTGGGGATTATGAATTCTTTTCACGAATTGGTTGAATACTGCTGTAATCATGATTTTTTGTTTGGATTTATGATTTTTTTCAAAATTGTTTAGACCATTTTAAAATAAATTAATGATTTAGAAGGATCTATAGACTTATCCATACTTTCCTCGAACTAAGTCTTATTTAAATAATCAAGGGTCAAGAATCAAGGCAACGATTGTTTCATTATTACTGTTCGTTTGTCAGAGGGCAGCGAAAATGTAAGAATCTATGACCTTTCTATTCTTTCATGCAATTTAAGTTTTTTTTTCTGTTTCATCTTCTCTGGTTCACACATACTTTTTCTTCTTTTTGATGTTCTTGGCAAGGCATCTTAGATTTTGATCAATTTCTCTTATTAATGGAGTTAGATTTTTCCGAGCAGGGTAGCTTTGGAATTGAAACCTAGGGTTCCAGCAAAGGTTGATGGGGTTGCACTTGATCCACAGCCTGATTGGAGCTTTGATGCTCTATTGCTGGAGCTCAAATCAATTGAAAGGAGGGTTGCCGCATCTCCAAAATTTCCAGCATATACCAAAACACATTCTCGGTCTGTATTTTTAGAATGAGTTAGTTAATTGTTGCATCTGCATTAACTGGTAGAGACTAGCCATGTGATGCCATGCTTTCTGTTCTTCATAGGCATCTTTCTGCTTCAAAGAACCGTGTGGGGCGTGGTTTTGTGATGCAGGTGGAAGATACTGTAAGTGATAGTGAAGATGAGGTTTCTGAACAGTCTGTCACTGCAGGCAGGCACTTTACCCATGGTGAAATTTATGTCAGGTATCATCTACATAATGATTGTATAGGAGCAAGTATTTAATAATGAGATACATCATACATATAATGATATCAAGGAAAAGTTATGATGAGAAATATAAGGCCTTTACCCAAAAGAACTACAGAGATACACAAGGTACAGCTATGAAATGTATATAATTATTTATACTTGCAATCCTCTTCATGACTTCTGGTGTTTCATTTAACGGAGTTGTGTTTCTCATCTCTTTGGAATTGAAATGATACAATAGTAAAATTCAAAGGCACCTGAACAAAGTTTTTTTAAAAAATTACTACTACTATTACTCTAATATTCTAGAACTACTATATTCATTTTTTTAATTATTATTTCCTCCCAAGTTTTTTTGAATGGTGAATATGAGATTATTTTTCCTTCAGTGATACTGATTTTTTCGAAGATGAGGCAGCTCTTGAAGTTGAGCAACATCTAATGGATAAAGTTGGGTGGGTGGAAGGGACTTTGTCTGAGCTAATTCATGACCATCATCGTAGCATTATGGTTGGTATTTATTACTCCCTCCATCCCTTCTTTTCTTGTCCCATTATTTTTTTCTAAACCATATTTTGTGACATTTGCGTGACTCACATTTGTTCTTACTTTTTAACGACAATGTCAACCACACAATTCTTGTTTTCTGAATTTACCTGCCACAACCCGGCACGGAGGGAGTATTTGTATTTTATTCTTTTTGTTTGGTGAAAGCTTTGATTTTTCAAACAATGAGAAAACGTCTTCTACTCCAAGATCAATTCTATCTTTCTTTGTTTTTTCTATAATGAAAACAACACCTTCAACCATCAGGTGGTTTGTAGAATACTTTTACTTATCACAAGCTACTCCTTTTATCCTGCAAGTGCATAAACACATTCTCTTCGATTAACAGGAGGAAGTGAGAAACAAAGTATTAGAGTTAGAAACAGATCAGATGGTTGAGCAACATATCTTTTCATCTAAACTTCAATTAATTGAGAAGTATGCTGAAACACTACGGGAAATGGATCGAAGACTTGGCATGCAATATCAGCGCAAAATGTAAAGTTCTATTTTTCATAAATCAAGAACTTTACTTTGAAAAGTTAATTAAGATTTCAAGCATATTCAGAGTGATGAATATGGGTTCATGAAATGTGTTAGCCGCCCTCAAGATTCTACCAAATGGTTCTTACTATCTTCTTACATGAGTATGTGTGTGTGTCTATACACATGTCTCAACAATATTCTTCTCCTGTTTAGTTCTTGACTTTTATTGAATTATAATAGTGCAGAAGCACTTGATGATCACTTGATAGCTGTACAAAGGGATCATGAACATAGATCCCAAATAGAAGAAAGGAGAATACGAGATGATGCAGCCCATGAAGAGGCCAAAAGGAGAGAAAAGGATCTTAAGGAACAGCAAGCTGCACTAGAAAAAAATAGAGCAGAGGCAGTGGTTGGATTTTGTCTCACCCAATATTTTTATTTCCATATAAATATAAAATTTCCAAATGTATTTTTTATATCAATGAAATCCTTACCTCAATATTTGTCTCTTTGCTTCTCTAAAATCTCAAATTAGTTTTTTTTTTCAATTTGTTCTAATATTTGCACAGCATACATACATGCACACACATTACAGCTCACTTGGTTCCTTACAGCCGCTGTGAAGTAATGCTTTGTATCACACGGAGTCACGGAGTAGTTATCAATTTAGGGCTTATAGTTATTTTAATCTTGGCCATTCTACCTTTCAGACAAGAGTGCTCAAAAACTTATGCTACATAACTACGTTTGGTTTGTGGAATTTAAAGGAAAAGAAAAGAAAGATGTTTCTCCTTTTCTTCACCAAATGGAAGGAAACTTGTTTTCCCTCTTTTTTAGCTTATTTTCTCCTTTCATTTTATTTTCTTTTCATTTCATCTCTAACCAAACAAGAAAAATTGACAAGAAATATTGTTTTCCATATCATTTTCTTTTCTTTTTCCTTTCAAATTCCTTGAACCAAACATAGTGTTAGGATTTGTAGATCCAGCAGGTGCTGAATGGGCACTGCCTGCTCGAGAGGTGGAAATTGAAGCAAGAACGAGAAAGTTTGGCAATAGACTGATTTTAATTACACCATGTGAAAGATTTACTAGTAGAGTTCTCTGCTCATAAGCCACACCTAATATAGCCAAATATAGTCAACACTATCTCACTACTTCACATGGCTTAAACTTTTCAATATTTGTGCTCTTGATATAAAATGCAAAAACAAGAACGCTGAGATTTATTTCTATTCATGTATTTTTTTATTCATCAGATGAAGGCAGATGCTGAGAGAATGGAAAAGCTAAAAGTTGCGGAAAAGCTAAAAGTTGCAGAACTGGTGGCTCAGAGAAAAACAGCTGAGGTTGCCCAGAAGAATGACTCTGAGATCAATACGGATATTGCCAATGATGCTTACAAGGATGCAAACAAGGACTCAAGGAAGGCAGTGGAATTTCGACCAGATGTGCATAATCCATTACAATCAACAGGTGCTTTGAAATAATTTAGTGATACGGTTTCAATTCTTCTTGGGCTGTTCCACGTTGTGAATAAGAGGGCTTTGAAATCTTAGGATTTCAATATCCAGCAAATGCCAAATAGGCGCCACAAGCCCACAACAAGTCACACTTGTAATATTAGCATCATGCAGTTGATTAATGTGTGTAGGATAGCAGTAGCTATCTTCTATCTGAGGTTGTAATTATGCATTGTGACAGGAGATATTATAAAAGGTGCAAAAAATGCTTTGAATTTAGAGGAGAAAAGATTGATGGCGTATAAGGAATTAACTGCAAAGAATGAAGCATTGGGGTTAGGCACCACAAAGGTAAGGATTATCAAATGGGCTTTGTGCTTAGATTTGATAGTGGCAACTCCCTCCATCCCTAAATGAATTACACGGAGGGAGTTACAAGGCAAAATACCAATTTTTTCAAATTACTTTAATTACAAATTGATATAGAAATAAAAAAAACAACCTATTAGGATCCCACAAAAGCAGAGTCTGGGGATGGTATACAAAAAGAAATAAAATATAAAACTTGCATATCTAAAAACCATGTCAAAAGTTTTACAAAACAATATGTGACAAGAATATTCTATTATAGCAAATAGTCAATGATAACACACAAATAAACAAAAGTAATCGTGATCTTGGAAATTTGGAGGAGTAAAGAGTGTAATCCATTTAGAGACGGAGGGAGTATTTTTTGAGAGAATGATGAATGTGCATTGGCTATGCATTTTTAATCAAATAGATGGGTCATATAAGGTTCAAATTCTTGAGGATTGCATAAACATCAGTGGACCCAAATTGTGGGTTTATGTATGTGTGTATGCACAATATACTCTTTTGTATATTATCCCATGCCAAACTAAGCCCTTTCCTACCAAGAATTGGGTTGGCTACTCTATAGTAAATTCTACGGAGTATCATTATTATTGTTCAAACTTTCTTGGGCAGGAATATGATACGCATCTAAAAGCCATGAGAAGGAATATCAAAACCATCTCTTGTTTGGAAGAAAATGTTAGGTGAGAAAGTTGCATGTTATTCAGGTTACTGAATCTGTTCCCTCTCGCTTGCAAATACTAGAACTGTTTTTATAATAATTCTTTTAGTTAAACTGTTTATTGAATCAAAATATGATGGTTCTCACCTACTATTTCCTCCTGCACAGGGTCAGAGCAGATGTATTAATTAGATTAATAAGTTATTCACGATGGCCTCAATCCATAAGCATTGCAATGTTTGCAGAACAGGTAGATTGATTAACTCATGTTTTTACTATAATCTTCTCAGGTTTGTAGTTAATGTTTGCTCAATGTCCTTAGCGTAAACAGACTAAACAAGGTGGCTTTTCAATTCTTAAAACTTTTGTGTATGCAATCCTTTTTCCCGTTCTTGATCAGTAAATTTACTACTCTATACTATTATAGTTTAAGAATGATGAACCTATGGTTAAGTTTCCCCTCCCTTCCCTTGTTGTATGTTTTTCTGCTTGGCATCAGAGCATTCTTTTGGTGGTTTGTGTGTTTTTGATGCAAAGTGAAAGTTTACTCTGTTTGGAGAACATGCTTTCTAATCCTAGCAGACCAGGCCTCCAGCCAGCCATGTGGAGTGGGGATGTCCTGCCTTCTTTGGCAAGTTTCCAAATGCCAACTCACTGCGGACTTTCAACCAATTAATATAAAAATCTGAATTTTATATTTCAATATTTTTCTTATTTCGCCTCATATCATATTTTCACACCCACCACATTAAGAATTTTATATCATTTCATTTTTTTGTTTAATTTAACAATTTTCAAATAATGACAGTGGGTGCATGTTTGATAATGTTAAATTAGGTGGAAGTTGCCGTATTTTCTTAATTTTTGGCTGACATGGGCTAAACTTGTTGCATTTTAATATGTATTTCACTATCTCAATAGTTTAACAATACAACCTGTTTAAATACAAAAAAAACATATTGCATGTCTATGCTAACTACAGTGCGTCAATCTCATATGTCCTAGTTAGATTGAAATAATCTGTATTAATTATGCACAAAATAGTACTCTATCTGTTCCTTTTTACTTGACCCATTTTAGATCATAATGTTTGAAAAATAATTTTCAATTCACTTTATTTGAAAATTTGTGTAAAATTAAAAAAATGCAATTTATTTATTTTAAAAGTTATATCAAAATTTATACAAAAAACAAGAGATGATATGAATATATTATTTTATCAATTGAGTAACAAAAATAGACAAAGGATAAATCTTGACGTATGAACAATGAATAGGTCAAGTAAAAATAAACGGAGGGAGTAGTTTCTCGGCAAAATATATATGAATACTCTACAACTCTGCTAAAAAAAAGATCTAACAATTTAATTCACTCAAAAATTACAATATTTTTCTACAAATTATAAATTCTTTACAAGACATTCTTAAATATTTAAATTAATGCAAATTTACGCTTTAATGTTTGGATCGAAAGAAATCATTTTAAATAACAAGAATAATTGTAGATGTACTCCCACCATCCCAAACTTATCTTCCCATGTGAAAATGACACGGTTTAATAAAAGTGAAATTATGCGGTTGAAGTTTATGCAGTGAAGAAACAAATAAAATTAACCACACAATTTTTTCCTTAAAGAGAAATGAGAAGATCATTCTGGGACATCCAAAAAGGATCGTGGGAAGATCATATTGAGACAAAAAAAAGTTTATAGATTCAAAAATATAAATATTCAATTATGTATTTTGAACATCAGATTTATCTTGACATTTTAGAACTTATTTTTTTTTGAACCTTAGTTCTACAAATTAAAAGCTTGAAGTGTTGTCGGGCTAAGACCAACATGTTGCAATTGTATCTTGTCCACGCCAACCCTAGTCCTGTTTATGACACCACCCCGGCCTGGCTTCAGGTGTGTTTAGGATTTGACACATATAGGGCAGGGGAAACACTATTGTAGTAATGTTTGTGCATCATTGAAGGAAAGTGTGCTAAGCTTCTACGTGCTTGCAATATGCAGATTATCTTCTCATTTGTGACGTGTTTTGGAGGTTCTAATGGTCTTCATTACGCATATGGTCGTGCGATTGTTCTTGTAACATCTCAGGTAAATTCTTATATGTTCTTTTTTGTTTAGGCATCTATTGGACAAAGAAATTGGTGTATGCTTTGAAAAATCATGATATTGTTCAACAGTTAAGTTGTGGCACTAAAATTTAATGCCACTAAGAAAATGTGGGTTAACAAACCAAACAAACCTGTTATGCTTGACATTAAGGTCTTGGGAGGTCGTATGCATGCAGACCTTACCTCTATCCCTAGGAGAAGATAAACTGTTCAAATGGAATGTTGTGCACGAAGATTCACTACTTTTTGGGTTTGGGCATGATGGGATAAAGCAAAATAGCTCTTTAAACTATGTGCACTTCTTTTTCAATAGTGAAGTAGCCTGTAGCCGCTAGTCAATGCAACTTTCGACGCTCATCATGGATCATCCGGAAACAGCCGCTCTATGTTTTAAACATAAGGGTCAAACTGCATACATCTCATCCCCCTTACCCCGTAATGGGCGGGAGCCAGTTAAGCACTGGGGTAATGTTGTTGTATGGGATGTTGTGCACAAGGTTGTCAAACTCGAGATTTTACGTAGAGTCAAAAGCTTCTTGTTTCTAAATTTACTCTTATATTTGCTTATATGGCAGGTCCCAGGTGCTATGGATATTGTCATTTCTGAACTGAACAAAGTTTGTATATATACTGTTCCAAAGTATATAGAGTACTCTACGGTAACCAGTGCTTTTTTGTCTCATTCATTTTTGGTTTGTCTGGAAACCCATAAAATGATCTCTGCAAAATGACACTTTTCTGGAAATCAACAGTTTCACTTGCTGGTATTTGGCTGAAAGTTCAAAAACTGTACCTTCATATTCGGTTCATTTCCAGAAAACTCAGATATCATAACATATTATAATCATAAACAGAACAAAAGAATAGAAATCTAAAATGAACAGAAATCATGATAAGAATCTCTTCCCATAGATTTTGAAGGATTTAACATTGATTGAGAGTATTGATAGATCTTTAGGGATATTTTAAGTTTGAAGGGTTTTTTTTCTATCAATTGGGAACTGGGAAGGGTTTACTAGATTTTTTAACAAAAAAATCTAAATCCGCAAGTCGCAACAAGGTGAACACATGTTCCAACCTAGATCAGAAACTGGAGAGATGTAGAATATGACAGAGTGGTGGTGTTGTGTTGAAGATGAAGTCAGGGAGAGCTGGCTCTGTTGATGGAAGAGATAGGTGGTGATGAGTTGTGATGAAGAGATGAAGAAGAGAGCGAGACAAGGTGGACTGCTGAAGAAGCTCAGACTGTTGATTAAAAAATGGTCTTCCTCAAAAAATAAACAGAAGACACTTTCCGTAGCGTGGAGGTCTTCTTTTACAATTGACCAAGCCCTTATTTTCTTTAATGTTAGCATTAGGAATGACCCAAACACTGGAGAATTTGATTCCTGAAGCAATTTTAGGTGTTTCCAAGTGGGCCATTAGTATGTTAGCTTCCAGAGTGATCTATTGTTTTCTGTTCTCTTTTTATTTTAATCATAACATGTCTTAGTTACCACATTATTTACTTTTTCTATAACATTCATTAGCTGTAACTTTTGCTTACGTGCACTTTTTGTGTTTACTTTCAGTCAGTCTTCAAGACCAAAGAAGCTTACTGTAGAGCTATTGGCTTTCAAGAAGATGGAAAGTTTGAATCTGATAATAGTTATTTAAGTCGATTACATGCCTACATGAAACTATATGGAGCTATTGTTCAGGTTTGCTGCTTCCATAGTGTCAGTTTGGATAGAGGATTTTGGAAAGTCCAGCCTGTAATCTTGATTCTTAATAATCCTTCGTTTAAAAAAAGAGTTCTTGTTTCGAATAAAATGCAAAATCCCATCTATTTTAGAATACATTTATTTACAAATTGGTATGAAAAAAAGTACAACTTACATATTTAAAAACTGCATAAAAAATTATACCCCCTCCGTCCCAATTTATAGTGCCTTCATTCATTTTTTTTTCTCTATTTTCGTTAGCAATTTGATAAAATAAAGTACTATTGTCACTACTAGTTTTGTAGATCTTTTGATTTAGTATTTCAATATGTAATTTTCATTTTTGAACTCTATACCATTTGTCATATAAAATGATTTGAAAATAATTTCAGTCAAACATCGTAAACCGAAACAGACGCTTTAAATTGGGACGGAGGGAGTATAAAACAAGTGGTGACAAGAAAATTTCATCTTATCAAATTACCAGAGAAAAAGAACATGCAAACAAAAGTTATTGGAAGCCTGGAATAGTAAACAGGAATTGTTTTGTGAAATGGAGGTAGTACTATAGTACGACTATATATTTAAGATTTTATTTTAAAAAAATGAAGGAATAACATAATAAACATTTATATAACATTTCAATCTACTTTCATTTGTTTTCAAAACATTCTACTTATTAAGATATAAACTACGTACTATTAAGCTTTCAGTGTGAGGCACTAAGCACGCGTTGGACAAATTTGGCAAACTGATCCCAAGTGATCTGCTCCAAAATCATGGGCACCATGCATACATGCAAACCACAGTTTGACTAGGTTTTTAACTCAAACCTGTAATACTTTCAATGCGACACTTGACACCCTCCGAAGGCTTCCCCTACAAAACCCTTTTTTCCAAACTGACCCTTATATCTGCATTAGCTTTACAAATAGCCAGATTAGATGAAAGTACTCATAAGTTTGTGTCTTGTAGACTGAAGTTGAAGGCTTCCAAAACTTGCATGGGCATCAAGAAGGCTGGGCATGGTTGGCCAGATTCTTAAATACAATCCCTGCAAACTTGTACACTGCTGCTGCCTTAATTGCCTTTCTTGAAGTAAGTGGACTACATAACACATTTCATGCAATACCCGTTTAAAAACATATGTTTAAAAGGTGTCCTTCCATGCTTGCAGGCGGCTGGTTTTGTGCTATATAGAAAGTACAAGCGTCATTTTGAGAAGCTTATGAACATTATCGCCAGAGACTTCATGAAAGCATTGGACGGTAAACAGTCAAGCGGAGTGATCTCTGAGCTCCGTACCTACATAGAGTCAAAGAAATATCTGAGTGAGCCTAAAGGGTGGCGTCTAAGTGATCATTGCCAATCACAGGTTTCTTCTGTTTTTTAGATTTGGAGCAGCCACAGCTGTATGGTAGATGGTTATTTAGACATTCTTCAGACTCTACTTCAAGTTGGCATTCTTTCAAAGCATGCATCACATTTGAAGTTCCAAGATATGTGTTTAATACTTCAAGATTCATCAAGGCTCATGACCAATTTTCTGAATTTTTGCAGATGTGTTTATGCCTGTAATTTCTGTGTATACAGATTCAGACCTGTTCTTTGTTGTATACATGCATAACAAAAAGTTGCACAATTCTTACATTATTCTAATTAGATTCAATACAGATACTTCCGGATTTGTATTTCATTTTTTAGTATTTTAATTATTGAGTTCTTTAAATAAATATATCTATCTAATGCTTTGGTATCCAAAGATGGGTATACATTGTTTGTTGTCCAAAGAGGAGGGTCGTGTTTATTTCATGTGGTTATGAATGCCAGACCAACAAGCTATCCATATTGGTACTATGAATTCTGCCCTATTTGGCATTTGTCCCAATAGATCATTCGTTGCTTGTGTTTTTGTTGGGACTTTATTTCAATTGGTTGAGCACATTTTCATTAGTATTCTTAATGATTTTTAGCCTTGTGATTTTAACTTAATTCATATCTGTAGCAGGGCCTCTTCAAGTATTGAGTTTTGAGGATAGTTCCTGAAATCATGTTTTGATGGATTTTGTATTATGTTTTGCCTCTTCTATCATACTGTGACGGAGAGAGTATATAATCTGACTTGTGCTATGCACTTTATACTAAAGAAAACTCTAAAGCATATGTCATTCTCAAAATAGGAGTTCAAACTTATACTATTCTAAATAAGAGTAATTTCGCACAAAAAACACCACATTCTAGCCCTATGCGATCGAAAATGTCGCCCGGCCTCTTCCCAATCTCATTCCTCTCCGGTCTCCTTTGTTCTAATCTCAATTGCTGACGCTGTCAACCAAATCTCAAGCCCCTCTCTGCCGCTACAATCTCCTCTATGCGACAATGATTCCAATGTATTTTCCATCATCTCCCTTTCTCTCATACACACAACCTCTTTCTGCCCCTCTCCACCATTTCCATATTTCATCGCTCGGATGCCTCCGTCCCCTGGGATAAATTTTAATTCAATTTGATATTTAATTTGACATAAGTGGTTAAATTTAATTTTAAGTGGTTATCTGTCATTATGCATTGCGAAGTGTGGCACTATACATTGTCATATTTGACATTATCTCTTTGTTTAACATTATGCATTTGCATGTATGACTTTATATAATGACATGATTGTCAGTATGTGGTTACGTGTGACGTTAATGTGGTCTTGTTTGGCACTGTATGGACAATTTACTATAGCAATTTACTGAGTTTCTATTTATTGCTTAAGAATTTTGACATATATCTATAAGGTGTTAATCAAGTCTCACATATTTATTGATTAAAAATTTTGGCCTTAAGTGTGGTCTTGTTTGACACTCTATGGGCCTGAGGCAACACTTACAGGTGGGGTTTATCAAGTTTCTTTTTTCTTCCTAAGAATGTCAAATCAGACTATTTGAGTTGTGGATTAGGATACACGTATAAATATTCAGGAGCAAGGTAAAAATAGCCGTGTTGTCTGTGGTACTAAGTTTTGGGTGTGATTTTGTTGTCGTCCCTTGACGATATAGTTAAAAGAATTGTTTATTGACAATATCTTAACTTTGGATAAAAAAGATATTGGATTATATCAAAATAGTGCATAAAATTTCTATTGTGTTTTACTTTATATGAAATTTCGGCAGTATATGCATATAAGCCCTTATGCTCTAATGAAACTAACCTCTTAGGAGGATAGGTCGCTCACATCTTGAAGTAAGACCCAAATGGTGTTGGGATTATATTAGACTTTCACTTTTTTGTCTCATTTAGAATCAAAGTTATATTGGCTTTCTATTTAGAACATATTCTTACTTACATGACCAGTATCGATCAGATGTCACATCTTGAAGTAAGAAGACCCAAATGGTGTTGGGATTATATTAGACTTTCACTTTTTTGCCTCATTTAGAATTAACGTTATATTGGCTTTCTATTTAGAACATGTTCTTACATACATGACTAGTATCAGATGTCACATTGGCTTGAATAGCCAGCTAATATAGTTATAAAATGGATCAAGTATCATAATCCTTCATTAGTTGTGGCTGACTTTGGTTGTGGTAAGAATTCAGAGCTAGGATAAAAAAAACCTCGTTCATTTGTATGTATAATGCATATTCAATAGTTGTGTGTTCAGTGTTCATCTAATGGAGTTTGGCAATTTTTTTAAACTTTCGAACTTGCCGCAAATGGAGTTTAAGTGAAATGGAGTTGGCCACAAATGGCGCGTGGTATATAGCTTTTTTTGTTTTATTAATTAAATCAATTGCTACTATTTAGAAGAGTTTAAGATTGAGCTCATATCTCCCCTAATTCTATAAGGTCCTAAGATGGTTAGCTCTTATTCTTTTTCCGTCTTATTTGACGCCTCTCCGTTAACTCACGAATTCCACAAAAGTAAGACGCGATTGGTCGCTTTGCCGCCCACCGCCCCATGACATAGGGGCTGTTTGGAAACAGATCGAGTTAGTGTTTAGAGTTAGATATTAGAGTTAGAGTTTAGCTGTTTGCATCAGAGTTGGTGATTAGCTGTTTTATTTTTTATCGTTTGGCAGTTGAATATTTAAAAAAGCTAAAGTATTGTAAATTACTAAAATGTCCAATTCAAAATGTATCCTATTTTTTTAATGTTGGTTGATTTTAAAGATATTCAGGTGAATTTTTTACATTTGTCATTACATTTTTTTATAACAAGTTTTAAAAATAGTTTTTTTAGAGGGAATCATTAGTTTAAAAACATGATAGAATTTTGTTAAAAATTCAATCCGTATGCAATATAAATGAACCAATAATTTACTCATTCTATCCCAAGTTTGTTTCCCTGTTTACTATTATCAGAGTCTAACTCATTTAAAAAAATAATAGTTTACCTATAGTTTCATATATTTTTAATGTAGTTTTGATTTATGCAAATTTTATTTTTTAATTTCATCTCCATTTTCAAATAAACTATATGGAGGTATTGAATATAATGTTAGTCAAGCATTATAAACTAAAATAATTTTTTTAAATTGGAACTAAGGAATAATAATTTAGCATACCATAAGAAATGAACATTATATTACAAAAAAATAAACTTAAGAAATTCTTGGAAATAAATATGATAGAATTTCAAGATGGAATATGGACAACTGGATTGGATAATAAGACACTTGGGTTGAACCCCATTAAAAGAGTGAATTCAATCGATTAGTTAGTTCAACTCAAGAGCTTATATACCGGTTTATATTCTCTCCAAGTTTCGATGTGGGATACTCTTTTAACACTCCCCTCAAGTGGACAACTGGGTCATTTTGAATCTAACCGGTTGACCACTTGCAAATTAACTCCCAATCCCTTGACTTTTTTTTGAGCGCCAACACCTAAAGGACCACGAGCCGCTGGGTATGGACTTTCAGACGAGCAATCGTGTTAAACAGGCCACAGGCCGTTGGGTACAACCTCCATACGGACAACTGGGCTAAAGACTAACGGGCCGCTAGGAATGAACGTCTAGACGGACACTTTGACAAACGAGGTGGGCTAAAACTGGCTCTAATACCATGATAGAATTTTAGGATGGAATATGGACAACTGAATTGGGTAATAAGACACTTGGGTTGAACCCCATTAAAAGATTGAATCCAATCGATTAGTTAGTTCAACTCAAGGGCTTATATACCGGTTTATATTCTCTCCAAGTTCCGATGTGGGATAGTCTTTTAACAAAATAGATATTTAATTAAGTTTAAAAAAAATTTAGAGATTGACCCTATATATCACCAAACTGTCTGCTATTTTATCTCTAAGCAAGCTCATTTGTGATTCATTTGTGCCTCTGCAATGAGAAGTAGAAGTTTCTTCATTGTCTGAAATCTTCGTCTTCAAATTCAAAAAAATCAAAATCTTTGCTACTAGCATGTCGTCATATGTAGTTATGCAAAGTCATACAAGCAATCACAATTAAAACTTGTTTATGAAATGGATAATTTCTCATGATTTTTAACATAACCCATTTCTTTTTAGAACCCCAAATGCTCTTTAAAATCAACCAACATTAAAAAATAGGATACGTTTTGAATTGGACATTTTAGTAATTTACAATACATTAGCTTTTTTAAATATTCAACTGCCAAATGATAAAAAATAAAACAACTAATCACCAACTCTGATACAAACAGTTAAACTCTAACTCTAATCTTTAACACTAAACACTAAATATGTTTCCAAACAGCTCCTATGTCATGGCCGGGGCGGTGGGCGGCAAAGCGACCAATCGCGTCTTACTTTTGTGGAATTTGTGAATTAACGGAGAGGCGTCAAATAAGACGGAAAAAGAACAAGGGCTAACCATCTTAGGGGCTGTTTGTTTCAGCCTCTTAATGGTTCAGATGTCTGAATGGTTCAGCACTTAATGGTTGAGACTGTTTGTTTCAGCCTCTTAATGGTTCAGATGTCTGAATGGTTAAGAGATTTGCCTCTGAATGGTTAAGTATTATACAGAGTCTGAATGGTTAAGACCTCTTATCTGAATTGATCAGACATTTGCCTCTGAATAGTTAAGCAATATACTAGCTCTTAATGGTTCAGACCTCTTACTGGTTCAGCACTTA
>OOIL02003144.1:1317205-1338712 GCA_900332095.2 Cuscuta campestris
CCCCCCCCCCCCCCCGGCCCAACCCGAAGGAAAATTATATGATACAGCCAAATGTTCCTTCCTCTTGGTACATCATGCCAAACTTGTAATTAAAAAAATATTTTAGAATGAACACTACACTTGAAAATGAATATTCTGTTCATTCAAAATGAGCATTCGCCAGGTATACCGGCTCTACGTACAGCCGTGTGTGCGGTATACATTCTCAACCCCATCAATTTCATCCCCAAATTTAGTTGGTTTTGGCATAAATTTTTTTAACCCAAAAGTCAACTAAATCCAACTAAATTGGGGGATAAAATTGAAGTGGTTGGGAGGTGAGTTCGGGTCGAGCAGGGGTGGGGGTTTCACCGGGAGGGTTAGGGGAGTAGGAACCACCAATTTAGGGAAGGAAGCACCATAGGTATTGCAATTAGAACCGGTGACCGGTGTCATCCGCAACCACTGAAAACGAGTGGCTCTAGAACCCCTCTGTTGAAAAACATACAGAAGTATACCTGAAGAGAAGTCTGAATATCCGATTCAGGCAATCCGGCATATGGAACTTGAAGAGTCAATAGTTCCAAGAGGAGGCAACCAAATGACCAGATATCAGCTTCCTACAAAAGCAACAAGAAAGCAGATTATAAGAGTGTTTTTGAACTCTACACAAACTGCTTATGGCTTTTGAGAAATGCTTAAACATAAAAGAAACAAGAGCAAATTATACTTAAACAAACACTACCCGCTTAAACAAACATTACCCGCTTTTACTTTTACATATATATGCAAATTATTCCACACACACACACACATATGTATGCATGTACTATGTAGAGAGAGATATATATGTTCGCCATTTGACAGCTTACCTCTCGCCATAAAAAAGGTCTTCTCCCCCGCCCCTCACCACTTGCCATTAACAACTATGATTAATAGACCATTATGACTTTTTAGATACATTGAAAATTAAATGAATGTAGACATAATTTATGTCTTAATTCATTCTTTTTTCAATGCATCTAAAAAGACATAATAACACTCCCTACAAAACTCACTCATAAAGATATAGTATGAATCATAAATTAACTGCAAACCTTACCAATCCATACATGTTGGGCTCGTGCATTGCTCGAAACACCTCAGGAGACATCCAACGAGGTGTTCCAACACAAACATCAGGTGGAGGAATTCCAGTGTGTGCAATGCAGCAAGTGTGCAAGTAAGAGTGAAGCGGGATTGCTCTATCAAAGTCACATAGCTTTACTGTAGGTGTACCATCATCTCTCTTCTTGTCCAAATCAATCAAAACATTTTCAGTTTTTATGTCGCGGTGTATAATATGTCTGGAATGCAGCTCTCTCAATGCAGATGCCACATCTCTGGCAATGAAAAGTGCCAGTTCCAGTGGTAGACGATTCTCACCAGCCCCAGAAATTTTCTCTAAATAGCTCTGAAGTATGTATGGTGGACATAAAGGGAAATGAGAACATAGATAAAAAATATGTAAGAGGGCATACAAATTTGCATGAGAGGATATCACCTTTAATGAGCCTCCTTTAACATGTTCCATCAAAATGGCAGACCGCAAAAGACGGCAATTAATATTTCCATCTTCAGACAAATTCCACTTTGAAGAAATCTGATGACCATAAATCTCTACAATGCAGGGATGCTTCAGGACACCCAACATCCTGACTTCCCCTACACAACTAAACTCAAAATTCTGAATTTCATCGATGGATGATCCATGTACTTCCAGAGTCCGCACCTGCAAAAAAATTGAAAAAAGGTTGCAAATAAATCCAATTCTCTCTGTGAATGGATTAATCAATTGGCTACGTGTGACAATAATGTGACCCTTCAAACATGCTAAATGAGCTGCTACGACTTCCAGCACAGCAAAAATCATTATTTGCTTAATGGAAGGACGAATAATGAAGAACCTCGGAGTAAGCAACTATGACATTATTATTCCTTCAACTACATATATACCCGGCTGGTATTATCGTCAAAAATTGTGCCCCACCTCAAAAGCATAGACTAATAAATGAGCCAGTGACATTAACATTTTACACTAGCACACTAGAGAAGTGCAAAAGAAACAGAATATCTGAATATAGTTTTAAAAAAACATCCCAAAACTACGGAAATGCTAAAATAGTAGACAAAACCTTCGCCAAAGACTCTTGTGATCCCAGTTTACATTGGATAAGGGTTGTAGAAGCAACTTTCCCAATTTCATCCGAAGCAGATAGAGAAGGAAATGATCCTGGCGGAGAATGGGCAACAGGTTTAAGAGGAGAATTCACCCGGCTCAATGGAACATACCTAGAAATAAGTAACGCCAGTCAGAAACGATAACTCTTAACTCTCGTATATGCAAATACACATATAGGGAAAAAGAACATACAGAAATCAGCAACACAATAATATCTTAAGGCTTGAAATAGATGTAAAAGTCAATAATGGATCCCAGCAAATAATGTGCATACAAAGATTTACATCCAATACATTCTGTATCAAAAACTCACCTACGAAATATTATGAGAATATACTGTAACAACGAAGATCTTGCAACAGAATGATTCGTACCAAGCAGTAAAGACTCAGAAAAACCAATAAAGCTCACATCAAACAAAATCTACTCAAGCCAGCAATTGAAAGCAGGGAAAAGCCTGAAACACTAAGATATAGATATGACAATATACATCTTGCTTTGTGTGCTGTCATACAGATATTTCCTCTTTGGGATGCAATGACAGGACTCAGACTAGTTGAACTACTAGATATAAATAGCTTGATATGGGCATGTCTAGGCTATCCCTACTAGGGTTAGGGATATCCTTAGTTGTTTGTTTTAACAAAGGCAAGTTGTAATCATTAAGCAAGCTCCCAAACTGGGAGAAACAAGTACAACCAAAAGCCGCTAATTAGCATGAGCCATCAAGGGTTACTCCTCTAATGATGCCAAAGAAATACATTGAATTCCTTCTACTTTTTTCCCTGGGTTCCCATTCTACTACAAATAGAGAGGTATCTAAACTTGTGAATAACACATTCTTGAATCTTGAATATTACTCCATGCTCTCTTCGGATCATAGTCAGCATTATGAAAAATCTTTTTGATCCTGTCAGCCCAGATCCAATAGAGTAATGCAGCTGTACTGCAGATATACAGGTTCTATCTGAGCTAGGGTTTGATTTTCTTGAGCTCTTACTGTACCATTTCTGTAGTGTACTAGCCATCCTGGTAATCTTAATCCATTGCAAAAATTCCTTCCAGAAAGTGTGGATACACAGTTTGGGTGCATCCACAGCTTAAGAACATTCTAAGCGGTCCTACGTTAAAAATCCCCGCCCTTCACATTTTGTTGTGGACACATTCATGAAGGCGGCAATGGGTTGAGGACACACCTATGATACCTAACAAGGCATGTGATTCTCCGTCCACACTAAAGGTTGACAATTGGGTTGCTTCAAAACCTCCAAAGAGGGATCAGCAAGCTGACTATATCTTGATGTATCTCACACTCCAATGATCAACACCTTGGTTCATAATATGATATTTGAACCATACGCCAGCACCCATCAAATCACACAAGGACAAGTTTCATAAACGATGGGTTTTAAATAATGACATTTAATCGAGGAAAAAATTGGCTATTGAGATTACAAACATTCAGAGTTGAAGACAAGATTGAAGCCAACGAGAGAAGCAATGATATTGGCATGTTTAGGTTTTTCTTTGGCAATCGAGAATTGTTGTTATTGATAGTGGTATTTAGTACTCTCCCGGTGTCCCTGGATTCTTTACAATTACTAAAACTAAATCTTCTTTGTTTATATATTTCACCTATCATTTGTTGAGATAACAGTCAAGTCACTTCTAGTTTTGTAGAACTTCTGATGAAGTTTTTAAACATATAAATTTTATCGTAAAATTACACACCAATATTTAAATAAACTGGATTGAAAATAACTATGGGCAAGCAATGCAAACAGTGTCAAAATTACAAAGGGATGGACGGAGTATTGCTTAATATAAGTATTACTTTCCTATTATATCTAATAAATCCCTATTAGTATTGATAGGTAAGGGCAAGGTTGATGTGCACCCATCACCTACCCCAGACTCCAAATGTGGGATTACACATGGTAGGTTGTCGTTGCAGTATTGATTTTTTTTATCTTTGATCATATTCCTAATAGCGATGTAATATATTTGAACTCTATTCACTTTCTCACTGAGTACATTATTAATACTATAAATAGGAGTATGCCATGATCAATAATATAGTTTACTTACATAGACTTTGTCAATGTCAACTAACTCAAGTCTTGCACTAGTTTGAGTAACGGATGAAACTCTTGACTTCCTACATAGGCTCTTTCTAGGGAGTCTACCATATCCCTCCTACCATGCTTCCAACATAGCATTCGATACAGAATCTGGTAGGAACCCAAAACTATAAACTAAAAACATAAACTGAAACAAGTAGAACAATTTCACAACCCTCTTTTAATCTAGAATCTTGATTAATAAAACTCTAAATATTTCAGTCCCTCACTTCTATTTTTGCTAGTGCAGTCATATATATAGACTCAAGTAACTGCCAAGTGCCCAACTGCCCACTACTCCTATAAATAACTGCCCACTAGTCTAAAATACAGCACAGAGATGCAAAGCCATTAGTGGCTCCTTGCGGACTATGAAGTCTCAATTAATTGAAATAAACTAAAACCGTAATAAGACTCCGTGAATAAACACTAATATAGTCTAAGAAATTTAATAATGGAATGTTCCTAATAAAATTCAATTAGCCTCCACTAGATTCTAGGGTTGAAACAGAATTGCATATAAATTGAAGTTACAAGTTTGAAATTGAAGCACAACCATAGAATACCCACAGCTAGGCAATAATTATAATTGATCCATGCAAAACAAATAAGTCCAGTGTGTGATAGAAGAGAGAGGACCAGATCTTATTAAAAAACAACCTGCAAAAGTATTCTGGATCTGTTTCTTCTCTAATGTCATGGGGGTGGCATGCATCAACTATCATCCTAACCAGTCTGCCACCCCTTTCGATAATAATAGCATTCCATGCATGACGAGAGAAGTCCAAGTACCCCCTAACAAGCTCACAAGGTATGTGAGGCTCTATCCGGTCACAAAGAAACTAGAGAAAAGAATAAAATATGTCAGTCCAAAGTTATCATTAATTGCAGCAAATACCATAGCAGCATTCCTAAAAAATATACCTTCATAAGTAATGCTCTGTGCCTACAAATGCCAAACCTCAAGCTTCCAATTGGAACAACCGAAGAATTCTCCCTTGACATAATAGAGTGGAGAGATCTCTCACACAGATCACTTAAACAAGTATCTTGTACATTGCTTAGACTTTGCTCTGTGACCTTATTTAGACCATCGGCATTTCCAGTGGAGCATGTGCAGACAAAAGGCTTCCTGCAGTTTGAACCAGATACCTCTTTCCTTGTCTTCTGAATAAGAGCACTCCTATCACTCCCACCAAAATGATCAGACACAAAAAGGGCAAGTAATGATGCAACTTGAAGGTGATCAATGGCCGCATGTCCTCTATCCTTGATCATACCATTTATCTGTGTAAAATGATATACTAATGCCTGGGCACGCAGTAGTATGGAATCTAAACCTTCATCTTTTTGCCTGATCAAAATTATACAATATCCATAAAGAAAAATATATTGACCAAATGAAACGTACTCAAGTATGAGAACTGGAGTTACAGTACTACCTGTCAACAAGAATAACTTCACGTGAACCAAGTGGCAAATTTTGATCATAAATGCTCAGTGGCATAAAAGGTCGATCACGCCCAGCATCATAAAAGCCATCAGGAAGGAGATCATCAATTCCACAAAATGATAGATCACTATATTTCTGTGACAAATAAGAAGGATTGGTAGGCCTTCTAGTTTTGCTTGGTTTTGGATTTTCAAGAGATCCATCAAAATGCCTTTTTGAATTTGAAGGACTATCAATAACATCAGGAGATGAAACTTCATCCTGTGCATTGTCAGCACTTGAAACAGATTCTAATAATGTATCCCTTTCAATAGTGTTATCCTTCACCACATTGCAAATTACAGTGGAGTTAGGCTTATCACATGGACATTTTTCAAAGATATCCTTCTTCAAGTCAATATCATCATCATCAAAATCAGCAAGAGAGTTGAGGTTGTCGGAATTAGAAGACACTTCATCTTTTCTACTATCAGTACCCACAGTAGCAGATGCAGAATGCTCACAATCAACACAATTTTTTGAAGTTTGTTGCATTGTACATTGGTTTTCCACTCTCCATTTCCTGATGTTGTTCAGTCTTTCTTGGCGTGCTCTCTGGTGCAAATACTGTCGTCGTTTCCATCGCTTTGAATTTCGTGGCCCAAAACATCTATTATGTGCTGCTGAGCCAGTTGAACGAGAGGATGATGTAATAGAAGAGCCTAGTCCATCAAATTAGAACTTACAGATGTATCTCAATTTTTTTAAAAAATAACATTCTTTGGGAATTAAGGGTGAAATAGTGTTTCAACAGACATTACCTTGTTGGGTACCGCTAGGAGTCTCTTCAAAAGTACCTTCAAGAACATCCATTTCCGTGGATGAGCAGAATGAGTCTTCAAAGAAATTGCCCTCCAAATTACAGCATATCCATGGGGGTATATTGCAATGCTGGAGAAGTCTATTATCCTATCACAGAATCAGAAAAAAATCAAAGAATAAATGTGTAAGTATTAAAAAGAATATGAATAAGTTTTCAATCACTAAATGAATTGTATAAAAGAGTCATAATGGTAAAGGCAATCAGACATAAGTTTTAAAACCATCCAACAACGAATAAAAATTGTGTATTTTACCAAAGAAAATAGCTTCCTAATATGCAACGAATCACAACAATGCCCATAAGATGCATACCACAATAAAATTTTAATGAGCCTGCAGCTTAAAGTAGATATTTAAAAGTATAAACGAGTTCTGCATTATTATAAACCTGAAGATTGAGTCTCTGAAGATTATGCATTAAACCAAGTTCAAGATTTCTCATGGACGTCAATCTGTTGTGAGAAAAATCCAAATGTTCCAGTCTTCGTAGAGAAGACAAGCCTGAAGGAACTTCAGCCAATTTGTTATTAGAAACTTTCAGGGACAATAAGGAATTGAGATAAGTTATTTCAGTTGGTAAACTCCTCATCTTATTGAATGAAAGATCTAGGAACTCCAGATTGACAAGATAGCCAATCTCTGGAGGGAGGAACCTGCAAGAAACAGAATAAACTAAGGATCAATGAACTTCTCTACAGACATTCTACAAATTGATTAAAAGGATATAGACCTAAAAAAAGGCAGTACACTTCAAAGTGAGCATCGAATGTTAAAAAAAACATTGCTTGACACAGGTTATCTTTGAGATATTCTGGACCAGACATTTTTTAAGTTGACGGAAGAATAGAAAATGTGTCATAACAAAAAACCAATTAAGTGTTTATCATATAGTACAATTCTCTCTGGAGTCTGGAAACATGAAAGATACATACTACTGGTATATACTGGTGCAACTAAACACAATTATGCAAAAAGCCTTTAAGGCATTCAAACTGTATATTAATAGATAAGTTGAAGCTGTCATGACCGCTTATATAACTTCCTACCCAGCTTACATTATCCAATGAACCCACATCTTAGGATCTTGACATCAAGCTGTATGATCCCCAAACCACTATAAAGTCTAAATTATAATCATAATGAACATCTACAGATAACTACCAAATAAAAACAGATTGTTTCTAAGAAACTGTTCTCTTTGATTGTTTAAATCTTTCGTCCAATGTAGTATGCTTTGAATATTTTTGTCTTGTCTAATCTCCTTGTTTGAAATATAGCATCGGGTCTGAATCTTTTTTGTTTGGTCTGATCTGAATGTCTCGGTCATTTACCACTTTACCTTAAATTGAACAAATGACACAACAACATTACCCCAGTGCCTCAAAGGTTCCCGTCCATTGGGGTGGAGGGGTCGAATGTAAGCAGCCTGACACCTAGGTTTAAAACATAGAGAAACTGTTTCCAGATGAGTGTCAAAATTAGCATTGACTAACTTCTACTTCACTAATGAACAAATTACACTATCTGAGCTAATCTCAAGTGTTTGACTGGGAAGCAGGAACAATAGGAGACATGCGGTTTATGGGAGTAATGGGACAAAATAAAGCCTAAATTATCTGTAACATTTTTTTCTTTACAATTTATAAAGCTCTGTTCGGGATCACGTTGAATCTCCCCTACTCCCAAATGGAATAAATTCTCCAAATAAAACCCTTGCCTTCGCCAGTTCCATCACACAAACCATTCATATTTAGGACAACTCTAGCACAAGTCACATTCAATTTAATGTTGATTGTGCATCCAGATAAGCCATCGAGAAGGCAAGATAACTTCTCGACTCGATATATTACTGCATGACTAACTGACCATACAATAGTGCATGCAAAATTTCTCAAACAACGTTATCCAAACAATGTGGAAAAATCACAGCGCAACCATCACCACTTGAAGTATTTTGACAAAAGGAAAAAAATAATTTGCCAAGGCTTCATGGAAAAGCTGATACTTTGCACATATTATCTGCAGAGTAGTAAGCTAGATATATCCTGATAATCCGATAATCTGCATCTTTAATGTCTACACTCTACTGAACTAGTTCACCTCTATCAAATAAAAAAAGGTTCTAGTACCAAAAACAAGTTTCCAAGAAACTTGATTATATCTCTTACCCACTTGATAGAGAGGATCTCAATATGAGAGTATTATCCGTATTATCTATATTAAAAAAACCCAATGCTACCACCCTATCACTACTTCAATTCTTCAGGTAGAATAAGTTAGTTCCAATGATAATATAAAGTTCTACTTCTATCAATTTCAATTATTTCTGAATCACTTCACAAAAACCCAATGAAAAAAGAACACATACCTAATGGAAAAATGGCAAACAGAGAGCTTTGTTAGCCGTTTAAGGCCAGTGATGTCCCTAAAAATTGGAAAAGCTGAAGGCTTTGAGGGTACTTTACATAGCTCAAGTTCTTTCAAGCCCTTCAGCTCCTGGAGATCCAGCCCACTTAAACCTGGAATCGCCACCTTCACTTGCAAACACTCAAGCTCAACCAAGTTCTTTAACTCCCCAGGCGGGAACAAATTCACATCATTGGCAAAGAATTTGAGCGTCTTCAGCCTCTCTAGGCCTCCATTTGCACTTGAAATCAAATTGAATGTATTCTTGTACATATACAGACCCTCCATTTCGTCTATAGAGCATTCCAGCACAGGAAAGTTGAAACTTTTCCCGGACACATCAATAATCAAGTCCAAATCCTTGGCCTTTTGGAAAACATCTTCCTTCAAGCTCTTTAATTCCCCAGCCTTACCTGAAATTCTTGAAGCGTTCTTGCAAGAATCATCAACTTCATCGGAATCTTCTACATGAATCTCAATTTGGTCCATTAACTCCTAGAAGAAGAAGAAATCTGTGTGAAGCGAAAAAATTGAAATCAATAATCAAGAAATCTAGACGTTAAGGAGCTGGTGGCACTAAAGGGTCAAATGGAATACTTAGGATACGAGGAATAGCAGTGATATCATGCAAACAGAGCGACAAACGAAGAAGGTTTCCAGAAGCAGAGAAACCCTAGATTCCAAGCTGATAAGCCGGACTCGTACATATTAATGGAGTTTTGACTATTTAGTTGACAAAAGGGTGTTCGTTAGTTTGTTTTTTTCAAAAAAATGCTACGAGTAGAAATCTTGACATAATGCTGTTTTTTTATTACAACTAGTATTCTAATCTGTGCGATGCATAGAGTCAAATGAAACGGTACCTACATGCTTAACAGACGCTCAAGGTGCTACCACCACGTCAATAGCGGCTACCGTAATAGACCAACCGGATGAATACAACAGTTGTTATGGACGGTAGCCCCCATACTATGGGGCAGTACCCACGTATTATGGGGCTGGTACCAGATATGCACATATTTTATGCACTTTTTAAGCATATTTTGAATGAGTTTTGAGTCCCAATTGAATTTAATGTTTACATTTTATTTTAATTTTCCGTATTATTTTGGTAGAGCGATCATATGCTTGTTTTTACGGAGTATATGTTTTGCAGATATTTCAAGGTCATTTGGATGCATTGAGAATAAATGAAAGAACGGAAGATAAACATGGAAGTTCGGACCAAAATAAATGGAAGAGATTTGAAGAAAAGGAATAAATAAATTTAAAAACGAATAAAATGGATGTGGGATTCAAACCCTAGATTTCAAGGAGTGGAATTGGAGCTTTGACCATCGCGCCACAACATATTCTGCGCCTTATTCGTGGCGGATACATTCTATCTTATGTTTCGAATTCGGCCCATGAATTGAGAAAGAAAAATGACAAAATTGCAAATGGTTGGAAGATTCGCAAGACAATCAGCTGCCTGGCCATGTGATCTACAGGAGGTGTTTTGACATTTTATGCTACTGTTTGTATATACTCCGTATATACGAATTAATCTAGAAAATCCCACCTCTTCTCTTCTCCTTGAGGGTTGGGCAATAACCCAAATACTCCCACACCACTCCACGGAATTCTCCCATTCTCTCTCTATAATTTCTTCATCTTCTATAATTCAAACACCAAAAATTATCATCTTTCATTATCATCAACACCATCGTCCATTTTCGGAGTCAAGAATACATCTCTAAATTCTTGTAAGATTTTCATGGTTGTAGTAAATATTTGTTTATTTAAAATTCAAACCATGAACTTCTAAAACTCTTTGGGGTTAGAAGTTGGTGTAATTAATTGTCTATCTTAATTTTTTAAATATTTTTAACATTGATTGTTGATTTTTATTTTTATTTAGATGTTGTATTAAAAAAATAAAACTCGAATTTTTGTGATTATTAAGGGCCCAATCATAAGCATAATTGTTCAAGGGAATTTGAGCTAAAATTGATATAATCATAAAATAGAACACTTTTTAACTACATCGTAAGCCTTCTCTACCTTTAATCGGGATTGAAGACTTTCGGGTGGACATAGTTATTGAGTTGTACTTTTACACCATTAAATTGGGTAATTATATACAAGTAATAAAATAATTATGGTTGCCGTTGTTACTACATAATTACTCCGGATTTATCATTAGCGTGTTAAAGTCAGAGTAATTATTATTTAGGTGAACCTGCAAAAGCGTCCCTAAATACTTTTCTGCAACCTCACACATTCTATATAAAAATAAATTGACAATCCAACTTATATAAAAACATTGGACAATTAATTTACCAATTTCTACCCCTAACTTTTCATCATCAAAAACTTTGTGTTATTTGGAATTCTCTCCTTTTTCACTTTTTATTTTATCTCTAAAACAATAAAAAAGACCAAAAACTTTTTACAACTTCTTTTGTTAAATTTTGTTTAAATTAAATTAACTCACGTCTCCCTGAGGCTTGACACCCTACTTACAAGGGTTCTTTTTAGTTATTTTTCCCATTCTATACTGCAAATCAGTACCACATACCATTAAGGGTACCGTGAGGTACCTAAACAGGTTCTGTTAGTCTGCGTTTTTATCGAGGATCAATTCCAAGACTTTGCGTGTTGCATGACGGTAATCATCGGTGTCTACACCCAGTGTTAGGTTGCTGCTTGATTATGTTGGTTGTGTTGATAATTCCTTGATGATGTACGTATGTTGTATTTATGAATTGTTAATGGATATTGAATGTATCACCTAGAAGAACTCTAGGGATTGACCGGAATGGATTAGTTTCAAGGTATGTCATAAGTTTAGTAATTTAGAGCCATGTGGTACCTGCTAGGTCCAATGGCTATCCGGTAAAAACGTGCGCATGGGGATCTATGAACTGTCATTTCGAAGGGGAGAGAGATCTCACCCACCAAACGAGGAACTCTCGAGTTGGTTTTGAGCTCGATCTCCATTCCGAAGGAGAAGGTCATAACTCCCATAGGCAAGTTGAGATTAGTTAAGCTTTAACCTAACATAGGTTAAGGGCCAAGTTTTAGAAAGAAAGTAAATTTATTTAGTAAGGAATATAATTACTTAGTTTTTATATCATTGTTTGATTGTATCTTGTGAGATGTTATGATGTTGTTATGTATGTTTATGTGCATGATATCATATGATGATATGGGCTAGTGAGGTCGTTTATGGGTATAGCTGTATCTTAGATATTTCTCACTTAGCTTCGATGCTGAGCGTGTAGCATTTGTTCTTTTGCTACACGTAGGTAATCCAGGGAATGAGGAACTTGGAACCAATTTCAGAGGGCAATGTGGATGAAGAGATGTGCATGGCATTTCTTGATGATTTTGAATTACTGTTTATTTCTTAATTAACTTATTACTTTTACGGGCATGATTTCCAAGTTGTGTTTTGAATATTGACTTAAGCTTCCGCAACGTTTTGATTATTACTCCGATGGATGGTAAATTATATTTTGAAGTATTACATTGAATTGTTTTGAAGATTAAGTTGTGTTTGGGTACCAATTTAGTAGCAACCCATTTCACAAATCTAAGTACTTGGATTATGTGGGTTGGGGTGTTACATTTTTGTATCGGAGTATATGGTTTTAAAACCAATCTTCGGATCACAAATAGATGGTTTCCAAAAGGCTACACCACATCTCTTGCGACTCATCAATCCTGGGAAAGTAATAAGTTTATAGCTTTGTTTGTTATGTGTTGTTGAGTGACTAATAACTTATTTGTGAAATTTAAAATGAGTGACACATCAACACACGCACATGACAACACCCAACAGCTTGGAGGCGAGCACGCTTACGCCGTAACGGATGCATCTAACTTCGTGCCTTAACAGAATGCTGGACAGCCTAATGTACCACTGAACGCTGACAATAATCAGAACATCGGGAACCACCCTGAAGCTGCCATACCTGCTTTCTCATGGCTCAATTTCTGCAAGAGATGGCAAATGCATCGATGTTCCAGCCGCCTCCGACACCGCCGCCGCGTTAGATCATGCTCAAAACCATTAAGGACAACGGAGCTGAAGAGTTCCTTGGAGATGGATTAGCTAAACCGCATGTGGCACTTGGGTGGATTGATCAGGTAGCTCGAGTGTTGAATGACTTAAATGTCCCAATATGAGATCATCCGAAGTTGGCGTCTCAACTGCTCTAGAAAGGGGCATATGTATGGTGGAAGCGCACCAACAGTGACCCGCAGATGCCGAAGCTGTGGATGTGGCCTACTTTGATTGGGCCTTCAAGAAGGATTATATGTCGGCCGCTTCTGGGAAGCAAAGCGTACAAAGTTCATGAAGCTGTAGCAAGGGAGCATTACCCTTGCCGAGCTACGACAGAATTTTGAGCACCTGACTCCGTTTACACCTTCGGTGGTATCCACACTAGCAGATCAGAACGAAGAATTCCGGAAGAGACTACGTCTTGGCGTCCGAACATATGTATCCATAATGACCACCATTCACTTCTCCAAGGCATACGAGCTAATGGAAAAGGCAGAGAAAGACGTGGATGATCTCATGGCCAGCTTCAATGCTCGAGAGGCAAGACCGAGTCACGATCGACGACCAGTGCAGCATCGAGCAGTAAGAGGCCGTTTGGGGGTAGCAAGGGTATCCAGAACTCCAAGAAGACTAAGTCTGCACCGGCTTAGTCACAGCCAGTGAGTAACTGGCACAAACCTTCGAGGCACCCTGTGTGCAACTTATGTAAAAGGAATCATCTGGGTGACTGCTGGTTCACGCAGGTCCTATGCTTAGGTTGCGGGAAGGTGGGGCACTTCCGTAACGATTGTCCTACAAATCCAGGACCGGCCTTCTCCACAGCTGAAGTTCAGACGCAAACATCCGGACAGAGGCCTGAGTAGAGTTAGAGATCGATAGTGGGTTCGAACCTGCAGAGAAGCCAGAGTTAGAACCAGGGCAAGAACAGTCAGCAGGGACGTACTACCACACACACCTACACCATCCAAGGGTTTCGATCGCGATGCCATCCTAGGTATGTTTTCATTATTCGATACTATTATGCTTGCACTGATTGATCTAAGATCCACGTTATCATACACTGCATTCCTATACCCGAGAAATATGACATTCAAAGAGGCGATCTAGAGTATCCAATGGTGGTATCTAACCCATTAGGGCACAATATGTGACTACACCATCTATACCACAATTGTCCATTGATGGCTCAAGGACATTGGCTGTCCGCGAGTCTAGTCAAGTTACATTTTCCTTGGTATGGAATGGCTGATCGAACACCAAGCAATAATTGACTACGGACTGTGCACTCTACAATTAAAGAGCGGCGATGGACAACGCCGTGGAGGTCAAAGGGGAGCTGTTCCCTAAGCCTCCGAAGTTCATGTCGTATATGTAAGCAAGGACTCATCCAAAAAAAGTGCAAAGCATTCTTGTGTCACGTTCGTGATACCAGAAAAGAAACCCCAAGCAGAAAGATATCTCTACTGTGTGTGACTTCTGTGATGTATTTCCCGATGACCTACCTGGCTTGCCGCCACCAAGGGAGGTGGAATTCTCAATTTATTTGGTTCCACGAACAGAGCCGATTTTCGCGACACCATACTACATGGCATCTGCGGAGATGAAGGAGCTAAAGGCTTAGGTGCAAGAACTGTTGGACAAGGGATTCATAGAGTCGAGTGTGTCCCCGTGGGGAGCATCAATCCTCTTCGTCAAGATGAAGGATGGATCCATGAAACTGTGCATTGACTATCATCAATTGATTAAAGCCACGATAAAAAACCGTTATCCCTTACCATGAATCGACGACTTATTTGACAGCTCAAAGGAGCTACAATATTCTCGAAGATAGACCTTCGGTCAGGTTACCCTCAGATTCCAATAAACAAGGAAGATATGCCAAAGACGGCTTTCCGAACACGCTTTGGGCACTATGGATTCACAGTGATGCCATTTGGACTGACAAATGCCCTGGTAGTACACCTGGACTTGATGAACAACATTTACCGTCCTTACCCAGACCGGTTTGTAGTAGTTTTCATTGACAACATCCCGGTGTACTCTGAGACACTGGAAGAACATGCTAGACACCTGCAGACTTTAACTAGTGTGCTGAGAGAGCACAAACTCTATGCCAAATTGTCCAAGTGTGAGTTTTGGCTCAACAAGGTCACGTTCCTTAGGCACGTGATCTTCAGTGAAGGTATTAAAGTTGACCCCAGTAAATTATCAATTATAAAGAAGTGGAAGACTCCAAGAAATGTACGAGAGGTGAGGGGCTTCCTTGGCCTAGCTGGTTACTACCGGCGTTTCGTAGAGGGCTTCTCATCTATTGCATCGCTATTGAACAAACTACTGAAAAAGACGTAAAATTTGCATGGACTGATGCTAGTACAGCCAGTGCTTGGAATTGACTATTTTGTTTTGGAAAGTACCTAGGATTAAAAAAGCATGAAACCAAGGCATTCAGTTGTGTTAAAAATCTCCACCCTTGTTATCCCAGTATCGCCACATTGAAACCATGGATCTTCCTGAACACTAAACCTCCAAACTTCTTAGGGCTTGATAAACATTGCTAAGACATCCAATTGAGCCTGTAGAATTCATCTCCTTGCCACGCCACTAGAAGGAATTCATCATTTCTTCAATTTCCAAAGAAAGTGAGTGTGGAAGTAGAAAAACTGACTTGGCATACTAGGGCATCGCCTATGCCACAGTCTTTAAGAGGACCTCTTCCCCTGCTCTAGGGGGATCTTTTTTCCTCACCTAGCAAGTCTGCATCAAATCTTATATACAATATAGGAAAATACCTCAGATTTATTTTTCCTTAGAAAAGAGGGAAAGCAAAGATATTTGCCAAAATCCTCTGACTAGAAACACCAAAGAGAGACAAGAGCCACCCCTTCACATCATCAGCCGTGCCGATACTGAAGCAAATATTAGACATACGTAAATTAACGATTTGACCCAAACTGCCTTCATAATCATCAAAATACCTTTTCACTCTCGAGCATCCTCTTCTATGGCCTTAAATAATATAAGGCTATCATCAACAAATAGAAGATGAGAAATAGAAGTCGCTCCTCGATCCACTCTAATACAATGCAATTGCTTTGCATCATGCAAGAGAAAAGAGAGGCCTTCTGCATACAAAATGAACAGATAATGACTAAGGGGATTACCCTAGCGCAAACCCACAGTCGTAATGATAGGCTCCAATAGGACTCCATTGACAAGAACTCTATACCAGGCTATATATACACACAACAGAACTAAACTGATTGAGTCACTATCAAAGCGCAATTTAAACAACACGATTTCTAGAAAAACCCACTCTATGCGGTCATAGGCTTTGGCCATATCAAGCTTGAGATGCCCAACCCACTTTCCCATCATTCTTCTGTCTAAGGAAATGGCCGAGTTCGGATGCTAGAAGAATATTACCAGAAATAAGTCTACATGGGAGAAAAGTAGATTGAACCTCAAAAATGACATGCTGCAAAAAGGCTTCAGACGAATATCCACCATCGTTGCCACAATTTTGTAAATAAAATTACAAAGAGTAAGTGGCCTCAAATCAGTAACCGTCCTCAGACATTGCTTCTTCGGAATTAAAACCATGGTAGCATCATTCATGCCTTTAGGAAAACAGGCATTTCTAACACAATTAAGCACGAATCTTGTAACATCCCCACCCACAGTGTCCAACGAACGCTGGAAAAATCCAAGATTTTATCCCATTTGGAACAGGTGAATTATCTGGATGCATTGAGAAAAGAACGTTCTGAACCTCTAAGGCGTCTAAAGGACAACCTAACTTAGAGTTTAATTACCTTCCTTTCTAACTTGTCAAATGCTGGTGCAATAACTCTATTAGCTGAAGTGTAGATGTCATAGTAATAATTCTAAACTATTGGTATAATCCTCTCCCCCGTCACCCAACTTCTATTTGATGCATGGATCCCATGCATCTAGTTTTTCCTCCGTCTATAAGAAGCGTATTGATGGGAAAAACGAGTATTGACGTCAGCCAACTTCAACTAGTGCTGTTTCACCCTTTGTCTCCAAAATGCATCTTTTTGATCTAGAAGCTTTGACAACTCCTTATCTGCTTCATTAAAAGCTTGGATCCCTTCTAGAGTACATTGAGTTCGACCTTTCTAATGAGATCTGAAAGCTCCCGCTTTGGCTTACCAAACTTCTGAAAACGATCTCCACCCCACACTTGTAGTTATTTGCCACAAAAGTCTAGCTTCTCAGGTAGGAATAAGGGGGTTGCATCCGACAAGAATTGCCATAGAGTGTCTTTAAAACCCTCATCTCGGAGCTAGACATTTTCAAAACGAAACTCCGATCCTATCCAAGGTACAAATGTAGTCCCATCAACACCAAGCAACAAAGCTGAATGATCTGAGCTCCTCATATCAACAAAGAAACAGTATTGACTCTTGTGGTAATGAAAATGATTGCGTGAACGCGAGTTTTGTCACATTGGACAAATTTATAAAAATGTTAGCAAATTAAAATATTTGTCTGTTTGCGAATTGATTTATAAATTTCTCATAAGCCCGTGAAAGCATTCTTTTTTCTAACTTATAAATATTTATTTAAAAAATTAATCTAGTGATTTCTTGTTTTATACTCCCTCCGTCCCACAAAAAAGTTCACATTATGAATAGTATTTAGTCAAATACTTACAAGCTTTGACTACAAATTGTGAGAAAGATATATTAAATTATGAAATAAATTTTATATAATTGGATTCATCTTAGGATCTAGTTTTGATATCTCAATTTTTTTTAGCATTTCTTTATTTAGATTATATTTAATTTAGGGTCAAAGTATGCAAAGACCAATTTATGGTCAAAATGGGAACTTTTTTGTGGGACAGAGGGAGTAGAATTTTAATGTAAAGATTTAAAATATTTTTATTTTTTTATTTTGCATCGATATATACTTAAATAAATAAAAACTAACTTCATTTAGGCCTAACATAAACAAATACGGAGTATCAACTTTTTATAGGTTAAGAGAGTATCTCTTTTTTAAAGAAAGAAAATTTATTTATTCATTGATTGATTGTAAATGAGGTGGAAAAAATATAAATTTTGGAAAAGAGTCCATTTCAAATACACCTATTCAAAAATGGTTAACTCTTAAATTTTATGTGACGGAAATAGGCCAAAAGGAAGATCAATTACACGGGTGTTAAAAAGGCCCAAAATAAATGCCAGATAGTGAGATGATCTGCTTCGTTGTTAAAAAATTGTCAAATCAACATGCCACATGTCAAGATTCTGTGAGTTATTTTTCAAATTTTATATATAAATTTTTTTATTTTGCATTGGTAAATACTTAAATGAACAAAAATTAACCTCATTTAAGCATAACATAAATAAATATAATTTTTTTAGAGATTAAGAAAGTATCCTTTTTTTAAGAGAGAAATTTATTCATTTATTGGTTGCAAACGACGTGAAAAAAATATAAATTTAGAAAAAGAGTCAATTCCAATTACACATGGTTGACTCTTAAATGTTATGTGACGGACATAGGCCAAAAAGGAAAATCATTTCCATGGTTTGAAAAAGACCCAAGATAAATGCGAGAGAATGAGATCATCCGCTTAGTTGTAAAAAAGCTGCCAAATCAACATGCCACATGTCAAGATTCCATGAGTTCAACTTTCAAACGTCCTTTAATATAATATTTGAGAGTGGATTAAATTAGATGATGACATGTGTACTTAATGAGAGTTATTTTATTCACAATCAGCATACTAGTGCGTTTTCCAAGCTGAAGAAAGAAAGCGGAAGAAAGAAAAAAGGAAATTCCCAATCTCCAGTGGAACCTTCTTCGTCGTCCCTTCTTCACTAAATTTTCACTTTGTGAGCGAAATATGGGAAGCTTGAATACAAGGTAATTTCATTATATTCTCAAGTCTTTCTAAAATTCAAATAGTGTCTCCTTCATTCGAGTCATTGAACTGCTTAATTAGTAAGCTTTAATTGATTTGCTTTTTACGGATTCTTAGGGTTTATATTGGGTGTTTCTTGCTCAATCGAAAAAACACACTGGCAGATCTGGAAGCTATTTGTTTTAAATTGTTTTGTTTCTATGCCGAAATGCATTCTAAGCCTTGCCAAATTTCCATTTTCTCCAAATTTTAATGCAATTTCCCCCCTAAATTAACATGGAATTCCATGTTAGGAATTGGGTTGTTTTCTATTCCTAAATTTATATGCAATTTTAGAAAAAATCATTTGAAATTGCATTTTTTTCCTAAATTCGTATGATTCTTTTTTATCTTAATTACTCCGTATTATTGAAATTGCTTTTTTCCAAAATTCATATGAACTTTTTTTTACCTAAATTAGTATGCAATTCTAGAATCTATACTCCTTCGGGGTTGGGACAATGTCTAGACTGGAGGATACTAAAGTTGTTGTTCAACAACTGGATGTATATGTCAGCTTCTTTCACAAAATAGTAATCATTTTAGTGTACATAACACTAAATGTTGGCGATTTTCTTTATGAGCATTTTGTTAGAAATGAGAATTGGTTTCTTATTTAAGTTTTGATGAGTAATTTACTTAGTATAAAAAGATTTTAGACATATTTGTCTCTTGAACTAAAGGAATGCTTTCAGGTTTTCGTTGGTTATTTGAAGAAGGTAAGTTTGTTTCTGTGAGATTGGACTTTTGAGCAATGGGTGGTGTCATGGGTCAGAGGTTTATAGGGGCAATTTGTGGTGTCATATTCACACTCTCGCTCTGAACACTCTCACTGAAAATTGGCATTGTTTTTTAGTTTGAACATGACAAAGAAGACTAGAGATTGATGTCATGGTTCTTGCTGATAGAGGTGTTATTTGTATTGACGAGTTTGATGAGATGAATGACCAAGGTTGCCCGCCTATACATGAGGTTATGGAGCAGCAGACTTTAACAGCTGCTAAAGCTGGAATGCATGCACCATTGAATGCTCGGTGGAGCAAACACTATTCGGGAAGCTTTACTTCATGTCATAGGTACAATATTGAACTCAATCTATACTTGGAATATATTTATAAATTGTATCCCTATACTATTTCACAAAAAAACATTCTTCTTCCTTAAATGACAATAAAATGAATTTCTCTCACTTCTGAATATGTTCTCAATAATTTTATCACAAATTCACATCATTAGGTGATTAAGCATCATGCACTATACTAATTTAATCACATAGTTTTGTTGTTTAGGTATGAGAGAAATTTTGTGTAAATTTCATATACAGTATATCCTGGCTTCATATGGAAAATTTCCCACTGCATTCCTTTTCACTTTATGCCTTTTTACTTTAAGCCTTTTGTGTAAATATTGAAAAACAAGATGTAGCTTCTTTAGTTTCAGGGGGGTGTATTCAATCTAGATTTTATAAGATTCTGATAGATTGTTTAGAGTCTGTTGATTCTGTAAAATCAATGGATTAATAAAAGTTTACGCAGAGTTAACTAGATTTTACTGTATTTTATCAACGGATTTCATAGGATTCTAGTAGATTGTTTATAATCAATGGATTATTTATTCTTTTAAAAATTCATACATTATGCTAACATTAATTATATTTAGGAAATTGAACAAAAACTTAAACTAAAAATAATATATTAAAATAAAAATAAATTATTTTTTAAATATTATTATCATTATTATAAATTTATTAGCACAAAATAATATATGAGTATGTACCATAAAAATATAATACAATACTACAATTCTAAAGTATATGAACCATAAGAAGATATTAAACCAAACATATTTTAGGAACAACTTAATAATAATACGCAAGTACCCAAAAACAATTTAATAAACTAGAGTACTCTTTACTCTCAGCAAAAACAAAGTCAAATAAAACATTTAAAATAAAATCACATAATCCTTTCATTCATCCTAATATATCTTCTCATTTTACCCTCTCATCTTGTGGTGTATCCAACTTAACCGTTCTTCAGGTGACATCTTCAAGAAGACATCTTTTTTTCCTTTGTTATCAAGCAACTCAACCGCCTTAAACTGGGTTTCCTCATCTAAGCCCGGGATATCCTTGATGGCATCCCAAATTGTATATTCTCTTTCTCTTTCTCTTTTCTCTAGCAGGCTATAAATTCCTTTGAAACTTGTAGATATTTCGTTTAGCCTTTCCATGACGCCACTTCCTTCATATGTACTCCTGTTTCTTTTGGTTTGTGTTATTTTTTGCATGGGAACCTCGTGACTTTTAGGAGATAAGAGCGGTGATGTGGAGGGAAAAGGTGGGTCACTTTGAGATTGACTTATGAATGCATCATTTTCCAAGTCATAATCAAGGTCATCTATATGCACATCTCTCTCTTCTCCTGCGCTCAATGTTCTTGCATCAGTTGTACTACCTAACCCAATTGAGTTTTTTCCAAC
>OOIL02003144.1:1341563-1362443 GCA_900332095.2 Cuscuta campestris
TAAGAGGAGACCGAGAAGATGAAGTGAAAGAGGCTTTTGGATTCCACAAAATCCCTGGCCCTTCCTTTGGATTTGCAAAAATCTTTTTTATTTATACTTTAGGCTAAGAATCCACCAAAATCCATTCTTTATAAGAATCCTTGAAAATCTATCAATTTTTCAATATCATTAGATTTAGAAAGACTTTTTAAAATCTCAATTGAATACCTCTAAATTTTATAAGATTTTTTAAAATCCTGATTGAATACCCATTGACTTTTAAAATCCAAAAAAATCTTACAGAGTCTGGATTGAATACACCCCCCTCAATTTTGTTTTCTTCAAACAACCATGCTACACTTACACCAAAAAATGTATTCCAAAGTTACACCAAAGGTATACACTAACATTTTGAGGGTTCACACTGACACAAAATGCTGGTGCGTTTTCAAAAATTAGCACTGACAAAATGCTGGTGTGTTTATATTTTGAGGGTTCACACTGACACAAAATACTGACACAAAATGCTGCTGATGAGTAGATTAATAGTGAATACATGTGATGTGGTAGGTATGTTATAAATTAGTAGGAAGTATAAGTTTTCCATTATAAGTTTCAAAGTTTTGTAATTCCATATATTAACCACTTAAATTTACATAAATACTTAATTTCATAGTAATTCTTATTTTGGATATCTCTTTTTTTTTCGGAACTGATTCTTAATTTAGTACAGAGTAGCATTTATATCGAATATTTTGGTCATGTGGATTCATAGTGGATGCATAAAAATTCAACCGTAAGGGAATATATACCCAAATATGACTCTTGATACTAATTGAGGAATGTGACGAAGGTTATGAGTCTCTTTGCTTGCAGATATGCCTGGAAATCAAGATGATGCTCAAAAGGTTTATACGTGAAAATTTGCCAAGAATGCAGATATGCCATTAATACGTGAATGCTACATCGTGGGATGTAGAAGACTAAACTAAATGCCAGCTTGGCATGTACATGTAAGGTTTATGAACAGGTCTTGGGATGGCTTTGTGATGTGAACAAAGGAGCATGAAGAGCAATTGGAGTGGCTCAGTCAGTTTTTGGTGGGACAATTGGAGTGGCATTGGGGCACTTGGTGCTGTTTCTAATCAACTCAATCGGAAATATCTCTTAGAGCCTTTAAAAACCTATACTTTGAACAAGCAGTTTGACTTTTCTAAATTGGTTGACATTCTTGATCCTGGCTTTTTCTTCCATTTCAATGTGAATCTGGATCTGATTGGTTCCAATGTGCCTGACCAGCCCATTTGGAAACCAAAGAGTAATGGTCAATTTTCTATGCAAGCAGTTAAGCATTTTCTTAGGCCCAACAACTCAGTGGATAATGTTATTATTAATGGTTGGCATCCATGTGTTCCTTTTAAAATCTCTTTCTTGTACTGGAGGGTCCTCTTTCAAAAGCTTCCCATGGATGATTTTCTCATGCATATTGGAATTCCCACTGTCTCTAAATGCTATTGTTACACTCATCCTCATGTGGAAAGTTTGGAGCATGTGTTTTATAATGGGGAACTTGCTCACCAGGATTGGAAGCACTATGAGTATGTGTTTGGTATCCATGGAAATTCTCACACCATCAGACAACATCTACATTTATGGTGGAAGAACAAACTTCATTCCAAGAAACCTGCTGTTAGAGAATTCCTTCAACAGTGTGTCCCTATTTTCATTCTTTGGGGGGTCTGGAGAGCCTATTCTTCTATCAAATATGGGGGCTGTGATTACTCAGTGGCGAGAGTCATCCATCTTGTGGGGAAAGAGGCTGCTGAAGCTGCATCCAGAAAGTGGCCTTCCTTAAATGAAGTTCTTCCCCACTGGAAATCAGTGTTCAAACTTGCAGGTACTTTACCCAAATCCTTTATGATCAAAAAGGTTTGTTGGCAATATCCTGAGGGAGAATCTGTTAAACTTAACCTTGGTGGAGGACAATTTCCTCATCAAACTGCTGCAGCTGCTGTCCTCAGGAATAGCAAAGGGGAATTCCTTTTTGGTTATGCTTCTTCCAGCCCTAAACCAAAGTACATGGTCTATTTGGAAGTTGGAGTTCAAGTTCTAAGTTGGGGACTGGCGCATGGCTTCAGAAGCATTATCATTGAGACTGATGAAGGGGAGGTTCCCTTCCTTCAACTTGGGATTAACCCGGAGCAAGATGACTATTTAAGAAAGTTTCACTTTCTTCTCTCTTGTGTTAAGAGCTCCTTTGAGGTGTGTGAGAAGCAAGTAAACAGACTGCCTCATTTCTTGGTGACATGGAGCTGTAATCAGTCACACTCCTTCCAGTTTTTCTCTGTCTTTGACCTGCCCCTTGAAGCACAAAAGTTACATCAATTTGATCTTAGACAATATCCCAGTTATGCCTCGACCAGTGCTAAACCTGGTAAGGATGATCCCCTCAGTCAGCCCCTTTTGTTGTTCAGTCTGGCATACTTGGTGGGCTATTCTTTACTCCATTGTTTCCACAACGCTTGCTGTTGACTACATTTGGGATTATCAGGAGGACGTTTTTATTCCTTGTTATGTTCTCTCTCTTTTATGGTGGTATGCTCTTGTGAATTATGGTTATGTTGGTGGTTCTATTTGGTGGCATTGTATGGAGCGTTATTCTGTGAAGAATCTTTACAGCTATCTAAAAACCATTACGTTTGCCATGACAATGAAGAATTTTTATTTTCTTCTAGTCTTGGTGGGTATGGTTTTGTGTAGTTGGGTAGGACCAGCTGTGTTTTGCTCCGGTGTGAGTGTGGTCCTACCCTTTTTGAAGTACCTGATTGTGAGGTTGTGCTCTTTGGCCATTGTGCTTCGTTTGGACTTGTTGTGTTGTTTTGTTGTTAGGACAGTATGTGGCACTGGTCATGCTGTAGTATAGGGGTTTTGTTGCTAGTTAGGACCTTCTTGTGGCCTTGGGCAAGCCTTTTTCTAGGTTTCCTTACCCCTTACTTTTGAGGTTTGTCCCCCCCAGAAGGTTTGTCTTCCGTATGAGGAGATGGCTTTAGGCCTCGGTTTGGTCCTCCCCTCCTTTTGTATCCTCATGCTTTCTTAATAATAGCTGGTAAGGGTTGCCTAGACCTTACCCCACCGAGTTTGGTGGTTTGCCCGCTGGGATAAAAAAAATATTTTTGGTGTGGTCACATTCCCCCATCTCCCCCAACTCAGCCTCATAGATGGGTTTGCCAACCCATACCTCATAGACTAAGAAAGTATTATTATTGTTCCATGGGCTGCTCTTTTTTATGCATTTTGAAGGTCAAAAATAGCAAAATCATTTAGAGTGATCAAGGAAAAAGAGATTATATAATTAGAAATCATCTTAAATAGAATTAAAACATAGAGAAAAGTACCAAAATATGACTTTCATGTTTTTTTCTGGAATAGGACTTTGCACTGTGGTAATGTGACTTTGCATTGTGGTAATGTGGCAGTGTACATGTGCAAATTACTATACTTTCTTGGTAATGTATATGACCATGTTTGGTAATGTAAGTCCTATTTCGGGAATAAAAACATAAAAGTCATATTTTGGTATATTTTCAATGTTTTAGTCCTACTTTGGTCTTTCTCCCTTATATAATCAATTAAAGCTAAATTTTATAGTTGGTCCTTCAAGTTATTGCATAATTCATTTTTTATATATTCATTTTAATTGAATTATTGCTAAAAAATCATACTTAGTTAATTGTAACAAGCCACAATTTTATAAATACATTAAGACTAAGTGATTATTTTTTTTATCAAAATAAACTCATAAAAGCAAAAGCAACTTATTTAATTTAAAAAATTAGAGTAATTAAATTAAGGTAAGAGTATCTATTATAATGGACCTATATTATTTGATTCATTCCTTACTATAATATTTGACAGTCATGTAACTAAGATGTTGACAAGTATCATCTTACATGATAAATTTCAAAGGACATGACATATGAATAAATTACATGTAAATTACATGACATGTTTTAAATGCTCATTCATCATTTGTGAAAAAATTTATTTATGATAACCTTGAGAAGTTGATGAGTTTAAAAATATATACTCCGGAGTATTTTATATTTAAAAAATTATAGACTTTTGAACTTATTGAGAATTATGTAACTGAAATAAAACTTATATTTATCTTAAAAAATTAAATGAATTATTCATTAAAAAAACTAATCATGATTAGTCTGTGACATTCTTCATAAAATTACAATGGTATTAGAAATATTTTGAGTAAAATATAATTTTTTTAAAAACCATTAATCTATTTTTTTGTATGAAAATTTATTGAGTTAAAATATAGCTCATCTTATATCACCTAAATAAAATAAATATGAAAAATTTATCAAATAATATTAGTTCTTTATGGGTGTTAATAGTATACTCAATAATTTTAATAACAAAAACTCTATGATTTAATTTATTCCAAAACTTTTTTTAATAATTATAATTTGCTTAAATATATAACAGAGAATACAAAAAATACGATAGTCTTTAATACTTTATTTATGAATCAAGTAGTGTTCATAAAATATAAAAAATTTATTTTAAAATGAAAATATTTATAAAAAAAAGGAAATATAACTTTTAAAATATTTTTTTTCATCATATTTTAGTAGGAATTTTTAGGCCTTTTATTTTTCTTTACTAGAACATAATTTTTCATTGGAAAAAGTATAACTCCCTCTTTTACAAAGACCACTAGATTTTTTTTTTTAATTTGTTTAACGACATTGATGCAAGAAGTTCTCATTTTATGACAAATATAAGAAAATACAATTGTATGATTTCATTCACATCATTTGATGGAAAAATACAAAAGTCTCAGAACAATGGCCGAGCATCTCCGCAGTTTACATTAAGGGGAAAAATGATCACAATATTGGATCTTTATTGGCATAAGAGGGTGTTGTTCCAAAATTCACTCAATTATGCATATATTATACCTGGAATGAATTCTCAAACACAATGAGTCACTACAGGTACTTAAAACATGTCATGTAATTTATTCATATGTCATATCATTTAAAATTTGTCATGTAAGATGACAAACAGAAGGAGACATTACATACCACGGATGAATTTGGTAACGTCAGATTCTGGATTATCGTTTAAGTTTCAAAGGAGACAATTTCTAATATCTTTATGTTTTGGCATGACGATCAATAAGAGTCAAGGTCAAACATTATCATTTGTTGGAGTATTCTTGACCAAATCAGTATTTACTCACGGTCAATTTTATGTTGCAGTTTCACGAATGAAAACTAAGAAAAGATTGAAAGTCTTAGTTTTAGATGACAATAATAATCCTTGCAATTACACCAAAAATATGGTTTATCCTGAAATTTTCCAAAAAAATTGGATGTAATTAATACATTTATACGCTCTTTTCAATTTTTAAATATATGAACTTTAGTTAGCATACTCTATTTATGTCATATCATTCATTAAACTTCTAACATTGTACTACCTCCGTCCCACTCTTTTTGTCCAGTTTTGACTTTTGGAACTATATCTAAGCACTTTGACTCATCAAATTCTCTCAATGTGTAAGTCTAAAAATAGTCATGTGTGATCTTGTTTGATTTGTCTTAACATATAGATTATTAATATATAATTTTTATAATTTTTTAATATACAAATTATAAGATAAAATGGATTAAATAAGTGCATTGGATGGTGTGTAAAAATGAAAGTGGACAAAAAGAGTGGGACGGAGGGAATATATTAAAATTGGCTATATATTTTAATCATTTACTAAAACAGAAAATTTAACAGAGTTAAAAACAACATCCGTTCGACCCCGTGCGTTGTACAGGTTAAATACTAGTTATAATATAAAGATTCCTTCCCTTTCGACACGTCCCAAAATTATCCTTAGATTCCAATATTTGGTATAGAAAAGGAGGTTTCGAACAAATTGTATTGAGGGTTTTGGAGCGAGGCTTTACCAAGCTTAGTTTTCATCAACATAAATTAAATGTTTCACGTTTACGTTACTCCGGTTTTTATTAAATCTTCTATAAATATCAAACTGCAAAGCCTTTCAAACAGCATGAGGACAGTACTTCTAAATGCATTTGAGAGCTTCACATGACAGATTATAAAAACCAAACTGCATACATAGCCTTAAAAGTTGATGGGAATTAAAAAGAGCAAGCAATTACAATGTTACTTTTGTTTCAGGAGAGTATGTGTTTCTCTCTCTCTAAATAACCTGCAAAGAAAACATCTATGCAGTTCCTGTAGAAATGGTGAAGAAACAACAGTCTTGGTCAAACCCGGTTGTACGCAACTGACTTGCTGAACAAACGTCGGATGTAAGCAACTTGAAGCAAACTAGCAAGAGCAAGCAAAAGATACTCCCCAATCGTGTAGAAAATGACTCGCCTTCTTGTACTCTCATTTGCTTCATAAAAACATAAATTTCAATTAAGTGTGGGGTATATCGATTATAGGCACAAGGTAGAGCCTAGAGCGCATAGCTAATTGAAGTTTGAGAGCTTTTGCTATCATAACCAAACACAATAAAACTATTATTTATTAGCACACACAGGAAATTGATAGGGAGTGTAATCTCACAGAATCTTAGATTCAGAACCCAATAAGTATACTAAGTTCTAATCAATCTTTCTCCATCCAGACAAGATAAGCAGCTCAATACTTTTTGTGCTTCTCATTTCCCAGAATCCACATCAAAGTGAAAACTAGCATAGCATTATATCTGATGCAATGGGTGCATTAGGGAATCCTAGTTAACATGCTATCTCTAACCCTATTATCAGCCAAGATTTGCCTATCCTAAGACTAAATGAGAAGTCAATACACAAACACTTCTGTACATAATCAATGCTTCCTTTAAAATCCAGTATTATTTGGTTCAGTGATAAGTGATAACATAGGAAAAGTAACAGACCAAATGAGTAATACTATGATCCCAAATAGTAATCTAGATCAAGGCCTTACTATGACGATGGCGAGCATCACGTGCTTTCAAATACTTCTGCTCAGAGGTAACTGATTCCAATGCCTCCCTCAGTTCAGCAATTTTAACATTAATGGGATCCAAATGTTCTGCAATAAGAATCGATTTCAAATCATTTCCAATATTATAAAGGAACCCGTAGAAAACTCCATTGTCATGTATCAATCAATATTTTACTGACTTCAAGTTTCATAGGGCTGGATAAGTTAATATGGAGAATATAACCAAAACATGAATTGAAGAGCTATAAGTATTGAATATTAAGATAGTACGCTACGAGCCTCATGAGCCTTGCTAGTTAGCCGCCCCCTTTAGATAGCATAAAAATATAGGAGAAACTAGTTGTAGGAGAGGATACTAGGATAGCAAATGGTTTGTGTGTGTGTAGATGAGCAGTAAAGTGAAGGGGATACAATTGAATTCTTATTTTTCAACAAATAGAAAAGATAGGGACAAACCGTCCTTGGCAAGGTCATGCTCATTAGGAATGTGGCCAACATGTATGTAGAAAGAGACTGTTTCTGGTGTTGAATATGGATTGTGAAAACAAAATTTGTACATCCCACTTCTCGGGGCTTTGAACTCAAATTTATCACCAGATGTTCCTTTCATTGTGTGCACGACATTGTCTCCAGGTGATGTTACCTGCAGTAGAGAGAGAAAAATAGAGACGGATCATTAATATTCCATTTTCGACTGTATTCGGCAGGAGCTGTCACAGTATTTTAACCAAATAATTACCCAACTACCCAATATGCAATCAATAAAATGCAATAACTCTACATAAATCTTACGATATAGTCATTGTTGCCACATGGATTTGCGCCAATTGCACTTGCAAACTCTGATGTTTCGCAAATAATATAGCATTCTAAAGTTAGCAATCTTTGTAAAATAACACACATATTGACCTATTTGGGGTCAATATGTCTGTTTTCTGTTTTTTGAGTCTTATAGGTTGTAGCTAGTATGAGTATGTGTGTGTCTTATGAATGTGATCTTGCTTAGTTCATGCTAACGTGTTTTCTTTGTTTGTCCTATTGTACTCGAGCCGAGGGTCTCTTCGAAATAGCCTCTCTATTGCCAAGCAGGGGTATGGTCTACATAAACACGCCCTCCCTAGACCCTACTTTCAAGGAATTCTACTAGGTTTGTTGTTGATGTTTGTTGTATTGATCAATTTGGGGTTTGTTTGGTTTGTTTTTTGGTAAGAGATAGCAGGGGTAAGGTCTACATAAACACACCCTCCCAAGACCCTACTTTCAAGGAATTCTACTAGGTTTGTTGTTGATGTTTGTTGTATTGATCAATTTGGGGTTTGTTTGGTTTGTTTTTTGGTAAGAGTTTGGAATCAAGAATGTGGTTTAGAAGGTACTCCATCTATCCCCTTTTATCTTCTCATTTCTTTTTAAAGAAAAAAGTGTATGGTTAAATATCAATTTTCTCTCCTTTGCACAAAAAGTGCAACCACACAATTTAACCTTTCTTAAACTCCAAGAAAAAAAATGAGAAAATTAAATAGGGGCGAAGGAAGTATGAGCTTAGATATGATAGATGAGTGTTCGGATTGTATTCAAGGAATCAAATTCGATAATAGCACTGTTTATCTTCTCAACAATTCATCAACCTCCGGAACACCCAAGCTGCAGGCATATATTGGCACCTCCATCGCTAACCGAAGCCCAGCTCTCCGGCGGCTACACAGCCTGGATGCTGCTAAAATAATGATAAAAAGAAAAGAAATATAGTTTGATTCAATCCTTTTTTCATCTAACACTTCTCCGCCATTTCTTTTTTCATTTTTTTCAACTCAATTGTTTGCGGCGGATAGTTGCAGTGGAGGGGACGACCAAGGTTTGATCGTCGATGGTCGCCAGGAACAGCGCAGCAAAGAGGGGACTGTGACGAGGGAAGCCAGTCAGGAGTTGGAATGAAAATTATAAAAATGCCAACCACACTGCCCCTTGATGGACAACATGATCTATGTCTAGAATTGGTGTAGTAAAAAGTAAGGGCCTTTTTTTCCAAATAACCCCTCATTACATACATTTATAGATAAATCATGTCCTTCTCTGAGATGCAATGAAAGGGTCCTATAATCTTTCAAGTGTGCAAACAAGGAGTAAACTAAGTAAACTACACTTGTAACTTATCAGTCACTTGCATTTTCTCTTCCACAACATTGAAAGTGGGAATGCTGCCCCAAGCTGCCGACAGAAAACCCAACCCAGTTGCCGCTGCACTGGCTCCTCCTCCATCACTAACGAAGCCCCAACTCACCGGAAGCTACACAATCTATGAAGCCACAAAATCATGATCGAATAAAAAAGAAATATACGACTCAAATGTATTTTTGTCCAATACTTTTCTTCCATTTCTTTTCCAAAATTTTTTAAATTCAATTGTTTGCGGAGGATAGTTGCAGCGAACGTGACGACAAAGGCTCGGCAGTCAATGGTTGCCAGGAGCAGCGCAGCAAAGAGGGGACTGCAAAGAGTGAAGCTGATGAGGAGTTGGAATGAAAAGTATAAAAAAACCCAACCATGCCGCCCCTTGACGGACAATATGATCTATTTTTAGGATTGTTATAGTAGCTAGTAAGGGCCTCTTTCCAAATAACCCCTCACAGCATACATTTCTGGATAAATCATGTCCTTGGAAATGAAATGAAAGGGTCCCATAAGCCATCAAGTGTGTAAACAAAGAGTAAAATAAGTAAAATACACTAGTAATTTATCAGTCGCTTGCATTTTCTCTTCCACAACAATGAAAGCTGGAATGCATAGGATAGAATTGAGCTTGAGCTCTAATTCATTCATTATTATAAGCATAGGATCTCCTGTCCCCAACCTTTGAACTGAATATACTGTTATGCTATCATCATTGTCATTTCGCACTTTTACCTTGGTATATATTTAGGCTCATGAAAGGTCTGGGGTCTATTTAGGATATATTTATGATATCTATACCTTTTATTACTTGAGAATCTGCACAAAACATGTACTGACATGGATTGCCTCATTACTCGATGTTTATTTTCTGGATTCTTGTGAACAGCTCCTTGACTAAAATAATGTACCCCCGAGTATGTCATAACTCATAACATATTCAAAGTATCATATATAAGAGAAAAATAAAGGCATACAATCCAGCATTCTACTAGCATCTAATCAATAAAATTTGAATTTCCAAACAAGATATATGTACTTAAACTTTCTCATTTAACTTTTCCTATAGAGATATGGGCAAAATCCGTCATTACCACTCTTTGATTCTTCAAAATTGAATAAATCTGGTTAAAGTTTGAGCAGAAACAAATTATGCAGAAGTAAAAGAAGCTAACTCCAACATATACAATTTACATCTTTCTCAACCAAATATAATTTAACAAACTAAATAATATCAGCAGCGAATTTATTACCAGTAAACCTACATCATGACAATTTGAAAAGATACCACAGAAATCAGCGTGGATGCATATATATATGTACACAAAAGGGAGATTGAACCATCGAAATCTTACGGTAAAATCAATGCCGGGGTGATCCGAGCTCCAGAAGATATCGTGATCGACGACGACAAAGTTGCCGGAAATGGTGTCGCCTTCGTACAGAACGTACTCATACACACATTCGACGTCGTTTACAGTGACAGATAGGGCAGAGAGATCGGAAACGAAACTGAGCAGGATTGTCACCATCAGAGAACAAACTCGGATTCTGGCTAGAATTTCCATTTTCTACAATTTCACAGCGTTTCTTCGCCGAATTATTTTCTCAACTGACGCCTGTTTTCGGAGCGGAGATGGGGAACCGCCTTCTCATTTAGGTTTCAATATCATATAGAATTGCGTCACTACGTTGTCGTTTCATAATTGATACTCTACAATTCAAGGTCTAATTTGATTTTTGATAATCCGTCTCGTTCGCTTAATCTGATCTGATTTGATTTTTTTAAATAATGATATGGTATGATCTAATCTAATTGATTTTGATTTGATCTGATTTTGATCTAAATGGATCTGATTAGATCTAAATTTGCTTCAAATGAAACTTAATATTATTACTCCCCCCATGTAAAAAAGATTGCCACGTTTTGATTTTTTAATCAAATTGTGGCACTCTTTGACCGCAAATTATGGAAAAAGTATAGTTAATTATAACGTAGAATTAGTAAAATTGAGTTTATTTAAAAATATAGTTTTAAAATATTTAATTATTTTAAACTATATTTAGTTCATAGATAAAGGTTGTCACAGTTTGACCAAAAAAGTCAAATTATCACAATATTTTAGAGACGGATGGAGTACTATAATTTAATAACTTTTAAAAATTATAATTATCATTGATATTATAATATAATCAATAACTTTTATCCTAGAACTATTAGATTTATGAAATAAAAATAATCAATTCATATATACATTAGAATAAAAAATCATGGGCAATAACCAATAATTGAAAAATTTAATAATTTAATTTTTAATATTCAATATACGAAAGGGAGAGTATTAATTAAAATAGCCAATTATTAGGGAATACGAATGTTATGCTACAATATTTAATTTTTTTTAAATCTTACATAATAAATTTATACTATAAAATATGAATAAAAAATTTATGCTACAAAATATTACATTTTTCCTAAATTAAAAATAAAAAATTAAAAATTTATGTGTATAGTTGTCACGAGCACTATCTCCGAATCCTAATTGCATTATACTTGGTGGTGGGTGTGGTAACCAAAATTTTGATTCAAACAAGCTATGGCTCCACACTATTCCATCATGTGCACTATCTTTGAATCCGACATTGACAAATATGAAAAGACTATCAAATGATAGGTGCAATAATAATAATAAGCCGGGGTGGGTGTTATACTTTTTCAAGACTAGACATAATCCTCCATGACTTCATATATATCCCTTCTTACAAGTTCATAACAATAATAAGTAGCAATTATTATTATTAATATTATTATTTTTTTATTATTCTAATTTGAATAATCTGATCTAGCCGGATCTCATCTAATCTGATTTAATCTTATTTGATCTCATTTTAATAAGAATAAGTAATAAGCAGAAAAATAAGTTGAATGAAACATAGCCTTAGGTTGCCTTGAGTTAGCATTTCTGATGTGATTTGATCATATTCGATCTAATTTGATTAGATATGGTCTAATCTGATGATATTTGATATGGTTTGATTTGCTATGATAGTAGTTATATTTTAAAATGTTTTTGATCTGATTGGATCTAATCTAATTGAATCTTATCGGAATAATTAATAAAATGACCATATATTTGTTTTCTTAAAAGGAAAAGGAATAAAATTTTGGGACAACCCAAATAAGAAAGAATGAAGATAAATATGGGAATGATTGAGTAATTCTTAAACTTTCAAAAATTGTGAAATAGTCATTGTAGCAAAAAAAATCTGAGCATAACTAGTCCATCTCTTAGGGACTACGTGAAGTGTGCACAACATGTGTAACAAAGATGTCAAACATACAACAGTAAGAAAGAGTTGATTCAAAGCTTTAGTTGGAACGCTTAAACCAGAATACATTCTCTTCCATCTTTTGGCTCAACACTCATAACAACTTCATGTCCTCCGGGCGGATCCAGGTTAAGACTATGGGGGAGGGGGGCACCAACCCCAGTTAATTTTTTTTATTTTCAATCTATAGTGAAAAATCTAAAAAATTGTAAGAAATTAAAAAATTGCCTCATGCAAAGTGTAGGACCTCAGGCGCTACCAACTCTTCTAAAACCAATTGGTGTTAGAAGAGGCGCATACCCTAGCCTTATAGTGCATTCAACACACAAGCGCCCACGACATTCGACTGTGACTTGGCCCACATAGCCTCCGCCACGGGACATGATTCGAGCCTGCTCCTCGCTCCGATACCAATTGTAAGTTCGTGGGGGCGCAGCGGAAATCACTAATGAAAGCTATGCAAACAAATCATCAAACTATGCTGCAGAGAAGACGCTGCATCACTGTCACAGTAACAGATGATGGACAGTGTACTATAACACTTCTCTGTCACAAGCACACATAGAAGCAGATGATGCAGAGGGCGTTACAGCGCCTACTGGACAGAATGCTGTAACTATAAAAGCGTAAAAATGACACCAGATATGTTTACGCAGTTCGGAGAAACTCTCCTAATCTGCGGGGCCCACGTCCGTGTAATAGTCCTCCACTAAATCACTAGATGCAAGTTACACCGGTACATAACAACATGATGAGACACACTTCTCCGAATTGTTATGACAAAACTTCTAATCTAGGATTTCTAACCCGGATTCTGTTCAGATCCGCTTTGGCTATCACATCTCCACCGAGATCACGAGGACAAACGTGTTGGCAGCACACTCGTTCAGCTCTAATTCATCTCCTGGACATCACGATCTGTTTGGCGTTGAAGATCTCCTCCTTCATGTAGATCGTAACCTTCTTCACGCATGGGAAGCTCCGGGATGCGACGAGAACGCTCTACATCAGCGTATATTCTTTGTTTTCCCTCCCAATCGCTCCGAGTAATTCCCAGGGACCTGCTGCGTTTTTATAGGCTCCTCTTAACACAATCCTAGTAGGAATAGGATAGTAGAAGTTGGCTTGAACTCTACTTCCTTCATCTTGATCCACAAGTAGCCTAAAGAGTTGGGATTCCTTAGCATGTACAGCTGGAGTTATTATCATGTAATCACAGTCCCAATAGGTCTCTAATTCAGATTGCAGCTTAAAATCCCGTGCTCAGACCTCTGATCCCGAACAGTGTGTTGCAGCATCGTGTTGTAACATCTTCTGTGTCAACCTCAAAAACTGCAGCAACTCTAGAAGTCTAAATAAAATATACCTCTCCTAACAAATAGAGGTTTCTACCTAGTAAAACACCTAACAAATATATGATTCTATTTTGCCAAAAGATTAGCCAACACCATGGAACTAACACAAAGAAGCCCAGAGTCAAAAAAATTTATTTCAAAACAAAAACAAATTGTTAAAATATTTTAAAAGTAACATATTTGAAATATGGTAATCATATTAAGTTATCTCATACTTTGTACGTCACAGGGCGGTCCTGAGGATTCATCAACAAAATACTATATGCAATGCAGGCATTCTGGTAACAACCAAGTTCTTTTAAATGCTTCAAAACATCTATGGCAGGGGCAGATCCAATGCTTAGCTATGGGGGCAGTGGCCCCCAATGAACATATTTAAATATTCTTCAAAAAAGAAAAAAATTGGGGTTGATTTCATGGATGCCCCCAGTAAAAAATTCTTGGTGCCCCCAGTCAAAATTCTTGTGCACCAGTCCAAATGTTAGTACATGGCCCAACTCTATTTTTTTATTAGTAAAAATTTTATTTTATGGCCAAAAGCCCCAACTAAATTGCCCAATTCTTTATTTCTCAATTTTGGTTTAAAAAGACTAAAATAATCCAATGGCTAATGGAAACTTTTGAAACCAAAAAATGATTTTTTTTGTTATTTACTATTGTCATGATGTCATCTAGTATCCGTCTAGTTTGATATTAACGAATCAAATTGAACAAACTCTGATCATCAATTAAATTAAAATTGTATAAGATATTGGTACAAAAATAATTTTATTAGATTTATCTTATCGAAAACTATCATTTCTTTATATTAATACACTACTTCTGCCCTTGAGTATTAATCTAGTTTGGACTTTTTGAAGTTAGTCATTTTCGATCTTTGACCTCAAATTATATAGAAATTTTATGATATATCTAGATAAAGCAATATTTTAAAAATATTGTATGAAATAAATCTAATAAAATCATTTTTAATTTTTATCAATATCTAATATCAATTTTATTTAATTAGTGGTCAAAGCTTTACAAAAAAAAATCAAAATTAGACATATAGTCATGGACCAAGGTAGTGCAATATAAACTTAATATAATTAATTTTTAAATTTCATTCAAATTGACCTTTTTCATTCAAACTAGATGAATACTTCAAGGCGGAAGAATTACATTACATTAAAAAAATTTGTAGACGTGCTGCCTCTAAACCCCGTCTCGCCATTGTTGCTATTCTTCTTCAATGGTGCCCCTAGTGATATGTTGTCCTAGATCCGCCACTGAATTCTATGGGATTGCTAAATTCACTGGTTTGTAATGTGTTGAATGATTTCAACTCCATGTAAAGCTCTTCAGCATCAATATCCGATTTTTTTTCAAACTTGAGTGCATTTTCAAGTTGATGGCAAAACAACTTAAGCTCTTTTTCTTCAATTCCACTCAACTTATGTGAAAACAAAAACCCAAATAATCTCTCATAGTCTTTGAATTGTTCAAATCTCATCTCAAGAGAAGATATGGCTGTATCCACAACATAAGAGAAGAAATTGACCCTGAAATTCTCTTCATTTGTAAATGAAACTTCTTCGCTACTTGAACTCTCATCAACTCCTTTTTTCCTTCAAATCAAACGCTTTTCTGGAAATATCGAAGGTATATCCATTTCAGCAGCTATCTCCTTTGCTTCATCAATTGCTTTTGAATAACCAGTTTCTCTATAACCCTTGAAGTAGTCAATCAATCCATTTATCTCTTTAATAGCAATATCAAGATGCATATCCTTTGATTGTAACTTCTTGCTCAGTATATTTACCTGGTTTAATATTTGATACCAAATAACAATTGATACCAAAAACTCAAATTCACTAAGATTTTCTGCTAGTGACTTTGTTGTATGAACAATTGTACTATCACTATCTTTTTCTTCAACTTCAAGCAAAGCTTCTTGTGCATCGGCAAGTTGCATTCTAATTGCCTTAATACTCTCAACATGACTTTCCCAACGAGTTTGAGATAATGGCTTAAGACTCCAACCTTTAACATTATCTTTCAAAATTTGCCACCGACTAATTGAATGTGCAAAGATAGTATAAATTTTTTGGATGGCTCCAAAAAAAATCTTCCCTTTAACACAACTCTGAGCCATATCACATAATGTAAGATCAAGAGAATGACAACCAGGAGTGTAAAATGCTCTAGGATTGACATCCAAAAATCTTTTTTGAACTCCTTGGTGTTTTCCTTTCATATTTGCCCCATTATCATAACCTTGACCACGAATATCATCAATTTCAAGACCAAGAGACTTTAACTCCTCAATTGTGACATCAAATAGTCCTTTTCCGGTGGTATCATTAACATTTAAGAAGCCTAAAAAGGACTCTTCCACAGTAATAGAATTACCTGAAAAATTTAAATACCTCACTATCATACTCATCTGCTCTTGGTGACTTATATCAGGGGTACAATCAAGTATGATTGAGTAGTACTTGGCTTCCTTTATCTTCTTGATGATTTCCTTCTTAATCTCTTGGGCTAAATCAAGTATGAGCTCATTCTGGATCTTGTGCCCGAGATAATGCACATGAAGCTCATCATTTGTGATTCGTCGAACATGCTCTCGAATAACTAGATCAAACTCTTGTAACATCTCAATGAGACCCAAGAAATTTCCATTACCTATTAAAAACTAAACATAATTAAGAAACATGACACTTTATGCAAGTGGAACATTTAAAAGTAAAACACTTTTTAACTCATTACCTTTTTGATACAATCTATCTTTTGAGCCACGGAATGCTAAATTATGTTTAGCCAAAAACTTCACTAATGCTATGATTCTGAAAATGACTTGTTTCTAGTATTCTCTCTCTTTCTTGCATTGCTCGTGCTGAACTTTATCAATTGTTTCATTCAGCTTCAATCTTTTACGCATATCAAGCCATCTATTCACATTGGAGAGATGATCCATTGAAAGTTCGTGTTCTTTGACTCTTCTATGAGCATGGTGCCAATCTGAATAACCTTAACCATCCAATTTTCCTTTTGGAATTCCTGTTCTAAACAGTTTACAGCAAAAACAAAATATCTGTTGAAATATTAGAATAATAATATTGCTCCTTGAATTATGGAGTACATGATAGAGTATATATAGGAGAGACTCCTAACACAACTAGGAATAGAGAATGGAAACTAACTAACATACAACATCTACCACAAATAGGATTAGGAAACTGACTAATAATGAAACACTACCATAACCAATACTACAAGAAGTACTATTAATATTATTGTCTAACATCCCCCCTCAAGCTGAACTCTGGCTGAAGCAAGAGGAAGCTTGGCACTAGCTGGAAACTAGAAACTTTGAGAAGAGAGAAGTCTGACATGCGCCGGTGGCTGCTCACGTCGTTGGAGAAAAGAGAAGTGTGACGCGCGCCAGTGGCTGCTGACGTCGTTGGAGAAGAGAGAAGTCTGACGCGTGCTGGTGGCTGCTGAGGTCGTTGGAGAAGAGAGAAGTCTGACGTGCACTGGTAGCTGCTAACGTCGTTGGAGAAGAGAGAAATTGACGTGCGCTAGTAGCTGCTGACGTCGATGAAGAAGAGAGAAGGTTGACGTGCGCTTGTAGCTGCTGACGTCGAAGAATAATAGAGAAGGCTACTGGAGGTGCCTGTTTGACTGAAGATTCTTGACATTTTTTGTCTTTTTCTTGGATCCGGGCAATGCCCTATTTCCTTCTTGAAGGGGTGAGTTGTAGAGGTCTTATTTCCTCTTTCACTACTTCCCCTCTTGGCTTTGCTTTTGTGCTGATTTGCTTTGGATTTTTATTGGTTCAACAGAAGAGAAAGAGAAGGGAGGTTGATGATTAGAATGAGTGATTTTAGAGAGAAAAAGTAGGTTAAGAATTGGAGATGGAAAAAAAAATTGGGTCTGAAATTTTGATATGGTGAATTGGAGAGAAACAACAATCATTTTTTTTCTCTTTTTTTGAGAAGATAGGATAATCTGAGAGAGTTTGTGAGAAGTTGAGTTTTTTTGATGAACCATGGAGATGACAAGAGAGAAGTTTCTCCTTTGATAGTTTTTTTTGTGTGATTTCAACAAGGGTTTTTTTTCTTTTTTTCATTTGAATGGAGAAGTTGATTTGAGGATAAAGAAGAAAAAGAAAATAGAGGTGGATAGGGTGAAGCCGCAGTCGCCGGAATTACCGGCGGCGGCGGTGGGAGCAAAGAACTCTTTTAGGTCACCAAGAGCGGTGGCTCCGATACCATGTTGAAATATTAGAATAAGAATATTGCTCCTTGAATTATGGAGTACATGATAGAGTATATATAGGAGGGACTCCTAACACAACTAGGAATAGAGAATGGAAACTAACTAACATATAACATCTACCACAAATAGGATTAGGAAACTGACTAATAATGAAACACTACCATAACCAATACTACAAGAAGTACTATTAGTATTATTGTCTAACAATATCTTGTCAACTTCTTTCGAATATACAAGCCAATCTCTATCACACTTCTCCATATTTGGTAAAGTTTTTGTATATAATGCCGCAGAAAAACGTCTACCATTTTGTCCATCTTTGTCGTATGGACCATAGTGAATACTATGATATCTTTTTGGACCTTAGCTTTCTCCACCAAAAGTTTAATCTCTTCAGAATTAAGTCCTTCTCATCTTCTTGGATCAAATATATCAACAACATATGCACAACACTAACCATAGGCTCAAGATGTTCTTCTGCATCTTCTAAATTTTCTTCCTCTTCTTCTAATTGTTCATCCTCTTCAACATGTTCTTGCTCTATTTGTAAATGCTCTTGCTCTTCCATCTCTTTTACTTCTACTTCTTCGTCTCCAGCAACAGGTTTCATAAAGTTATATAGAGCTCCGGCTTGAGACTTTCTCATTTCTTCATCTCGTTTTCTTTTTTTTCTGTTTTGACTACCGGATAATTGTTTAGAAGTCATAGCTATTGAATTATTTCTGAAATAAAATCCAAAATCATAAATTCTACTAAGTAAAATCAAGAATAAAAAACTGAAAAAAAGCAAGCAAATAAATAAATAAATAAATCATAAATTAATATTAATTCGTCAATTTTTCTTTTTTTAATTGTTTTTTTCTTTTTCAGTTGTAATTTTTTTATAAATCATAAATTCATATTGATTCATCAAAAACTAGTGAAGCCAATTCTTTCAAGGTTTTGTCTAATAAAATCCTGGCTTGGTCTTCCAAAATAGAGTGACCCAACCAGAGCTCTAGAGAATCTGGAAGCAAGAAAACATACCTCTTCCTTTGAGAAGACTATGCAGGGTTGCCCTTTGTGTTTTTCCACTTCACGAAAAGGGAGCGCTATGGGCGTGACCTAGTGTGAAGATGCCACTATAGCTGTTGCATAGCTTTTGCGCAGTTTAGGTGTGTTGGGGTTCCATTATTTTGCTGCAAGTTGAATGTGAGTGTTTTTTGAAACTGAGGTGGGGTGAACGGTTGAAGGGAGCGCGGGTGTGGTAGATGTTGAGGGGTGGCCGGAAGCCTGCCCGGAGGAGGCCGCCGGCATTGATTTACGGTGAGAAGGGGGTAGAGAATATATATATATATATATATATATATATATATATATATATATATATATATAATATCAGATGGAGAAGTTAGAGAGAAGGAAGAGCTTTCCGGCCTCCCTTCCGGCCATATTTCCGGCAGGCAGTAAGCGCCCAGAGAAGGACCAGTCCCACAGATTTGTCAAACACTTCTCAGATCTTTTTAAGCAATCTAACACCCAAGCAGTTGGAAAAGTTGAAGGCTTTTATAACTCATGCCCATCAGTGAGTTTCAGTCAAGAGGAAGAGATGCATTTGGCCAGTAAAATGCATCACTCTGCTGTGGGCAGGTTCAAAAGGGAGGTAAACCTCGCACATCTAAAGGAACTCCTTATTAAAATGGGGTTCAAGGCTTTCAAAATAAGGAGAATCAACAAGTTCGATGTCCTTTTCACTTTCAAAGAAGAGAATGACTACCTACGATTCCTTCTTAAGAAAACATGGCATGTTCATAATACCCCTTCTATGTTTTTAAATGGAGTACTGAATACAAATCTACTGAGGATTGTCCCATTTATCCTGTTTGGGTCTCTTTTGAAAAGCTCCCTCTTCACCTCATTGACTTCTAGTCTCTTTTCACCATTAGTTCATTATTGGGGAGACCTGTAAAAATGGATGATTTCACAGTCAGTAGAGATAGGAGGGAAAGTGCAAGAGTGTGTATTGAGATAGATTTATCCATCCCCCCTCCCTCCAAAATTCACATCAGACTTGGTGCTCGGGACTTATTTACCAATTGTGGGTATGAAGATAGACCTCTGTACTGCACCCTCTGCAAAAAGCTTGGTCACAAGCATGATTTTCATGCTCTAAACCAAAACCATTTACCCACCGGAAAAGCTCCCTCTGGCAAGGGTAAGACGGGCATATCTCCTGAGTATCAGAATGGATGGGTGGAAATCAAGAGAAAAAAGACAAATGGAAACAGGGCACCCAATCAATCAGAGCACAATAATAATACAGTCAGACAGGGCCCCACCATCTTTGAATGGAAAAAGAAAGGATATGTGAACCAAAACACCAATAATTTCATGTTGCTGGACCTACTGGATAATTATGCTGGAGAATTACCATGTAATGTGGAGAGTGAATTATTGGGTGACAAGGTTAATCTTACCAATCCCTCCGACCCCCCACTGCAAGAGTTCAACCCAATTTTTCCATCCCTTTCTGAAGCAAAAGCCTTTGCTTCCAAAAAAATGCTTGTTACTTCCAAAACTACAGTTAGTACTGGAATGGCAAAAGATCAGCCAAGGAAAGGTTCCTTTGATGACTGTCTTCATAATCACTCACCTGAGAAGGGACTTGCCATGCTTATTGAGGAAATCCATGATACCAATATGCAGGAGATGGTGCCAGATACTAGAGATTATGGATACCACTCTGAGGGTGGAAAAAGTAGTGATATTCTTGATCAATCTGCATTAACTC
>OOIL02003144.1:1371977-1392616 GCA_900332095.2 Cuscuta campestris
TGGTGACCTGCGTGTAGCACACAAACAACTACACGCTCAGCATTGACACTGAGTGAGGTATAACTAACATCAAGTAAACAATCAAATGAATCCACAATTCATAATTACCAAGTGATATCATGCAACCATTATGTAGTTCACACATACACAGAGAAATTCACACGATATACCTGGCGCTTCAATGTCCCAATCACTTTCAACCTGTGAGTTAATCATGTTTGGTGGATCGCCAAACCCTGTCCCTATACCTATCCTAGTCTAAGGACTTTAGCTTTACTGTATGGGAGACATGAGGGTTCCCACTGGATCAGCGGGTCATGCTCGACCAACGAAGGAGTTCTCCGTTGGGTGGGTAGAATCCCCACCTGATGGATCACCAGGTAGTTCAAGGATACCCGTACGTACGTTTTTACCCTATTTGACTTAACCATTGGAGCCCAACAGGCATCCACCTGGTTTACACTCTCAATTCCTACAACTGAGTCAGTCCCAAGGGTTCTCTCCTGGGTAGACTTACTTTACCCAACTTGTTGGATCAACATGTGGTACCTGTTTGCTGTGCGCTGGATCAGCCCACTCGTACTTGCAACATCATGAGCAATATGTACATATGTCACATAATTAACATTCGGTGGATTAAAACCTTGTAGCAGAGATACATCATTTAGTGGTTGGTCTGGGGTGTTGACACCCTTGACTTCCCGTCATGGAATACACACAAGCCTCGGAGTCCGTCCTTGGCGAAACCTGGTTTGCTGCCTGGTTCTGGTACCTTACGGTATCCTTAACGGTAGGGGGTTACCGCCCCCACGGCACCAAGGTACCGTCCGGCATGTCTGGTACCTTCGCACGGTACCCTGTCACGGTGGCCGCTACCGACCAGGCGGTAGGGCCTACCGCCCTCTCGGTACTGGGGTACCGGTTGGAGACAGGTGCCGGCAGTGGGAGGTGGAAACGAGGAAGGTGACGGTACCTGGGTACCGTCCCGGCGGTACCGACCTACCGTTCGCCGCGACAGTTCCAGTTCCTGCACCAGCTCGTTTTCCTCTCGACATCCAACACCCGTTACCCAATTTCAACGTTCAAACACGATGTTAAACACGTAATGAATATCACATAATCACATAATTTCAACATGGGTTATAAAACATGAATCCTACCCATAGTTTCCATCAAACCCAATATTTCCCGAATGATCATAACAAATAGGTTTTAATGCAAAACAATCCTTATGACGAATACGAACGCAAATTTCAAACCTAATTGCCTACTCTAACGTTAGGGTTTCACGTACTCACCTCGAAACGATGAAACTAACTCACGAACGAAAGGTTTGTACGGCGATGGGATAGCGGTGGCTGACCGGCGACCTCTTCCTCCTTCTTCTTCTTCTTCTTCTTCTTCTTCTTCTTCTTGGGCGCTGCAGCAGTTGTCGACATAGAGAGAGAGAGACGTGCGGTTATGCGTTGATATGCGTGGAGGCGTAAAGGATTTTAGGCGTGTAGGCTCATATTTATACTTTTGGGGTTTTGGGCACCGCATTAATTTAACGTACCTGGCCCAAACGCACTTGCCCGGCCAAGGAACTCCAAATCCGAATCCGATCGCGCCATTGGACTCATTCCGTCGAACCCTACACAACGTGATAACTCTTAATCTTTGTGGTTAGCTTCTTTGAATGAACCCTTATTCCGTCTCAATAACTAATTAATTACAATTAATTAATTAATCCTGATAGGCCGGGTTTCGGGGTGTTACATTTCTCTCCCCCTTAAAAGAATTTCGTCCTCGAAATTACCTGAGTCATTGGTCGCTGAAAAGATGAGGATACTGGGTTCGCATGGACTCCTCGGTCTCCCAGGTTGCTTCTTCCGTGGAGTGGTTCCTCCAGAGCACCTTGACCAAGGGAATGGACTTGTTCCTCAGCTCCTTTACTTCACGCGCCAATATCTGCACGGGCTCTTCTTCGTAGGACAAACTCTCATCGAGGGTGACTGTCCCTTCGGGCAGTATATGAGAAGGGTCGGAGCGGTATCTCCTTAGCATGGACACATGAAACAAGTCATGTATCTTATTCAATTCTGGTGGTAACTCGAGTCGGTAAGCTACCGGTCCCACGCGTTCGGTGACTCGGTAGGGTCCAATAAACCTAGGGCTTAGCTTGCCCTTCTTCCCGAACCTCAACACCTTCTTCCAAGGCGAGACTTTTAAAAACACGAGATCCTCGACGTTGAACTCAATCTCCCGACGTTTAAGGTCGGCATAGGACTTCTGACAATCGGAGGCTATCTGCAGTCTATCCCGGATCACTCGAACCTTCTCCTCCATTTCGCGAACGAGATCGGGTCCCTCGAGCTTTGGTTCACTAAGTTCGGTCCAGCTGACCGGGGTTCTACAACGTCTTTCGTACAATGCCTCGTACGGAGCCATCTTAATACTAGCCTGATAGCTATTATTATAGGCAAACTCCATAAGCGGCAGGTATCGCTCCCAATTGTCTCCGAAGTCGATGACACAGGCCCGCATCATATCTTCCAGAATCTGAATTACTCTCTCCGACTGGCCATCAGTCTGCGGATGAAACGCGGTACTGAAGTTGAGCTTAGAACCAAGAGCTTTCTGTAGTTTCCAAAACTGCGACGTGAATCTCGGGTCGCAATCTAAAATGATAGACGCGGGTACCCCGTGCAATCGGACAATCTCGCGGATGTAGAGTTCAGCTAACTTCTGCAATGAAAAGTCCCTCCTAATTGGCAGGAAGTGCGCTGTTCGTCAGCCGATCTACGACGACCCAAACTGCATCGTTCTTCCTGTTAGACAGGGGAAGTCCAACCACGAAATCCATAGTGATTCGTTCCCACTTCCACTCGGGAATGACCGGTGGATGTAGCAATTCACTCGGAACCTGATGCTCAGCTTTGACTTGTTGACAGGTCAAGCATCTAGAAGTGAACTCTGATATTTCCCTCTTCATGGTCGGCCACCAGTATGTCCTCTTGAGGTCCTGATACATCTTGTTGCTGCCCGGGTGCATGGTATACGTAGTCTCGTGAGCTTCACGCAATAGGCGCTCCCTCACCACACCACCAGGTACCACCAGACGATCCCGATAGAACAAGACTCCGTCGTTGTCGATGGTGAAATCCTGTCTCTCCCCCTTAGAGACAAGCTCCCTTGTCTTTGCACAATATTCGTCTCCTTGTTGGGTCGCGCAAATCTCACCCCTCAAGGTTGGCTGTAGCTGCCGTTCAGCCATAGTCTTTCGACTCAAAGCATCGGCCACCACGTTGGCCTTCCCTGGATGGTAGTCAATGTAGCAGTCATAGTCCTTAATCAGTTCTAACCATCTCCTCTGTCTCAAGTTCAGCTCTTTCTGAGTGAGCAGATACTTCAAGCTATTATGATCTGTATGTATGTATGTCGTTTCTCCAAACACGTAGTGTCGCCAGATCTTTAATGCAAATACCACTGCTGCTAGCTCGAGATCATGGGTGGGGTAATTGCATTCATGTGGTTTCAACTGTCGTGAGGCGTAGGCTACAACCTTACCTTCCTGCATAAGCACACATCCCAACCCACTATGGGACGCGTCGCTGAACACAGTGTAATCCACGCCTGATGTGGGCTGCACCAATACGGGTGCCTCAGTCAAGCACCTCTTCAGTTGGTCAAAACTCTTTTGACAGGCTTCTGTCCAAATGAATTTGACGTCCTTTTTCAGGAGTTTGTTCAATGGGGTTGCAATGGTGGAGAAACCTTCCACAAAGCGCCAGTAATATCCCGCTAAACCGAGGAAACTTCTCACCTCGCGTGAGTTCCTGGGAGTCTTCCACTCCGTGATGGCAGAGATCTTGCCGGGGTCCACCTTGATACCTTCCTTCGAAATCACATGTCCTAGGAAGGTGACTTCGCCAAGCCAAAACTCACACTTTGACAGTTTGGCGTAGAGTTTGTGTTTTCTAAGAGTACTCAACACGACCTGCAGGTGCTTAGCATGTTCCTCGGGTGTCCTAGAATACACTAGGATGTCGTCAATGAATACCACCACGAACTGATCCAAATAAGGGCGAAAAATGCTGTTCATAAGATCCATAAATATTGCTGGGGCGTTGGTCAACCCAAATGGCATTACCGTAAATTCATAGTGCCCGTAGCGTGTGCGGAACGCGGTCTTTGGAATGTCCTCCTTCTTGACTGGAATCTGGTGGTATCCAGATCGAAGATCGATCTTGGAAAATACTGTGGCTCCTCTGAGCTGATCAAATAAGTCGTCGATGCGCGGTAACGGATAGCGGTTCTTGATGGTTACTTTGTTCAACTGTCGATAATCGATGCAAAGCCTCATAGAGCCATCCTTCTTCCGAACAAAGAGCACTGGTGCTCCCCACGGGGACGCACTTGGTCTGATCAATCCCTTGTCCAGAAGTTCCTGGAGTTGGGCCTTCAATTCCTTCATTTCTGTCGGTGCCATACGATACGGTGTCGCGGATATGGGTTCGGTCCCTAGAATCAGGTCGACGGAGAATTCTACCTCCCTTGGCGGTGGTAGGCCAGGGAGATCATCGGGGAAAACCTCTGGGAACTCCCTCACTGAGGGGATGTCCTTCAATTCGGGGGTTGTTTTGCGCACATCACGTACATTGCAAAGGAAAGCCTCACATCTCTTCCGGATGAGACATTTAGCTTGCATAAGGGATACGAACTCAGGGGGTTTAGGGAACAATTCCCCCTTTACTTCGATGACGCCACCGTCGTCGGCCTTCAGCCGTACGGTGCGTAGTCCGCAGTCGATTATCGCTTGGTGCTCTGTCAACCAATCCATGCCAAGGATAATATCGAATTCCTTGTATGGTAGATCTATCAAGTTCGCAGAGAGTGCTTGTCCGTGGGCGGTCAACGGACAATTCTGAAACATGTGGTGTAATCTCATGCTATGCTCTAATGGATTGGACACTATCATGGGGTATTCTAAGTCGCCTCTCGAAATGTCAGACTTCTCCGGTATAGGAATGCAAATATAAGATAGTGTAGAACCCGGATCAATAAGTGCTAGCATGTGGGTATCAAATAATGAGAACATACCCAGGATGACGTCCCTGTTTACTTCGGTTCGCCCCTGCATGGCATAGGTGTGTGCTGGAGTCCCTCCGTGTTGGCGATCGTGACTCTGGTTTTGATTCAGGCTCTTTCGCGGGTTTGACCCCGCGGTAGTACGCTGACTCTGTGTAGGACGGGCCGCAGACGCCTGTGTATGCGTCTCGGCGGTAGAAAACGCGAGTCCTGGATTTGTAGGGCAATCCCTCTTGAAATGTCCCGCCTTACCGCATCCCAGGCACAACCCCTGTGTGAACCAGCATTCTCCTAGATGGTTCCTCCTGCAGAGATTACACTTAGGGTGCCTAGATGGTCGCGGTTTTCTGCTTGAAGCTCCAGACTGGGCTGGTCCTGACTTAATCTTTTTGGAATGCTGCATGCTGTGACCTCCTCCAGGGGTTTGCTTGCCACCCGTCGTGCCGACGCCCTTGTTTTGGGTGCTCGGTTCCTCCGAACCGGCCACACTCTTCTTCCACGCGATCAGCCCCTTCTCGGCTTTCTCTATCTGGTTGTACGCCGCTGTGAAGTCTATTGTTGGCTCCGCTGACCGGTAGGGCTGTATATCTGGTCGAAGCTTGGTAGTGAACTCCTCAATGCGATCTCTCGTGGTACCCACCAAAGTTCCTTCAAACTGGGCTAAGTGATCAAACCTCTGTTGAAACTCAGGGAGTGTCATGTCTCCTTGACTCAAAGCCACGAACTCAGCCCGTTTTCCTTCCCGGAAACGAGGCGGAATGTACTCCTTCTGGAAAGAACTGTCAAAATATGCCCATGTAAGTGGTTCAGGGGCATTCTCACTTGCTCTCTTCCACCACTCATATGCCCCTTTGCGCAGCAACTGGACAGCTAGCTCGGGGCGATCAGCTTCTGGGATCCTCAAGTTCTTTAGTACCCTCGTGGTTTGATCCAACCAGTCGAAGGCAATCTGCGGTTCTGCGATGTTGTCGCCAAGAAACTCCTCGGCACCGTTATCCTTTAACATCTTTAGAGTGACCTGCCGAACCGGCGGCGGAGGCGGAGGCGGTGGCGGCTGGAACATCTGTGCTTGCTCCATCCGCTGTAAGAAGTGCATCATGAAAGCCGGTAGTACGGGGTCCGGCTGGCCTCCCACATTCAGGTGGTTTTCCACATTCTGGGGTACATTTGGTTGTTCCACGTTTTGTTGAGGAACGAAGCTGGATCCTTCCGTGTGGACATCAACGTGTTCGTCGTCTATGCGGTGGGTGTTACCCTGACCGTGGGTGGAAGCTTGACTCATTCTATAAGAATTCAAACTTTCCTAATCAGTCAACAACATATAATAGACAAAGCTTATTAACTTATTACCTTCCCGGGGCAGATGAGTCTCAAGAGATGTGGTGTAGCCTTTTGGAAACCATTCATTCGTGATCCGAAGATCATTTTTAAAACCATATGCTCTGATACCAAAATGTAACACCCCAACCCGCATAACCCGGATCCACGGGTTAGCGAATCGGGTTGTCACCATTCCGGAATCTAACGTACGCTACTTTTCAAACAATTTAGGAAAACATCCAACCGTTCATCAAAAATCCAATATCGGAGTAAACATAAAAACAGTGCGGAAGCCTTATAAGTAAGTAAATACAACTTGGGACTCATGCCCGAAAACGTATTAAGTTATTCATAAATAATTAGGAATTCTAGATCCTCCATTATTTCCACCCACATCTCCTCGTCCTCATCTCTTTCCGAGATCGGCTCTAGATTCATCTTCTACTTGGTGACCTGCGTGTAGCACACAAACAACTACACGCTCAGCATTGACACTGAGTGAGGTATAACTAACATCAAGTAAACAATCAAATGAATCCACAATTCATAATTACCAAGTGATATCATGCAACCATTATGTAGTTCACACATACACAGAGAAATTCACACGATATACCTGGCGCTTCAATGTCCCAATCACTTTCAACCTGTGAGTTAATCATGTTTGGTGGATCACCAAACCCTGTCCCTATACCTATCCTAGTCTAAGGACTTTAGCTTTACTGTATGGGAGACATGAGGGTTCCCACTGGATCAGCGGGTCATGCTCGACCAATGAAGGAGTTCTCCGTTGGGTGGGTGGAATTCCCACCTGATGGATCACCAGGTAGTTCAAGGATACCCGTACGTACGTTTTTACTTAGTTTGACTTAACCATTGGAGCCCAACAGGCATCCACCTGGTTTACACTCTCAATTCCTACAACTGAGTCAGTCCCAAGGATTCTCCCTTGGGTAGACTTACCTTACCCAACTTGTTGGATCAACATGTGGTACCTGTTTGCTGTGCACTGGATCAGCCCACTCGTACTTGCAACATCATGAGCAATATGTACATATGTCACATAATTAACATTCGGTGGATTAACACCTTGTAGTAGAGATACATCATTTAGTGGTTGGTCTGGGGTGTTGACACCCCTGACTTCCCGTCATGCAATACACACAAGCCTCGGAGTCCGTCCTTGGCGAAACCTGGTTTGCTGCCTTGTTCTGGTACCTTACGGTACCCTTAACGGTAGGGGGTTACCGCCCCCACGGCACCAAGGTACCGTCCCACGGTACGTGGGTACCGTCTGGCATGTCTGGTACCTTCGCACGGTAATGGCGGACAGAGTTTCTCTCTCTGGCGATCGCGATGAACAGTAACCGCGCACCAGTTCCGTCCATTTTCCGGCGTGCTCTCTTGGATTTCTCCACCTTTGGTTGCAGATTGGTCTTCTACATTCCAAGGCGAGCCTATCCATCTTGAATTCCAGCTGCGTTGTTCAAGATTTGGGAGTCAACGAACTAACTAGGGTTCGCGACACTGTTCATCTTTTTCTACAACAAGCTTCCTGATGGATTTTTGGTAAGTGTGGCTGGTCCTTCCTTTGTTTTTAGCTATTCTTAGATGGCGAAGGGCAAGAAGAAGAAGCGTAGACCTCCACCTCCCACTCCTCCAAACAAGAAAGAGCTGCGTAACTTTCTTCGTGATATGGAGGGTGAGTCTGGGGCTGGAGGTGAGACTTTGGAGTGTTCTGATAATGTGGATAACTTCCCGGTCATGACTGAGGAGGATTCCCATCCTTGCACTAAACCTAGTGAGGTCACGGTTGAGGATGATGATGGCTCTGAATCCCAGACCCCTTCTCTTGATGAGGAAAGGTTTGAGCAAGAACTGCAGAAGGATAAGCCTGATACCAACATTGGAGATACTTCAGTAGTTAATCCTGTAGCTAATGCTGAAGCCCCTGAGGCTGCTGAACCTACTGGGAAGGAGAATTGTGAGAATGAAACTGGACACAATGATGGCAAGGCACCTGGCAACAAAGTGGATACACCGGCTGAGAAGAAAAGCTTTGCTTCACTCTTTGAAAAGAACAGGTTTGAGGATAAAGGTATGAAACTCCACCAGGTGGAAATGACTGAGGATGAGGAGGTGTTTATCCAGCCTGAGGATGTGACCCCAATGGAAGAATTGTGGGGACCTTGCTTGGTTGGCTGTTTCACTGGCAGATTCCCTGGGCTGGCACCTATTCAAACATTGGTGGAGTCCTTGAAAGTACCTTGCCAATTCCTCCCTCATCATAAGGGCTGGGTGGTCTTCAAGTTTCTGAATAATGAAGACAGAGACTCAGTCTTACATAGGGATGACCACAGAATCAACAACAAGAAGCTATTACTCAACATTCCACAAGATGGATTCATGTGGAATGCAAAATCTTTCTCTACCATGCCAGTTTGGGTGAAACTTATGGATGTCCCTATGCAGTTTTGGGGCCCTAACAGCTTGTCAAAGATTGCTTCAAAACTTGGAAGACCACTCTTCACAGATGGTTTGACTAACAAGGTTGCCTCCAAACTTACTGTGGAGAAGGACCCAGAGGACAATCTGGCTTACAAGAAACCCAATTTCTGTAGAGTCCTCATTCATATGGATCTGTCCAAACCTCCCCCTTCCTGTGTGAAGGTCAATTTTGTTGGAGGCAGCTATTCACAATTTGTGGAATATGAGGATCTCCCCCTCTACTGCTATCATTGTGAGAAATTTGGGCATACTCCTTTTGACTGTGCTCAGCTTTTCGAAATGGAAAGGAAGAAGGAGTAGGAGGAACAGAGGGACAGGGAGAAGGCCAGAGTGGAAGTCATGAAAACCACTCTCAGAACAGAAACTAGGGACAAACAGGATGGCAAACAGGGGCAGGACAAAAATCATGGCAAACAAAAGGAGGGGTTGGAGCATACTACTGCTCAGAAAGCCCCTGTTAATCCTGATGAACCATCACCTTCATTTACTAGGAAGGATGACAATGATGGATTCACTTTGGTGGGAAAAGGCAAAGGAACCCTAACTACACATCCTTTGAAGCCTCAATACAGGAGAGAAACTAGAAGTATGGGGCGTGGACAGACACATGGTTACAGGAATGGTGCAAACAGAGGAAGGGGAAGGGGTCCAGGCCCTAACTCTTAAATGAAGGTACTCTACTGGAATTTTAGAGGCCTCAATAGGGCCTCTAAACAATCTTTTTTGTGTAAATACATTATGGATCTTGGGGTGAACTTATGCTGCATTTTGGAAACTAAGATGACCCAAGCAAAACTTAAACTTTTTGTCAACAATAAACTTCCTTCTTGGGCTTCAACTGATAATTTTGATATGATTGATGATGGAAGGATGGCTATATTATGGAACCCCAATTTTGTTAATTGCCAAGTTTTGGAAGTTGCTGATCAGTATATGCACTGTGGGATTTTCTGTACTATTACCCAGAAAACTTTTCACATTACATTTGTTTTTGCCTTATACAATGTAAGTGTGAGAAGGAACCTCTGGGACAGACTGTCTGATATTGCTGGCAGAATCAACACTCCCTGGGCTATTATGGGGGATTTCAATGCTGTTTTGGATTCTAGTGAGAGGATTAACTGTCACACCTATGCTTATGATATGACTGACAGTTTAGACTCAATAATGATCTTCTTGATGCTAAGGCTACTGGTATGCAAATCACTTGGAATAGAGGGAGCAAGTGGGCTAAGCTTGACAGGGTCTTGGTTAACTGTGAATGGGACCTCCTTCAGTGGGACTGCTGGGCTGACTTTAAACCCATGGAATTCCAATCTGATCACTGCCCTGTGGTCTTGAACCTCATTCACAACACTAACCTAGGACCAAAACCCTTCAAGTTTTTTAATATGTGGATGCAACATGAACTTTTTGACAGTGTGGTTAGATAGATTTGGGATACTAGAATCACTGGCACTAGACAATTCAGATTATGCAGGAAACTCAAATTGCTGAAACACCCTTTGAAACAACTCAATAAGAAGGAGATTGGTCACATATCTACCAGAGCTGAGAATGCAAGAAGCTCCTACTCAGAAATGATGACCAGGCTTATGACTGATCCACAAAACTCAGCCCTCAGTGAACAAGCTGCCAGCCTTAGGAAAAAGGCAACCTTTTACAGTGATGCTGAGAGATCCTTTTTCTTACAGAAGGTGAAATGCACTTTTATCAATGAGGGTGACAAATGCACCAAGTTCTTCCATGCTATGATGAAGAAATAGAAGGTGATGAGTTCCATCCCCTTCATTATCACAAGCCAAGGCTCTACCACAACATCTTCTGAAACTATTGTTGAGGAATTTATTGACCATTATAGCAACATTTTTGGTAATACTCTGCCCACAACCCCTATTGACTGGAATGTTTTTAGGGAGGGCCCCCTTAAGCCACATCATGAAATCCAAAATTTGATCAAGCTTGTTGACAGATCTGAGGTTAAAGAAGCACTGTTCAGCATTGGGAATGAGAAATCACCTGGACCTGATGGCTACACTGCTGCTTTCTTTAAACAGAAATGGGATATAGTTGGAAATAGCCTTTTTGAGGCTGTGTCTGAGTTCTTTACTAGTGGAAGACTTCTCAAGCAAATTAATCATGCAACTGTGGTGCTAATTCCCAAGGTTAAGGAGAACCCCACTGCCAAAGATTATAGACCCATTGCATGTTCAAATGTGGTCTATAAAGTTATCACAAAGATCCTGTCTAATAGGATGGCTCCCATCCTCCCTGATCTTATTAATCATGCACAGGCAGCTTTTATCAAGGGCAGAAGCATGGTGGATAATATTCTTTTGGCTCAACATTTGGTTAGAGGATATGCTAGGAAGAGATCCCCTCCTTGTTGCATGCTCAAAGTTGATATTTCTAAAGCCTATGACACTATTTCATGGGTTTTCTTGGAGAATACAATGCAAGGTCTTGGCTTTCCTCCCAAATTTGTGGGTTGGGTGATGGAGTGTGTTACAACTGCTTCATTCTCCCTTTCTATCAATGGAGGTGTGCATGGCTTCATCACATGTAAAAGGGGCATCAGGCAGGGTGACCCAATGGCACCCACTTTGTTCTTATTCTGTATGGAGTATTTCTCAAGGTTGATCAGGAGGATGCTGTATGGGAGCAGATTCACTCACCACCACAGATGCTCTAAACTTGGTATTACTCATATTACTTTTGCTGATGATGTGATGATGTTTTGCAGGGGGAACAAGGATTCTGTTACTGTCCTGGCCAACACTATTCAGAATTTCTCTCAAGTATCTGGCCTTTTTGTGAATCCCCTCAAATCCAACATCTTTTTGGCTGGAGAAATCAAGGACAGCAAGTCTGATCTCTTGTCCTTGGTTTCCTTCCCTGAGGGGAAACTTCCTGTCAGATACTTGGGACTCCCTTTGACTTCTCAAAGAGCTTCAGAAAGAGACTTTGCCCCCCTTATTGCCAAAGTGGACGAGAATATCAGGAAATGGAACACTAAGTCTCTATCTTCTGTTGGCAGACTGGAATTGATCAAAAGTGTGATTCAAGGAATTGAGAGTTTCTGGTTTCAGGCTTTCCCCATTCACAAGTCTGTTTTGGATAGAATTACTACCCTCTGCAGAGCTTTCTTGTGGGGAAGTAAATTCTGTAAAGTGGCCTGGGATGACATCTGTAAACCCAAAGATGAAGGGGGTTTGGGACTCAGAAACTCAACCATATGGAACCAAGCACTACTGGCTAAGTGCTTCTGGAACATTGCAGCAAATAAGGAAACCTTATGGATACAATGGGTGCATTCTGTCTACCTCCAGGGTAGTGATTTTTGGACCTGGAATCCTAGCAAAAAGGATTCACACTTCTTCAAAAAGATTGCTGAGATTAGGGACTCTCTTTTGCAAAAGTGTGGTGATAGATTCATGATTGAAGACAATTTGTGTGACATGGGGGACATTAAAGCCACCAAGGTCTATGATCTTTTGAGGTCCAAGGGTAACATTAGACCTTGGATGAAAGCAATTTGGAAGCCTTATATCCCTCCTAGATATTCCTTCACTGTTTGGCTTACCCTACGAGGAAGACTTCCTACAAAAATGAATCTCCATTTCCTACAGCTGGATAACAGGAATTGTGAGTTCTGCCATACTTAGGAGGAAACTGCCCAGCACCTCTTCTTCCTTTGTGAGAATACTGCTCTCATTTGGGGAGCCATCAGAAACTGGCTTAATATTGCACCAGCCTTATCCACACTTGAGAGAGCCATTGAATGGGTAGGAAGACAGAGACATAGTCATTGTGCTAAGAGGAAAATGTGGAGACTGGCAATCATGTGCACTGTCTACACCATCTGGAGAAGCAGAAATGGATGCTACTTTGACCATGAAGGATTTAACACTGATACTATCATTTACAAAATCAAAGTGGGTGTATATAAGGTGATGCAGAGATTATACCCCCAGGAACCCCTAATCCTCTGATTATTCTGCTTGTGACCAGCCTCTGGTGATACTACTTTGTTTGGGTTCCCTTAGAACCAAGGTAAAGTCTTTTCTGAGGATACCTTGGCTCTAAACTTTGTGATTTTCCCCTTACCTCCAATGATAACTCTGTGTTTGAGGAGTGGTTGATCATTGCCTGACTAGTTGGGGTGGTGGAAATGAAGTTAACCCTTTGACCCTGTGTGGGCTGAAGGGTTAACTTCAGGTCCTGGACTGACTTGGAAACAGTTCAAATAGTAGATACCCAGTTTCTGGATAGCTAAAGTTTGAGCTGGGTCCAGATTTGGTCCTTGGGGTGCTGGAACTGTCTCTCTTCTGAGATAACTGTTCCTTGGGTTTGGGCCAGCCTCAATGGCTTAGTCTCTGGATTATGGTATTGGGGTGGTGGAAACAATTATACCTCTTTATACCCCTTCTGGATATAAAGAGGTATCATTGGGTCCCGGTTGGGGTGTTTTCACCCATCTTCTCTCTCTCTTCCCCCCCCTCCCTTCTCTTCTTCCCCTCTTTTTCTCTCTCTCTTCTCACTCTTCTTTCTGCTGGACACAATCCATTACATAAGCCTTCTCCTTCCTTTGAGTGAGACTATGTAGATGGTTATGTCTGGCCTGGGNCTCACTCTTCTTTCTGCTGGACACAATCCAATACATAAGCCTGCTCCTTCCTTTGAGTGGGACTATGTAGATGGTTATGTCTGGCCTGGGTTTTTGGGTGGGTAACCCCTAGTGGGTGGCTGAAACAGACTTAAGTGATTGTACCCCTTATGGATACATTGATTTAAGTCTGGGTCTGGTTGGGGGTTTTCCCTGCCTCCTCCTTCTTGTTGTCCCCCGCTTACCCCTTCTTCATTTTTTCTCTCTTCTCACCCCCTTCTGTTTCTTCACTTCTCTCTCACCTTTCACTTGCTCTAGGACTTAGCCCACAATGCATATTACATCTCTTTCTTTGACTTGTATATGTATGAAGGCTAGTCCTCCTCGCTGTGCTTTACTTGGCTAACTGGTTCTGAACTTGGTTTGGGTTACTGTGGATCTTGTGATTGGAGGCTCATGTGTTTCTGAACCCTCCATCTTTTAGTATACATATTGTTTGCTGCCCATATCACTGACAGATGGGAGTTTGGATGAACGGATGGCTGTTTACTCTCTGTGGCTGTACCCCTGCTTGGTCTTCCACTGGCAGTGACTGATTTCACTTTGTATACCATATTATGTGCTTAACATGGCTGTGCTGAACTTGGATTTAGAGTTGGTTGTGATGTTTGGCATTGCGTTTTGCTTGCCTTTGCTCCCTGTGTTGTAGGAGAGTTGACACACTCTTCGAAGGGAGTTTGACATGATTACCTCACCTCCCTGTGTTGTAAAAGAGTTGATGCACTCTTCGAAGGGAGATGGAAACACCCGGTTGTAATGGATGTTCTACAGCTAGCTATCAATCTTGGGTGGCAGGTAGCCGTGCTTGTGTAGACTGTCTACTAGTTGGGTTCAGACCTGTCCCTTTTGTTTGTGAAAAGGGGGGTCTTGATCTTCTGAACCTGGGCTGAGATTGGATATACATGATGCTACTGATGCTATGCCTTGCTTGACTCAACTGGAATGTGGAATGTGTTGCAATATGGACTTGAAGCTTGTTTTTTTGTTCTGTTTGTAATCTTCTTTGTTGATGTTGGTTTTGAGTTTCCTTTTGGTTCTTAGTGGATGCTTTTTGTATGGCCTACTACATTTGTTTGTGTAGGGGCATTTTGAATTGTAGTTTTCTGCTTTGTATAGGTGTTTAGGTTGTATTTTTACGTACTTATGCAAGTAACCATCTTATGGTTAAGCATTTGACATTCTTGTATTCATTTGATTACGGGTAATAATAATTTACATGTTACCTTTGGTACCTTCGCACGGTACCCTGTCACGGTGGCCGCTACCGACCAGGCGGTAGGGCCTACCGTCCTCCCGGTACTGGGGTACCGGTTGGAGACAGGTGCCGGCTGTGGGAGGTGGAAACGAGGAAGGTGACGGTACCTGGGTACCGTCCCGGCGGTACCGACCTACCGTTCGCCGCGACAGTTCCATTTCCTGCACCAGCTCGTTTTCCTCTCGGCATCCAACACCCGTTGCCCAATTTCAACGTTCAAACACAATGTTAAACACGTAATGAATATCACATAATCACGTAATTTCAACATGGGTTATAAAACATGAATCCTACCCATAGTTTCCATCAAACCCAATATTTCCCGAATGATCATAACAAATAGGTTTTAATGCAAAACAATCCTTATGACGAATACGAACGCAGATTTCAAACCTAATTGCCTACTCTAACGTTAGGGTTTCACGTACTCACCTCGAAACGATGAAACTAACTCACGGACGAAATGTTTGGACGTCGATGGGATAGCGGTGGCTGACCGGCGACCTCTTCCTCCTTCTTCTTCTTCTTCTTCTTCTTCTTCTTGGGCGCTGCAGCAGTTGTCGACAGAGAGAGAGAGAGACGTGCGGTTATGCGTTGATATGTGTGGAGGCGTAAAGGATTTTAGGCGTGTAGGTTCATATTTATACTTTTGGGGTTTTGGGCCCCGCATTAATTTAACGTGCATGGCCCAAACGCACTTGCCCGGCCCAGAAACTCCAAATCCGAATCCGATCGCGCCGTTGGACTCGTTCCGTCGAACCCTACACAACGTTATAACTCTTAATCTTTGTGGTTAGCTTCTTTGAATGAACCCTGATTCCATCTCAATAACTAATTAATTATAATTAATTAATTAATCCTGATAGGCCGGGTTTCGGGGTGTTACAAGATCAAATGGTAAAATGGTATGTACTATGTATGTGGGTTCAAAACTTGCATAACTAAATTAATTCTTAACTTTGTGTTAACACTTGATTAGATTATAATCCACAGATTGACGCTTTGTGTTATGTTACTGTTGCATTCTCAGAATCAAGACAATGCATTCTATGATCAGATAAATGCATTCTCAAATCAATGTTAAAGCTTAATAAACAAAATTTGTATTGGTTTACGTATTGTGCATTATCAGGATCAAAATAATGCATTTCCTTGAGCAGATATTACATTTTTAGAATGATAAAGTATAATGCATTCTGTTATTATGCATTTTTCAAAATAAAGGTAAAAAAATTGCAAATCATGATGCATTTCAAATGTTACGTGATACATTTGAGGGTGAGTTTGAAACATGTATGATGTAAATTTTAATAAATTAAAATGTATATTTAATAGCTCAAATGCAAGATGGGGTTCTTTTTATGAGATTTTTTGTTGCCTATTAGCTCAAATGGTAGAGCAGTATGTACTACGGGTGTGGGTTCGAATCCCCCATAGGCAAAATATTTGTCCAATTTCTTTAACACTTGTTTTGAATACAACACATTCTAAAACTTTTTCATCACATTCAAAATCACTTAGGATTGATTATTCACTAATCTATAAATAAAAAGAATAAAACTTAAATAAGATCTTTAAGAACAAATCATAGTGCATATATTAATCATCACAATGCATTTGAAATTGACGTCATTAGGTAAACGAGACGGTAGATTTTTTAAAAATTTTGAAATGTATGTATTCAAATTTTACTTTTTTAATTTGAAATATGAAAAGATTATTATTTTAAAATTTTGTGTTCCATATTGGTGTCATTGAAAAAATATATACAAGAGATTTTCAACGATATTTAAAAAAAGAGACTTGTGTTCAAACTATTCAATATAGAATAAAGTGTAGTACAATAATTAATTAAAATTAAATAAACCTTCGAACATAATAATAATAGTAATAACAAAAACAACAATAATAATAACATTAATAATAATCTTCATCATTTTTATGAAAATGAAGTGGAGCACGACACTTTAAAAAAAGCACGGCATTAAATTCCTTCCTTGACAATTAATCACTTTAATTGAAATGATAAGGTCATTTAATTGGAAAAAAATAATACGGAGTACTAGGCTAAAAATGTGGATGATGAGGTCATTTGTATTCCTAATTTACCCTGTTCTATTACAACTAACATTAAAATGGCACGCCACATTTAATGTATCCAATCTCAATTACGGAGTACTTCTTTTTGCATCAATGAGAGGCGTTAGATTTACTAGATCAATGCATATCCTTTATTCTTATTTCTTTCACCAAGTACCATTCTCACAGGAACCAACCATATATATATATATATATATATATATATATATATATATATATATATATATATGAAAATGGTTTCTCTCTCTAGCTTCCCGGAGCCCTCTCCGGCCTTCAACGCCGGCGTGGTTCCTAGGTCCAAACTCTTCTACGATCTCTTCAAGACGGTAAGAGACGACCGCCAACCAGCCGCCAAAGTGTCCTTCAAAGGGTGCCCTTCCATCTCTTTCTCCAAGGAAGATGTAGAGGAGCTTTCCCACCGTTTCAGATTCGCACTCATTGGAAGATTCAGGCGTCGTCCTCCTATCACTGTGGTGAAGAATTTCCTTACCAGGTTGGGTCTTGCAGGGGGATTTACGGTGGGGGAGCTTAACCAGAATTCCATCCTCATCAACTTTGAGAAGGATGAGGACTACCAGCGTTTCTTCTTCCGTAAATCCTGGACTCTTGGTAAGGATATCATGATTGTCACAAAATGGTCTCCCAACCTGAAACCAGCAGAGGACTCCCCTATAGTCCCGGTTTGGATCACCATCCCCAACCTTCCTATTCATCTCCATGATAAAAAAGCCTTGTTCTCAATTACCTCCGCCCTCGGTAAGCCTTTGAAAGTGGATCATGCTACGCTGAATTTCTCCCGACCTCATGCAGCTAGGGTTTGGATTGAACTCGACGTCTCTAAAACCCTTCATCAGCGGATTCATATCAAACATGTGGAGGAAGATCTTTTCTTCCAGGTGATTTATGAAGATCCCCCTCCTTTTTGCTCATCATGTTTAAAGCTTGGTCATCATCTCTCTTCTTGCAAACCGGAAAAACTTCCGGCCAAGTTGCCGGATTCCCTTCCAGGCAAAGACAAGAAGGATGAACATGATTGGACTACGGTGCAGAGGAAAGGGAAGAGCCAACAAGTGCAATCCAAGGAGAAATGGGTCCCTAAACCCACTTCTTCACAGCCTTGTACAACAGAAACACTTCAAGGGGAAACTTCCAAATTAGAGGCCAGACGTAGACCACAGGTCTGTTTTATTGATTCCCATGAAGTTTTGTATCTGGATCCTCATGGTTTAGCCCATTCCTCTTTTGAGCCCATTAACAAGGTACCATCCACTGAGCCCATTATTTCACAAACTTGCACCAATCCCATTCTGCTTAGCTCAGTGCCACTCATGCCCATAATTAAAGATCCCAAGGAGCAGCAGAAGGTTTCTCTTGACCCTTCTGACACCCCAGTTATTCAAACTTCCTACTCTGCTCCTTCCTCTCCAGTTGCTAGCTCTTGCACCTCACTCAGGATTAGAACACGCTCAGACTACAAGAAGTCTGCTAATGGGGTTTTCCAAACCCTTCAATGATCAATGCCCTTTTCTGGAATATTCGGGGAGTCTCCAAAAGGTGCAAGAGACTCTCCCATCTCAAACGGCACCACTGCATTGATTTCTTTATTCTCATTGAACCTTTTCTTCCAGCAGATAGAGGAAAAAACTTTGCTTTTATGTTGGGTTATAATGGTTTCTATTCGGTTGCCAATAATAAAATCTGGTTCCTTTGGGACCAGTCTAATTTCAGCCTTGTTGACATGAGTGATTTTGCCCAAATTGTCCACTTCACCTTGCAGGACAAACACAACAACTCCTTTTCTATTATTAGCACTGTTTATGGCTCCCATAGTGCAAAGGAGAGGACAGCTCTTTGGGACAACATTGCATCGTTCAATAACCTCAACCCTCACCCTTGGTGTCTTGGAGGGGATTTCAACTGCATTTCAGACTCTCTCCATCACAAAGGAGCAAGATTGCCTGACTTGGGAGCAATTTCTGACTTCAGTAATTGCATCACTAACTGCAACCTTCAGGAATGCAGCTTCACTGGACCTCACTTCACTTGGCATGGTTCTAGGAGCAATGGTAATGTTTGGAGACGTTTGGATAGAGTTTTTTATAATGCAGAATGGGGGGAACACTGGGAATCAATCTCTATGCATCATCTAGCTAAAGGAGGCAGTGACCACTGCCCTATCCTTTTCTCCTCTAAGCAAGGATGTGGACAAGGACCCAAATCTTTTAGATTTCAGAATATGTGGTTACTCAGGAAGGATTTCCTACAGGTTTGCAAAGATACTTGGGAGGAAATGCCTTACTTTGGGGGTATGCGTTGTCTTTTCTCTAAACTTCAAAACCTCAAAGGAAAGCTCTCCTCCTGGAACAAGGAACACTTTGGTAATATTTTTGATCTGCTCAAGGAGGCAGAGGCTGAAGCTATTAAGGGGGAGAAACTCTTTGAAGACAACCCAACAACTGAAAATAGATCTATCCTTAACCAAAAAAGGGCCATCTTAGCAGATTTGTCCAATAGAGAATTCATTTTCTGGAAGCAAAAATGCAACCTTAAGTGGCTGCAGGAGGGTGATGCAAATACTAAATTCTTTCACAATTTGGCCAAAGCAAAGAGAAGCCAGCAGAGGATATCCCTTTTCAAAGATGACAGAGGTAGAATCATTGACAATCCACCAGAAATGGAAGAGGTTGCAATCCAATACTACTCCAAGCTTTTCAACAATGCGGAACCTGCCAGTTCTAAGGAAGATTATGATACTTTCATGGAGGCCATCCCCTTATTGATTCACAGTCATCACAATGAGTGTCTTATGTCCCTCCCCACAGAAAATGAAATAAAAAACATTATCTGGGAAATGGATCCTATTTCCAGTGCTGGCCCAGATGGTTTCAACATCACCTTCTTTAAAAGCTGTTGGGAGTTTATTAAACAGGATGTGGTCTCTGCTTGCCAAGAAGTTTTCCTAGGTATCCCATTACCTAGAGCTGCAGCCGCATCCAACATATGCCTTCTGCCAAAAACTGAGAATGCAGCCAGACTTAATGACTTCAGGCTAATCTGCCTTTCAACTGTAGCCTCCAAAATTGCTACAAAATGTATTGCTACTAGGCTGGGCAGATTATTACCACTGATTATTTCTGAAGAGCAGGGGGCTTATGTTCCTGGTAGAGAGAGTCTTGATCAAATCCTTATCACGAAGGAAATGGTCCATCACATTAACAGGAAAAAGCCAATGGTGGCAACATCATCATCAAGTTGGACATGGCTAAGGCCTTTGACAAACTCAAATGGTCCTACCTTTTTGACATCCTCAGGAGGTTTGGATTCTGCTGCCATTTCATTAACATGGTTAAAGGCCTGCTTTCCTCTTCTACTTATTCTATTCTTCTCAATGGCAAACCTTGTGGTTTCTTTGGTCAATCTAGGGGGATCAAACAAGGGGACCCTCTCTCCCCTCTCCTCTTTATCATTGCTAATGAAGGTTTCTCTAGAAACATCAACAAATTGTTTCATGCAGGTATCATTGGCAGATTCAACAGTGGTAGGAACTCCATTCCTATCACTCACCTTTCTTATGCTGATGATATTATTATTTTTACCTCGGGGCATTCTAGATCAATCAGCAATTTCAAGAAATTCCTTCAGAACTTCGAGCTAGTCTCTGGACAAACTATTAATTATGCTAAATGCAGTTTCATGACTGGAGCTAAGGTCAACTCACTC